>JAQQZU010000014.1:16636927-16647359 GCA_030068025.1 Parauchenoglanis punctatus
TAAACACACTCCTAAACCTTGTGGAGAGCTCGCCCAGAAGAGCTGAAGCTGTTATAGCTGCAAAGGGTGGGCCGACGCCATATTAAACCCTATGGATTAAGAATCGGATGTCACTTAAGTTCATATGCGTGTAAAGGCAGGTGAGCGAATACTTTTGGCAATATAGTGTATAATTAAACATATTAAAAAAATCTTTTATACTTATAAATTTATTTACTTACTGTCCTTGGCAGGTATGAGTGAGGAACAGCACCTACACTATCGGGGAACACTGTGAGGAACCACACCTACGTTTCACCTACGTCATGGGGAACAGGGTCTGTCTGGTCCTGATGATGTATCCTGGAACTTCAAAGGTCTTAACAGGTTTTCAACATTCTGTAGATTTCACCTCAGCTAACTTTGTTACACGGCCAAGCGACTATTTAACTGGCAGCCACCTGAGTAATCAGATTGACCTGGTGTTCTGCAGGGACTCACCATGAAACAGAAGGATTTTCATTTTCATTTAGCATGGCCTTCTCACTGGGACACAAATCCATAACTGCAAGCAAACACAGAAAGAAGCAGATGTGTGCATGACGAGAGATCTACCAACCACCTCTTCACTGATTTACAAAAACACATTTACGCAGCAGTTTGAAAACAACTGCAGGTTTTAATGCATTTCTAATCATTTTACAAGCCCAAGATCATGTTTTTTTCCTGAATGTCTTACAAGTTCTAAACGTCTTCCCAACATTAAAAAAATCTTTTTACAAGCTTAAATATTTGTCGTTAATATCTCTTTACAAGTCCAAATTCTATTAACAACCTTAAAATATTTTACAAGGTCAAAATCCTTTATTGTCGTGATCACAGTCTTAAATCTGCTCACAAAGTCGAAACATTTTGGTAAAAAATAAAACCTTAAACCCGTTAACGCTGGAACCTGTGAATTCTTCCACATTCAGTAAACTCTATTGCGGTGTGAAATGTGTGAAGTTGATGAGTGATGAGCTTGTGTCTTGTTATTCTTGGGTCTATTCTGAGATGAAAAGCGTGAGGCTGAAGAAAGGACTGAATGTTTTGTCACAGATTAGCGCTTCAAGGCAGTAAATGAGTGTATAGTCTATAACTCATAATTATCACCCTAAACTACCTTTCAGCCATCTCAGTACATTAATACAGCCTACTGCTGATTCATTTTCCTCTCCTTAATCACTAATCAGGAACTCACAGCACACAGACGTACTGTCCAATAATTACAGTCTGATCAGCACTCCGAGAATAAACCCGGCAACACGTCCACTCCGTCACAGACCCACACACTTATTGCAGTTGTGTGATAACAGATAAAAATGGTGGACCAGCTCCTGAGCGGTGGACACATAGAGCAGGAGACATACGGAATAACAAAATAAGAAAATGATTTAATTTATTTCGAGTGCTTTTGAGTTCACAATATTAAAGGTGAAATAAAGCAGTATATGTACCTAGACCTCTAAAACCCCACGTATCTAGTCCGTCCTGTCACGTGCGTCTCTGCGTGTTAGTGCTTGCATGGCTGACAGGGAGGAGGATGATGGTGTGGACATGCTGGTGTTAATCCTGCATCGTGTTTAGTAGTTGATGTGTTTAACTAGAACAGGTATGTACATTTTCATGGCTGATCACTGATTTCTGCTCTCCTAAGAGGGATGTTGTGATGTCACTACAAAAGGTGGTTTTTTTTCTTACACCATACTGAATACCTCAATATTATTGGTTACTGTGGAAAATGATGAAATGCTCAATAGAATCAGAGGAATAATTTGGCCAGAAACAAAAGATGTACGATGTCCGCCTGCACAACAAATGGAGTTGATCAGACAAAACATGTCAGTTTTGTAGCCTGAGCTATTTGGCTAAAGTCACTAACAACTTATACATGTAACGGCTCATTTATGCTCAACGTTAAATAAGGATATGGATACAGATGGAGCCTTCTGTCTGTCTGCACTCTGCGCTCGTCACGTCCGTATTTGTGCTTTCTGACAGTGTAACACTGATACAGACGGAGCAGTACCAATAGCTCAAGCGAGACAAAACAAAGAAATGTAAAAAATGGCAGAACTTTTTGAGGAAAGGTTATGCGATTTACTAAGACATTTTAAACAGCTATATGATGTTATATGACCGTTACCTGTTTTTGGCTCTCTCTTAACAGGTACATTATTAACACCTCCTCCATCGTCGCCATGTTTGTTTTCGTCAGAAACTGTTGCCTCTGTGCTGCCCTCTAGTGGACGTATCTGCGTATTAAGTCTGATGCTAACAGTCATTTCTGGGTCTGAACTCTGCTTCAGTGTTGCCAACTTAGAGATTTGGTGACTTTTTAGACTCCTTTAATGACTTTAATTCAGAAAAGAGCCTAGTGAGGTTTTCATCATTTCAATGTGTCAGGATTTGCCACCCACTGCATATGCTATCCACCACCAGCAGAATGGCAGAGGGTTCTGTCCAGCTAACAAAGTAACACATCAAGATGCCACGGCTCAAACTTTACTTTGTAGATATGTTTTAAAATCAGCACCGCTCTCTCTCTCTGCAACTCGCACCACAGCCGCTGCTATATCAGTTTAGAAAGCAGGTTCACGCGACTCGCCATCAGCATGTAACACCTGACTGCATTGTGCTTACGACCAATCACTGATCAGCACTGTTTGTTCCACGCTCTCCCCTCTTTGCTCTTCATTTTAAACTCTCTTTTTAGAGATATTACATTTTATAAGCACTAAAGCGAGTAAACGGCTTCCTTTCGTGGCTCCTTACTGTCACTGCTTCTTTCAGTCATTCTGCTTATATTCTAAGTGAACATCTTCCTTCTTCCTGCCACTGATCATGGTGAATAACTAGTCTGCAAGCCACCTAATAACTTCTACAGACTGCAGTTCTACAGTTAGCTACGTTTCTTCCAGGTGGTATAATCAATCTCATCAATCTTAGAATCTCATTGTAAGGAAAGTGGTAGAATGACAATTGCATAGTTTCTTTTAGACTCAGATCTGTTCAAACACAACGAGGGACACAACAGTGCAGCATGTTGGAAAGACGAGGCTTGGATCCGGAAATATGGTCGTTATGTCACATCTTTCCAAATGGACATGCTTATTTCGGCTGTAAAGGGAGTGTAAATGAGCCTTACGCCTCCCATTTAGCCTCCAAACTGCACAGCAGAGTCACAGTGCTGCAGAGCAAAACTAAAGGCGCAAACGTCTCAGCTGATCAACTACATTTGAGGCAAAGATATGAATGAATGAATGCATGAGAAGTGCGAGAGATAAGAGCATACGTACTTTTTAACCATGCGCTACACCAGTGTAGAAAATATATCTAAAGGCCCGACTGTACATATAAACACAACCCAATGTAAGAAACATTTTACGGATGAACGTGTAATTAGTGAAAAGTCAGTGATATATGACCGGGACGCTTAAAGGCTCTAAATTAACACTGTTTCATTAAGCATAGTGTTAGCAGGAAGCTAATTTAATGCCTGCGCTGATGCCAGGTGTAAAACGTTGTAGACTTGGCTGTTACAGTGGAGGTTTATTCCTGATTTAAGAGGACGGAGGTGTAAAATCAAATCTCAGCAGTTTTTCACATGAGTGGGTTCAGCTGGTGCTGATGAAGCTGATGATACAGTGATGCAGTGTGTGTTAGTCTGTGTTAGCGTGTGTATTAATGTGTGCTGGCGTTTTAGTGTTGGTGTGTGTTTGGGCATTCTCAGACTGGATATCGGCTCTGTAGTGTGCAACCGGGGTAAAAAACAAACAAACAAACACCACCTGGCTCATATCTGTAAATAAGAAATACAAGTGTGAAAGGCCGTTAACGTTGTAGTGTTACCCTGCGTTCACGCGAGCTCATACGGATTACAGCTTGCCGAAGGTGGGCTAGGAGTTACCTGTAATTTATACAGCCTAGTCGAGCAGTCATCTTGTCCATGGTTAAAGTAAGTTTAAAAATGCCTGCTGTGTTAGGAACGTCCACTCGGCCACTACACAGTGCACTATTTGTAGTGCTGATTGAATTCTCATCTGAAAATTTTATTCACTGCATGAATACAGTGTGTGTGTGTGTGTGTGTGTACAGTGTTTAATACTGTATGCGATGCACGCCAAATTGTAATGTTGTACACTTGCATGCGGCCGGTCATATGAGTTGCAAAGCGGGGTGTGCCGCAGCCCCCTGGTGGGCCGTGAAGGTACTGCAGGTGAGCTGCAATAAGCAACAAATAAAACTTTTTTTCAATTTTGTAATTAAGTTTTTATGATTAAATATTTACTTTTAAAAAAAGTAATCAGAACAAATAAAAGCATAAAGAAATCCATGAGAGTTAAATGTTATGTTATTCTTCATTTATCCGACCTTTTTTTGATTGGGAACGTTTCTTTTTTCTCATCACTGGCAGCGATTCATAACTGATGGAATACGGAATGATAGTTTGGGTGAAATGCAGACAATTTTTAGATTCTGTTTGTTCTGTGGCGTCCTTAAGTTTGGGAATGGCTGCTGTAGAGTTTTTATTTTAACGTAATTAACGTTTAATGTACTTATCCAAAAATAGCAACATGGGTGTTCATGTTCTGGTGATTGTTTATGTGACAGAGATAATAATTACAAATATCCAGCGAATAATTGTAGCAGCGTAACATCCCCCTAGTGTCTGAAGTGTCTGAACAGCTGTCTGCCCTTACAGCCTAGTGAGTGTGCTGTGTAGTGAACACTACAGCGAGTGGACCAGTGGACAATCCGAACACAGCAACAGTCTGGCCCACACTGCTCCACTTCATGCAAAGTGATGCGAAAGTGATGCGAAAGTGATGTGAAAATGATAACCTTTCGCTAAACTTCAGTTTTGCACAAAACAGAATAAATTTTATTTGTGCAAATTAGAAGCAGTTGTGAATGATGAGCTTCCTCTGAGTGATGATATGTGATTAAAGCTGGGTTTCCTCCTCTTTCTTCCTCTTGTGATAAACATTCCAATTAAACATAGCGACGGATCTCCAAGACCTGATCAGTGTTGGCACGGTGATTTTGATTGGTGGATCCGCATGTCATGTGACTTAAATGGGAAAATGTTTTTCCATTTCAATTTGAAGAAATATTGCTTATAAACATTTCTGCGATATTTGAGTTTTTATTTATTTTTTTTCCAAAATTCATGTTTGATCACCTTTTCCATTTTTCACATTTCCATTACTCGTTTTTTAGTTCGCAATCTCAAATTGTGCATTAAGCAGGTTACTTGCATTTTGCTGTAGAAGTCGTCTCTGTTCTGACTAGTCCACAAGTGGCACCTAGCGATTATTAGTCAGCTAGGCTATGCACAGGGAGGAATGCGCTTGAATGGGGACTAAGCACCAATTCAATTTAATTTTATTTATATAGTACCTTCAACGATGGACGCTGTCACAAAGCAGCTTCACAGATATGTACAGATAAGACCTAACGTGTAAAGAGTAGAAGTTCAGGAAGAACTCAGACCCCCTGTGCTGTAGGATTGGTCCGAGGAATTCGCTGGAGCCAGTCATATGGGTTTGTTGCTTTACAGCTCATAGCTAATGTTCATACAATTATGAATATTTATGTAAATTAAAATGTTCCTTATCAGCAAAATCATGGCTCTGGATCAAGCAGTTACACAAAACATCAACGTCACTTGCTAGTGTGAACGCAGGGTTACGCTGTGTTAGTGAGTGTTAGCGTGTTCTGGCAAGTGTTGGTGTGCTTTTGTGTTTGTGTGTGTTAGCTGGTTAGCACGTGTTAGCTGGTGCTTCTGGTGTTTGTGATGTGACTTGACCCCTTAGCTTATGAAATCATGAAACAAGATTCAAGGATTCACGCGAGGGAAGATCGGAGCAGTCGACAGGTAGAGAACAGATCTGGAACAGTTTGAAAAGTCTCGACAAGTTTTGCGTGTTTGTACTTTTAGAATCTTGTGTTTGAGTGTATAAGTCTATAATTTATCATTAACTCCAGCGGCATTCTGTTTGGAAATGCTGACTGTGCAAACGATGGGAGTTCCTCCAGAGCTTCCTCTTCAATCATTCGCTCCTCAATACAATCCTTTTCACCTCTCAGCCTTATGAGTCCGTGCCAAGAACACACACGCGCACACACACACACACACACACACACACACACCGCCGTGACCAGGCCGAGCGCTGAGGCGTTAGTCCGTCAGGCAGACAGAGAGGAGGCGGTGTGTTCTTCAGCTCCTCAGTGCCTGGGGTGTTTAATCCAGTTCCGAATCATCCACTTCTGTCCCGAGCAGCGCTGCATAACCAACCGCAGCCCAAAACTCGCTTCCTTAGACATCTCCACTTCCAGACAGCGGCCCGTGTCTCTGTTTATGATCGGACCGTTCTGAAAAATGGATGAATATAAACAGCGTCAAAACATTTATCTGAGTTTTATTTGATCTGTTTCTGTCTTTCAGACATGTTCCTGCCTTTGTTTATGTCTGTCTGAATTTCTGTCTGTCTTTCTGCCTGTAAATTCTGTCTGTCCGTCTGTCTGTGCGCATCTTTCTGACTTTCTCTCTTTCTGCCTGTGTCTTGGTCTGTTTGTCCGCAACGGGGTCTGACTGCTGCTTCTCTGTCTGTCTGTGTTTCTGTCTGTCTGTCTGCACATCTCTCTGTCTCTCTGTCTGCCACGCTGCATTTCTGTCTGTCTGTGTTGCTGTCTGTCAGCATTTCTATCTCTGTTATATTTTCTGGTAGTACACAAAACTGGATGATATGTAACTCTATGACTATGACGGTATATGGGTTTAATATGGTCGATATGATCAGCTGTACTGGATATTCAAATCTAATGTTGCATTTGTTTTATTTTCACTCCTTATTAAATCATTTTTCTTTGTAACTTTGTAAATGTTGAATAAATAATGTTTTAACGCGCAGTTCTTCATGATATGACTCTGCTGAATATTGTGATACGTGTCACGTTTTAATGAAAAATATTGCAGTGATATATTTTCCGTATCGTATAACCCTTAACATTAAACCCACCTTTGGACCTAACTGTGCAGCACATTAACATTTACATTAACGACAGTTACATTTACATTTATGTCATTTGGCAGACGCCCTTATCCAGAGCGACTTACATATGTCTGAGCAGTTGAGAGTTAAGGGCCTTGCTCAAGGGCAGTGCTGGGATTTGAACTCACGACCTTCCGATCACTAGTCCAATGTCTTAACCACTGAGCTACCCCTGCCCTAGTTCTACAGTAACTAATTCACTGTACCTGTGTGAAATCCCAAAGTCTCTGTGAGGATCGCGACACCGTGTCACATTTCTTTAAGCTCGGCGTTCGACTCCGCCCATCGTCAATCAGGCATTTAGTGTCTGGTAAAAAGGTGGTGGAGCCCAGGGGTCCTAACTGCAGCAGGCCCTCTGTAGAGTAGCGAGCTAACTGAAAGAGGAAACCACAGAAAACCAAACATATGAACTTCCTGCTGGTTATAAAAAGTAAAAAAGCGACATGATTTGATCTGAGGCGATTTCTATTACAAACAACCTCATAAGAACAAAACAGCATTCCACTGTGAGGCTCATGAAGCCACAACGCTTTCAGCTCTTCAGATTCATTACTGAACTGAATAAACTTTTATTTATCCCCAAGGAGGCAATTAGCGGCTGCACATATTGATTCTCATCATCAACAACATCATCTCAACAGCAGAAAACACACGACATCCATCACATTAACAATCGTCTCGTGGACTTTCTTATCCTCAGAATTACGCAGAGAATCTGAAAGGTTTCATAACGCAAAGCGTCGGAACGCCACGTTTCCGAATAACCATCTGGCCAATCAGGTCAGAGCTCGGGGGCAATAAAACATGTTGTGACGTAAATGTTTCCATGGTTACAGAAACAGATAGCACATGACTTATATGTTAAGTGTTATGTGCAGTGAGTTTGTTGACTCAAATCAACTTATTTGTTACCTGTGGTTGTGTCATTACCTGTCAGCGTAATTTAACCCCGCCCATCTCTCCCACTGCGCTCTGCACCACTCGACACACCTCTACCACTGTGCCATAGTGTGGTATGCAACATGGGTATGAGGAAAATGTGGATAGTCTCTGTATTCTCAGCAGCCTACAAAATTTACAGAGTAAATACTATCCGTGTTTTGAAATTGTGACGCATGACGTACCATGTGACCTGCAAGCCTGATGGTGTTTGCACGGAGGAGGAGGAGATTAGTGAGCTCAGTCTAATCACATGATGTGGAGAGCACAAAGTTTACCCATATAGGAGTGCGCTGAATACATTATCTTACTCAAGTACCGTAGGGGTGGAGGTGAGAACAGTTCAGCTGGGATTAGCTTTTTGTTAATCCTCTAGTTGCAAACTCTTATCATTAAGCTTTGGGAACGTCCTGATTTTGCCCCTCCCCTGTTTTCCTGTATTATCTGCCTGTGTTCTGACCCCCGCTCGGGACTCTGATAATGATTCCTAAATAAACAACATGCTGATTTAGTAGCTTGAGCTACTTGTTTCTGAATCTCGCCACCTGCTACACACGTGAAACCCAGCCACGGGCTGCCTAAAGCTATGAACTTTTTCTTTTTCACTAAGCATCACAAATTAGCTTGAACGAGTTCTAGACGATCTTTCCAGATTGAGGAACAGGAAAGGATGTGGAAACAGTGGCAAAACTAAACAAAACATACAAAAGTAACTCTAGTGCTAGCATAACAGAGCTGAGTGAAAATTAAGATGCTAGCCAGACTGGAGTAGCGTTTTTAAACGTGACAAGAAAACAAAGCTCGTAGCTGAAATGTATAAGAAGAGCAAAAGACCGGGGAAGCAGACTGGAACTCTCCATCCTGGGGTTAGCTAGACTGCTAACCCATTTAGCTAACTTTGGTCTAGTTATGGAAAAGTGCGTTTTATAAGAAATAATACAATTTAGGACAATGCTGATGCCATTTCACACGTCAGATGTTTTCATATTTATTATAAGCATGACTTGGCTTTGAATAAAAGCCATTTAAAAGCAATCAGCAGCACTACAGCATGACAGCAGGAGATCTTTCCCCACAAGTGTAAATACTGTCTAACAGCAAACAGTGCTGTACTGCACAAGAGGAACATGTTAACCCAGATAACGCTGCTGTAATAACAACTCTAATTTTCTGTTTATATATTATTGTTCCAGGCGTCCTCACTGCAACGCTTCTCTCTTACATATTTCCACATCTAATATCACCGAGTCCGTTACTGTAAAGCCACTGGACTGTGGTCAATAATTCACCTGAAAGGCAATATTGCGCTTCAGACGCTGAGATCAGGTGGCACTCGGTGGGAAATGTAGCTCATCCTATTGTACTCTGTAGAGAAAGAAACAATCACTCAGAGCAAATCGACACAAACGCTGAAACAAAAGCGGCTGTAGGGAATCGATCAGCTCTGAAATCCATCTGCGCAGGTTAAAGAGGAACACTGATGGGTTCTGCGGTCACTGCGCTTTAGTGACGAGATGTCATTATGGCAGTGGGAGAGTATCAGGTGTATTAAAGGTACACAGGGGATAGCTGTAGCAGCTAATGGGTCATCATGACCTCCGCATGATCCCGATTATTACACTCCGACTTACCAAATCAACATTAATCTGACACGGAATACTGATTTAAAACCGTTTCACTACCGATAATAAGCGTCGGTGATATAAAACACACCCAGAATAACTAACATAACAAGGTAATTACACTTCAGCAGTGCTTGTGTGATTTATGTGCTACGTGCACATAGCTAGCAAAGCAAGCTAACTGTACTAGCTACGTACACTGAGCTGAAGCACTAACGATCTAACTTCCCTACAAGCTTTATTGTACCTGAAAGGAGAGGATGAAACCATGGTTAGAAGGTTTGTTTATCAATTTTTCTGGGAACTAACTGCAGGTAGGAGCTGAGGTTGTGAGCGGGGAACTGAAACGTCGCACCACATGTGCCACGGGAACTTCCCAACACAATTTCTGCAGTGTTTGTTTCCTTTAATTTTTTAAAACGGCTGTTTTGCACAGAACAGAGGACTAGAGGATGTTAATGCCGTCTGCGCTTCTCCTCTCCTTTATTCAGTTTTTTCCCTTAATTTCCTACCTGCCTGTATGATGAGAGAGAGGGAGAGAGAGAGAGTGAGAGAGAGAGGGGAGGGGGAGAGAAAGCGAGGGAGAGGGAGAGAGGGAGAGAGAGAGAGGGAGTGAGGGAGAGAGGGAGAGGGAGAGAGAGAGGGGAGGGGGAGAGAAAGCGAGGGAGAGAGAGAGAGGGAGTGAGGGAGAGGGAGAGAGAGAGAGAGAGAGAGAGAGGTAGCTGATTACCTGAGCACAGTGACTGATCACACACACAGAACCACGCTAACAAAGTACAGCCTCAGCGCACACAC
>JAQQZU010000014.1:16659471-16669689 GCA_030068025.1 Parauchenoglanis punctatus
CTCGCCCCAACATGCTGGGATTGGCTCCAGCTTCCCCGCGACCCAGACGGATAAAGCGGTGTAGATAATGGATGGATATATTCCAACAGATCCCCTAAAAACTACATAGTGCACCTTTAAAGACACCACTCTTTACAACCGTGGTGAGCAGAAAGGCATCTCAGAATGCACAAACCATGAGGCACACTGGCTACAACAGCAGAAGACCACATCAGAAAGAGGACTCTGAGGCTACAGTGGGCACAGACTCCGAACAGACAGCCAAAGATTTCATAAAAAACAGACAATACTGAAAAAAAAACAATATAGGGAGCTGATATTCAATAGGTACTTATCTAATGGTGTGGAACTCGAACTGCTAGATTTCATTTCACATTAATGAACTCCAAACATTCTTAATTTACCAGGACAGAAAGCGAGAGTGCCGTGCCAGCAAATCCTTCAAGCAGGAAAATCAGGACTCAAAACTATCGAAATAACGTAAGATTGTGGGAAGGGGGCGGGGTTTCCAGGGTGGCAGTTAATATCGGAGAGTTCAATAAATTTACACTTATATGTCAGTCGTTCCAGATTTCCAGGCTTGCTGACTCGTTTGTTGTGTTAATTGTGGAAAAAAGGAGACTTGTTGCGTATTATAGAGTGATAACTGTAGGGGCGTACTCCCGTGTTACACCGCGGCGCTCTTGCGTTAAGGCCTCTATGCTCTGTAAACCTGAAGATTTATACAGAATTCTATATTTCTCCTTCATGTGCTGCAGAAAATCAGTTTCCCACCAGAGATCTATAAAATCTTCTTTTATTTTAACCACTGATTCAATTACTGATTCATTGGAACTGCGCTGTGTTTGTGTGTGTGTGTGTAAGGATGTGGTTATTTATGAGGCTGAATAATTTATCAGCACTCACCCTGACCCCGAGATGATGCGATTAGAGAGAAAAACACAGGCACGGATCGATGGGATAAATACCCCCTGCTTCATTAAGCATGACTAATGGATTTATATGTCCAGCGAGAGACCCATGCTTCATCGGTATTGACTGAACGCGTGCTGTTGGTTTTACAGCGTGAATATTGATGAAGGAAAAATACAACAATGGTAATGAGCTCATGCTTAAGACTTGCAGAGGCTGATCTCAAGGTTTAGCGCCACGTATGCGATCCGTCATTTCCACTTCCAAAAAGTGTTTTTATAGGGTTCAGCCTCAGAACGCAGTGTGTAGTGAGATTTGAGACAGAGCCAGTGCTTGTGTTCAGTTATCATGTAAACAGTTTAGAAAATAGCCCCATGAAACATTCACACCATGAATCCATGGATCTCTGAGCTTTGATTCTGATTTTATTTGATTTTATTATCAAACACGAGGGCTGCTTCCACACTAGGCTTTTGCTCCTTAGGCTCCAGCGCACATGCAGTCCTGCAGGAAGCGGCTCATCAAAACCATCGCCGCTGGCGGTTTTTCTTCACCCCGGAGCTTCCAAAAGGTGAAAAAAAGTTCATTGTTTCAGAAAAGCACAGAGTGACACCAAGTGCTTTTTATCTGTCTTTGTAAAAACAAACACGCAGGACAGCATCCAGGCAGAAAAGATCTAGTTTGTGAGCGATTAGACGGAGTTTAACAATCTGCTTACATATACCATCATATTTAAATGTTAATATGTTCATGTTGTCTAAGCAGAGGTAGAGTGGTCTCAGTTTAACGCCTAAACGCTGTCTAGTCGCGTCTCCTAATGATCTGTCTCCAAAGCACACCCACGACGCCTCCTCCTCACTACAGCTGGACAAAATGCAGAAACTGTTGGAGAAGAATCTGTTAAATTAATAATAGTAATAATCTCAGTTACTCAGGACTCATAATTTTCCTTTACAGGAATTTATTCATTCGTTTTTAACCCTTAGGCAAGGCGTGTCACGATTATAAAGTTTTCACTGAAGTTGTCACGTAATTGTGATTAATAATATTTCTAATAAGCTTTTCTGTTGACTTTCGGCAACTTTTATAAAAATAAATCTAACATTAGTACACATACACGACCATTTATTAACACAATCATGCATGCATGACTTTAAACAGCACGACACACCTCATGGCTCCAATGAAAAAGAATTAAATTAAAAGAAACACTTTGGAAAATGTGTAACTAGAATAAATCCATAAATGTGGCCAGTGAATGACAGTTAACAGTTAATAATAATAATAATAATCATCATCACTTTTGTGGCAGTGAGATATATGATGTACTGCTTAACAGATGCACTGCTGTTAAGTCTCTGTGCTTTTTTACTTAACGCTGAGCGCGCCTTCATCTGCATCATTAGATCCTAAAGAACATCCACTTTAACTAAGATACACACTGAATGAAATTCATAAATAAGAATTTCATATAAATTCATGTTCTTTCTAAATGAAGTGGCTTAGTTGTGATGTACACACACACACACACACACACACACACACACACTGCAAATAAATCAGTGTCCTTGATGGCTATATTCCTCTACAGAGAGAATGTTTAGCTGAAAGGCTCTTGTAGAGGATTCTGTATCGTATAGAAGAATTATAGAAGCTGTAATGAATCTTCTGAGTGCAATAATAATGTCTTTGTACAGAAACCTTTTCAAACTTCCTTTAGTTTAGCTCTCAAAGCTCCACTGTGTAGGATTCAGTTGATTGTAACCCCCTGAACACCCCTCTCTTACCCCTCCCTCTCCAGCCATGTATTAGAGTGTACGGTGGCCATCAGGTGCCTGTAGAGTACTTCCAGGTACTTACATTCACACTCCATTGTTTTTCCGTGTTAAATAATATGTATGATCCTCCAATTATCAAAATGTGGCTTCCTCAACCTCGGTTCCTCTCCCAGAGGCCTGGTAGTGTGAGGGTTCTGCGCAGAATCTTAGCTGTTCCTAGAACTGCACGTTTCTGGACAAAGAGCTCAGCTGCTTTACCTGGAATCCGTTGGATCCGCTCTGCAAGTTTGGGGGTCACAGCCCATAACGCTCCTGTTACCACTGGAACCACACATATATATAAGTAGGACAAGACGTAAAGCAGCGATCGCCAGGGTCCAAGCACTACTTCCAATCCCAAGTGGTCTATAAAGTGCCTTTAGTGTTATAATCATGCACACTTACGGTACAGGGTATATGTGGCCTGTTTCAGCATGATGATAAAAGCTAAACATGAACCTCCACCTTACAGATCCACCATTAGCGCTCATTTGTGTGTTTGCCCACATAACAGGAAGTGGATACTCCACCATTCCACCAAATCTGCTTCCAGGCCTTAACAGTCTCTTCTTTTAGTTAAAAAAAAGAACTAATTGATTATAGTTCTGGTACCATCTGCTTAGATTGTAAAATAAGCCAGTGTGCAGAGTCAGAATTAAGCACATGATGTGCAGGTTTTAATCTCCCTCGCTGATATTTAACACAAATTAAACTTTACACATGCTGCCGGTGAACTTTCTGTCTGTCATTTGTTTCCAATTAACACCCGTCACGTTCGGTCTGTCCTGCCGTGTCAGTGCACGGCTCCGTCCCAAACGCCGGAGCTCACGTCTACTCAGTGTTCTTACGAGAAGGTCAGCTTTAAAAAGTCACGCTAGGACATCCTCATCAGCAATTAACCCTCATTAGATGTTAGTTGAGGAAATGGCTGAGAGAGATGAGTCGGTTTAAACAAAATAACCAAATGGTACTTTAACAAATCTGAAAAACAGATAGAGCAGATAAAGCAACACATCATACTGGGTTAAGATTAGCACCCCTGCTGGCTGGCTGCAGTACAATCTTTAGCCCCGCCCACCCTCGTGTGTTTCAATGACTAAACAGTCTATATTCCATGTCACTTTTCTCATCTAACCTTTCCAGCTAGTGTCTAATTCCAACAGTTTTCCCTATGCTGATATCTGCGTATTTTTTATTTTCCCCTGGTAAGTAGTTTTGAAAATGTTATTTAAAAGCGGGGCTCCACCTGACTGACAGCCTATCCAGAAGACAGTGGTTAACTTCACCACACAATGTACCATGGTAAATCTATTTAAACTTTTTTGGACACATGCGCGAATACAAACTGTTAGCCAATTTAATTTAAAATGTTTGAAACGTCGAGTGGTTTCATAGGAAAAGGTCAGTGTAATCGTGCTAGCTACCTAGCCATATAGCAATCACGCTAGCTACCTAGCCATATATCCAAAGTCCTTATAGCAATTATAAGTCTCTGATATAGCCTCCATCCAGCCAATCAGCTACTGAAATCTGCACAAAAGCCATTTGTTCGTCAGTGAACACGCACACTGTCAATCATTAGGATGGAATTTATACGTAGTTATATAAGTCGTATACGTAGTTAGTTAGTTTACAGTGCGCTCGGAACAGCCCTGCGTCCCAGATAATGACTTTTAACTCACCCTGCTGAGCTCACTGACGGCTCATTCTGCATTAGCCGCAGCCATCTGTCAGAGAATTTCCAGTTCATGTGATAAATGCCTATCCTAGTCGCATCTGTATAAATGAAACATCTCCGGTTGAAACTATTTAAGTTTCTATCTTTGGATAAATGCAATAAAGAGAATTTGAGAATGTAACTGTATTCGTCTGACTACTTCTGCCTGGAAGGGGGCGGGGCTAGCAAAGCAGCGATTTCACCTCTCATCTCTACTGTGCAAACGGCAGAAGGAGGAAGTCCCTGCTGCGCAGACTCTGGCTGCAAATCTGACAACAGTGGGGAGGTGTTTTGGCTTCACTTCTATAGGATGAGCGTGAACTCTTTTTTATACAGCACATCATCCAAACATGTACGTTCTGTTATACTCTGCCACAGCAGTACTTAAATCTGCCAGTCTACGTCTGTATCGGTATCTGTTTAATGCTCCAAATGTCCAGAGCTGTAGCTGTATTCAGATTTAAACCTGAAGTGGGTGTGGCCTAAACAGGAAGGTGGATATAGAAATGTCAGCATGGTGTGTGATGGTTCCTCAGCCTCAGCTACATCACTGCAGTGCTCTTATCTAGAGGAAAATAACCAGACTGTTTTTAAAATCGTACTCACCGTGTTATTATTGTTTGTACCTGTTCACAATGTTTTCCAACAAATTTAGTTGGTTCAGTTTCCCATAATATAAACAAAGTAGCAGCCTAATGTAGCCCACCGTGACCCTGACCAGGCCATGAAAGTAAAAACACATGAAAGTAAAAGCTGTTTTTTTATTTTCTGTGCTGCATCCAGCCCTGGTGCGCACCAATCAGCCTCAATCAGATGCCCTGTGAACTTTTACTGGCAGGTCTCTAAAAAAAGAAAAGTGCCTTTCCTTCATATCAGTTTATCGGTTCATTCTGAATAACGTACTCGCATTAGGTTACATCCACGGAGTGTGTGATATCACATGGCGCAGGACTGATGACGTGAATGCGCTGCTCTCTAAACACTGTAAGATAAAACCGAGCTGCTTCAAAAGTTGCACAGTTTCCGAGCTCACAAATGATGTTTTGGAAAATTGTGCAGAAAACAAATGACACCACGCTTTTGCAGTTATTCTTATTTGATGCTACGCAGCATCTGGTTCGAGAGAAACAATCCTAAAAACCTCATTAATACAGCGCAAAGAAGGAGAATGAAATACATATTGCCTACTAATACCTGTACAGCTTATCACAGCACTGCTGAGTTCTGGTTTCTCATTGGTCAGAAGGTGTTGATTAATTTCCCAGAACAGCAGCTCGGACAGTAGCGCAGGTTTATATTAATACGCTTGTTTATTTTATATATTATATATGTTTTATATATATTATATATATTTTAATATATATTAACATGCTATTGTTTCTATAGTAACAGCTTGGATATTTTTGAAAAAGTAAATATAATATTAATGATTCACTGATCTACTGATTAAATTCAGTACTCAAAGTCTGGACATTGTACATTAGCATTAGTGCAGGGTTCTAGATCTTGTTTTAATGTTCCTCTTTAAATAATTTACATTTGCAATCATTTTTTTAACCAAGTCTATTACTCACCTCCTGCAGCCTTCGTTACACTGCTGCAGCAGCAATCAATATGAAATCTGAGAGAAAAATGAGTTTTGCAGTCTGTAGTGTTGATGGATAATAAAAGGTATTTCAGGTGACGTCTACATATTTTACACAACACCACGTTCAATAAGAGGAATTATTTATGACCACGTGCTATAGCAGCTAATTTCACGTCCCACCTATGAATGTTTCTGTTTCTTTCTAATGATCAGCTCACAGGTGCCTCGCCGTGTTCAAGGCCAAGCTGCGGTCCCGGCCCAGTGCAGGGGGCGCTCCAGCCCTGTCCTGTCTGCAAACCACAGACCAGTGGGCGTGTCTTAGAGCAGGAAGATGGGCGTGTCTCCATCCATCAGTCCATCCATCCATCCACCAATCACTTCCATCAGTCCATCCATCCCTCCAGCAAATCCATCTATCCATATATCCATCCATTGTCCTTCCATTTATGTGCCCATCCATCTATGCTTTTTATCCATCCATGCACCAATCACATCAATTCACCACATAATATCCATCCATCCATTCGTTTACCCATTTATCTGTCCGTCCATCCATGCTTCCCCCTTCTGTCTTTTCACCCCTAAATCCACCAAGGACATTCATGCATCCATCCACCCATCAATCTGTATGTCCATCCCTTGTCCTTCAATTAATCTGTTTCCATATCACCCATAAATAACATCTATCTGTGCTTTTAACAATTTATCTGTCCATCCATCCATGCATCTTCCTTTTATTCTTGCACCCATCCATCCATATATGTTTTTACCCATTTATCTCTCCATCCATCCATTCATGCTTCTTTTTCTGTCTTTATACGCATAAATCCACTAATCACATTCATCCATCTATTCATCCACTAATCATGTAATCCCTCCATCCACTAATCACATTCATCCATTTATATACTCCTTCCATGAATATTTCATCCATTCATCCACCAATCACATCCATCCATCTGTTCATCCTCTAATTCACATAAATATGTCCCTCCATACCGTTCCCTATTTACTGTATCTGTCTATCCAACCACGGTTCCTCCTTCTGTCCTTTCATCCATAAATTCACTCAAATTATGCACACATCCTTCCATCCATCCATTCACAAATCACATTCATCTATCCATATATCCATCCCATGTCTTCCATTAATCCGTTCCATTCCATTCACAAATCACATGCTTTTAACAATTTATCTGTCCATCGATCCATGAATCTTCCTTCTATCCTTTCACCCATCCATCCATGTATGCGTTTACCCATTTATTTGTCCATGCAATCACATCCACCCATCAATCACATCCATTCACTATTCATCCAGTTATTCACATAAATCCATCCCTCTAAACTTTTACACATATATCTGTCCATCCATCCATGCTTCTTCCTTCTATCCATTCACCCATAAATCCACCAATCACATCATGTTTATGCTCCATTTCACCCAGCTCTACAGAAGGTGTTCTTCCTCACACTGCAGGCTACGCCACACATTTCCTCGCATGAATTTAGAAAGCGTGTCCCCCCTCGAGGCAGCCTCGGATTTAAACCCCAGAAAAAAGATGAGTGCAGGAATGTGATTAAATATTTGGCTGAAAGTTGCGTGTTTGCAGATTAAACGAATGGCGGTTTGATGTGTGTGAGGCTGCAGTGTTGGTTTGTAATTACGATGAGGATCATGTGTGCCAACATGCCCCTGCTCTGCTCCCACTGAATTCTAATCACATGAATATATTTGACTATAAATCTCCAGCGAGCTTCACAGGTGAAGAAGCCGTACACACTTCCTGTATATTATATTGGAAATGCGACATGAAAAGGAGCAGGTTATGAATTTAATAAGAGACGTGAGTGTAACACCACTCACCCTCATCCCCAGTTCAATATTCTCTCCTCCGTAAACCTCCATGCCTGGATCCAGGAGCCCAATTTCTCCAAAATACTCACGATCCACCACAAACGAGCAGCCAATCATCGCAGGAGTCCTAATTAACACACACAGACAGAGAGAGCGAGAGAGAGCGAGAGAGAGAGAGAGAGATTATTCAGTTTCTCTAACAGAAAGCGGCTGTTTGGAACACTGGGACAATAAAACTAAAATAAATTGGAGTCCCATAAAAAGAGAAGCAACAAGAAGAGAATCTGAACATCATCAGATATAAAGCAGAGAGAAAGATTAGCAAGAAAAACAAACAGACACATGAAAATAAATAAATTAATAATAATAATAATAATAATAAGCTATGAAAGACACAAGAAGAAGAAGAAGAAGAAGAAAAAGAAGCACTATATATTGTTGAATTTGGGTCAGAGAGAGTGTGTGTGTGTGTGTGTGTGTGTGTGTGTGTGTGTGTTGTATTGATTAGCTGTAGTGTGGATCTGTGAGAGATCTGAGATCAGTTCCCCTGTAGAGCCTCTGTATGTCTGAGCTGCACTGCTACAGCCGAGCTTTCACTTCCTGTAACAAAACTCTCATCTAGCAAAACTATAGACACGAGTCACCCTGGGAACTGTCTCACTGTCTCTAACTCTGTCTCACTGTCTGTAACTGTCTCACTGACTCTGTGTCTGACTCTGTCTCATTATTATTACTCTTACTATTTGCCCAAAAATAACGGTTTCCATTGCTATTTTTCCACATCACTTCTTTATCGTTAGACCGACTCTTCCACTTCTGCTACATATCTGTGAATTTCATCTTCGAATTTTCAGGAGGGTGAAACTCACAACCCCTTGCTGCAAAATCAGCTGTGCTATACACTCCAGGGAGTGAAATCTACAAAGTACACAGCGTGCCATTAAAAGTGAGGGAGCGACGGATACACCCGAGACATCGACCATCTCCGAACCCACCTCAGCAACCACACAACACACTTTAAGACAGCAGACACACACTGAGTTACTGAGTGTGTAGCAGCGACAGGGAGGAAGCGGAGAAATAATTAAATAACTAATAAAACCGCAATCAGCAGATTGAATGCCAAGGAAGTCATGGACAAACAGGAACAACCAGCGGGATGCCAAAACATTAGCAACGTAATCACCACACACACACACACACTCACACACTCACACACACTAATAAAAAAAAAAACCTGTGTAGTGAAATCCCAGGGTTTTCATTATCATGTAGACAGGAATGTTTTATTCATAAGTAAAGCAAATCAGAAATCTGACCTTCACACGGCGTCTCTAAGCAACTTCAAAAGGCATTTTAAAACACGTGTGTATAATGTCACGTTTAAATGTTTATATGTTTTATCTGATCAGTTTCAGTTCTGTAAACACGCTCTACATTTGATAGTGTGTGAGAATTGAGGCATGGTGAAAGCGATGTCTTGTTTTGTTCCTGCAGAACGAACGAGCTCAGTGGTTGGTTTTTACCTGATGGGGGCGGTCTCGTCTCCTTTATCCAGCCAATCCTGAGGAGGAATGATGTACATGCACCACAGGCCCCAGTTGTATCCGTGAGCGGCGTTAGCGTACTGCTGCACCTCGAAGGTGTTGTATTTGATGTTATCTATGGCAGGCAGGATGATCCGAGTGCGCTCTTCTTTAATCCGGGATAGGATCGGCTCCACCCTGAGGAGGAGAAAACAAAAAACAAACGTCAACATTTAACACTGAAGGTCAGTATAGTGCACTTTAACAACAACAACAAATTAAATGATCAGAATTACTGAGAGTACAGCTCTGTTTATCTATAAACAGAAAATATGGGAATCTGCACATCTGTAAGAAGGAAGAATTTAAATAAATGTATTTAAATAAAAATAAATTTGATTTAAATAAGAAATGTTTGTGTGTACTACAAGTGAGTATGTGTGTGTGTGTCTGTGTGTTAGTGTATATATGTGTGTGTGTGTGTGTGTGTGTGTGTGTGTGTGTGTGCGCGCGCTTGGGTGTGTTTGTGTATATGTGTGTGTGTGTGTGTTTGTGTATATATGTGTGTGTGTGTGTGTGTGTGTGTGTTTGTGTATATATGTGTGTGTGTGTGTGTGTGTGTGTGCGCCTGGGGTGTGTTTGTGTGTGTGTCTGTGTGTGTCAGTGTATATATGTGTGTGTGTGTTTGTGTGCATGTCTGTGTGTGTTTGTAAATATGTGTGTGTGTGGATGGGTAGGTGTATGAGTGTATGTGTGAGAGAGTGTGGGTGTGTGTATGTGTGTGTGGGTGTGTGTATGTG
>JAQQZU010000014.1:16708841-16720198 GCA_030068025.1 Parauchenoglanis punctatus
TGAAGTTTTAGGTCATATTTATGCAGAAATATAGAAAATTCTAAAGGGTTCACAAACTTTCAAGCACAACTGTATATCTAATTTTACTCTGATAGGTTCCTGTCTTTTTCAGACACTCTGTATATCACTTTTACAGAATTTAGCACAAAGCTCTTGATATAAAAGTGCAATGTTGCCACATGGCAATGTTTATGGAGCGGTTTGTAGGATGAGACGTGTAAAGCAGGGCCTTTTTTGGCTCTCCTTCAAATTCAGAAAGGGATAATTCAGAGTGACAGAGTGACCGCCTTCATACACACACGACGCTACTGCGGAATAACAATAAGCTCGGATGGAAGCTTTCCAAACGACTGCAGCGAGGAGACTTTTAGCACACTGTGCTCATAATTATAAGATTGAAGGAGCAGGAGAGGGAAAGGGAGGGGTGAGACAGAGTGATGAATCAGAAATGAAAATCTGACTGAGATAGAACTCGAGTTCTGAAATAAAACTTCTGAACAGCTTAAAGCACAACTTCTACCAAACATGACACCTACACAATGCAATGTCGCCACAGCAGTCAGTTATTCGCTGTGTGAATTTCGCTCACTTGTTTCTGTACAAGGCTAATACAGCTAACAAGTCACTGGAAGCTCATAGCCTTATTAATAAGCAAAAAGAATTGCTGGAAATCCTAACTAATTTGCATAAAATGAAAAGCTTCACATTGTTGCCAGTGTGCTTCTTTGCATGCTGGCATAAACACAGAGGTTTAAGGGGCTGCCTCAGCCTTCCCACAATCCTCTGCACCAAGTGGCGAGTCAACATTTTCGATACCATCAATATTTCAAAAAACAATCCCCAACAATCCAGCGACATTCTAGGCAATGGATCTTAAACTGTGATGTGAAATTGGAAGATATTTTGTCAAAGTATCTATGTTTTAAATATTTTTGATCCATTCCATTTTTGTATGATTATTTGTGTGATGGAATGAACCAGAACAAAAACAACACACTAGATTCTGGGAATGGGGAACCAGGGCCTTTTTTTGTCCACACTCTCAAAATAAAGGTACCCAACTTTTCTGGTCCTTATCACTGATGTGGTACCATCATGGGTACACGTTTTACACCATTATAAATTAGCCTTTACCTGTGACAGAGCGTGTGGTGGCAGTTAGAGTAATGCATTACGAGTTTATCACCCCTGATTATAAGGAAAAGTGCAGTTTGCTATCTTTATCACTGAGTGTTTGAAATTAACGCAGTGTTCCTTTGTGTTGTGTACTCAGTAACTGAACACTGTAGAACTATAGAGGTAACCAAGCACCAGAATTGCACGGGGGCAGAGGTGAGATTTTTAAAAAATTACAAAAAAGATATTTACCTTCACACATTTTGTGTAAGAACACAATGCAAAAATATGCTAAAAGAGCGGCCTGCTTTTTCTCTCCTAATAAAAGTTTGAATTGAAATAAAATCTATCAATGTGTGGCCACATTAACTATAAGTAAATAAGTATATAATATCAGTTAAAGATATTTATTAGAGATGCCACCGATATATCTCACACACAAACAGCCAGAAAACAGCACTTTCTATTCTCAGCTGATGAAATGAAGAAAGAAACTAGCCTGAGAAGGTAAAAACATTAACCAGACACCGTGTAAAATCAAACCCTTTACAAATAATGTTGATGGTGAATACGATTAGACAGTGATTTAAAATGCTGGTTGTTTGCTTTTCTCTCCTGCGATGGTCTCCTGCATAAACAGTTTCAGGAGGGACATTAGAGCATTAAACAAGTGAGTGTGTAATAAAAAATATCTCAAAAATACAAGCTTACTCTTGTTTCTTACTGTTTACTGTATTAATCAGCCCCCACTGTTAATAACAAGGAATAATGTGACAAGGTGGTTTTGGTCAGGAGTTAATTATGCTCGTTTTATTCCTTTTCCTTTATTTAAATTGTTTTGCTGTTACTATTTTCACAGAGTTTTATATTCTGAAATGTCTCTGTGTATCTGTGTCCTTGGTACCCTGAAAGGCATTTATAAATAAAAATGAAATTATTATTGAACTCTGCCTGAACTCTCGCTCATGCAAATGTGTCAGAAATGACACTGAAGTTAATTACATCATCCATCAAATCACTCAGATGTGTTATGCCACCAGTTATTTCATCTTTTTCTGTTTTTTCTTTTTTTTTAACCCATACGCTCAGAAATAACTGTACAAACTGTACTTTACCTTGCCTCTTCACCCTGAAACGTGGTAAATACATGCGTATGCTATACTGTACATTACAATAGGAGTGATGGTTTAGAGATCCTGCTGTTAATCTGACGCTTGATTCCTGGGAGAAGTCAGCAGTCCTGTCCTGAGCTGATGTCAAACACTATCGATCGCAGTTACAGTGATGTTTAATAGCAGAAAAAAAATTCAAAGATCAGGTTTTTTTGTTAACGCCTGAAAAAACAACTTAACTATCTTTTCTGTCTCACTATTTTCCCGTGATGTTCAGCATCACATTAATGAGAAATCCAGCATAGGATTAGTGAAGGTGTTGTAGCAAATGTTGGATGCAAAAAGTCCCAGAATGCACTGCAGCTTACTTCCGGCATTGATTTATGGCAGAGACTCAGCTCAGCTACGTAGTTAGTGATGTAAGAGATGACTAGCGCGATGGTGATTGCGGCGATGGTAGCGTGAAAGCTGAACCATCGAAAGCTGATCTGTTTGAGCAGAAGGTACAGAGGGGGAAAACTCAAGGACTTAAGTGCCGCTGCATCACTCTCTTTTCGTAGAGATGAAGCGAGGGTGATGTTAAGCGGAGGGGAAAGCGTTATATATTAAAATTGTAAATGATACCTTGGTTGTCATTAGTAGCTTAGAGGATTAATGTCCTCGGAATACGCTGGCCTAACTAAATTTGTAATGTTTACACAAAAATGTACAAACTTAAAAGCTCAAAAAAACCTCGTTTGCCTGGAACGTTCGCCACACTTCGCCCAATTTTGAATGCATCTCTGGTAAAACATATGAGCTAAAGGTACCGCACCACACTGTACTAAAGCTCCTTAATGGTACACTCCGTACCTTTATTTCGGAGACTGTACCTACTGTGGATTTAATTACGCATCTTAAACCTACAGGATTCCCGGTTCAATCCTGAGCTTGGGTCCCAGTGGGTTTCCTCTGGGTTCTCCGGTTTCCTCCTACCTGAGAAAAACGTTTCAGGTGGACTGGCTAAGCTAAACTGCACCTAGGTGTGAACGCATGATGGATCTGGGATGCGTTCACACCACACACCCAGGATATACTCCGGACACTCCATGTGACCCCTGACCAGGACAAAGCTCTTCCTGTGTAGATGGAGGAGAAACAGAAACAGTGCACACTGTAGGCTAAGGGTGTGTGTTGGATGTGAATGCACGCGCATACCGTTGAGCTGGTTGTACACCACGTCCTCCAGCCTTTCCAGCCTCTGCAGGATGGACTGCCGGTCCGTGTCGGTAACTTTGCCGTGTCGGGTCCGCGCGCGCGCCTCCGCCGAGCGCCCGAGCTGCACGAGCTCATCGGACCGGTCCTGGATCCGGCAGTACACCGAGAACAGCACGATGCCGACGAACACCAGGATGTTCACCGTCAGCAAAGTTTTGATTTTCCGTGCCGCAGCCATTTAATAAATATATAAATAAATAAATAAAACAAACGTCCCTCAGATTAGATCCGGTCCGATTTCAGCCTTCCTGCGTTCAGAGGTGTAAATGATGAGGATGATGGTGGTGATGATGATGATGATGAGAGGTCATTTCCGTAACCTATGTATAACGGAATAACATCTGACATTCACCTCAGGACAAAAGTCTAAGCACGAAGGTTAGGAAAGTCATTATTCTTGTTTGTTTGTTTTTGTTTTTTACCTCAGGATTTTCCTTTCAGCCTCCATTGTGCCTTAAACACCACCACAGCTGCATCATCTCCGAGCTCGCGACCACCTCACAGCTTTATGCTACCACAAACAGCACAAAAACACGCACTGGGGAATATTTATAGCTCTCCTCTACCACGGACAGGAAGACATTTTATAAACAAAATCAGTCAAATGGCGATTTCTGAGGTCCAGTCGCAGGTTTACCGTTAGCATCATCCTCCTGTTTCAACGTTAAATCCCTTCTTTCTCGGTCGAAGAAAACGGCGATGTATTCACCACTTCACAAGAAGCTCACTCAATAAATAAATATTATAAATAAATCATAATAAAAGCACCGTATCTTCCTGATATTTTTTTTTTTACCACAGGAGGCTGAGGAGAAGAAGGAGAAGAAGAAGAAAAACCGTTACTCAGAGGCGCTGTGCAGAGCTCGCGCACAGCTCTCTACTCGCGCGAGCTCCAATTCTCTCTCTCTCTCTCTCTCTCTCTCTCTGTCGCGCTCTCGCGCGCGCGTGCGCTCTTCTTCCCGCCCTAATCCGCGCTGCCTTCTCCAGCACGCGCCGTGACGTCACAGAAAAGCATAAATATGCAAAACAGATTCCATAAATCTTCATACACGCATGAAACATGTGGATTATGATCCTTGACAAGGAGAGCTTCGTGTTTACAATTTATATGAGATATATCATAAATCTGATGTTTAGTTAGGCTATTTTAATTATTAATCAGAATTTATTTCAGAAAATATAATAATCCTATTAACATAATGATCTTCTTTGGACAAAAAACATTGTTGAAGGTAACCATTGAAAACATAACAATAATAATAACTGGCTGTAGGGTGTGTTTGGAATTGTTCACTTACTTCTAAAAAGTTCAAGTCAAGTGGCTTTTATTGTCATTTCAACCATATACACGTGGTACAGTGTACAGTGAAACGAGACAACATTTCTCCAGGACCAAGGGGCTACATATAAGACAACACAGAAGTACAAAAGATGCATGTGTGCAACAGAAGACAACATAAAGTGCATGTGTGCAAATGTGCAAACACTGCAGACAGTGCAGACATAACAAGACAAGACAAAAACAAGACATAGCAGCACTAATCCAAATGTGATGTGCAAAATTATAGAGGTGCAAAATGTGTCAGTGTTTACGTGAGGAAAGTTCCTGGAGTTTAGAGTCAGGTCACGCAGATGCTGAAGTGGATTTTCTGAGCTCCACCTGAAGATTATTACCTGTATGCAGTTCACACCTCTGAGGTTTTTCTTTTTTTTACCAGATTTGAGTAGAAGCAGGAATACGAAACACAGACTAAAGAAGGAAATAGCATTTTTTTCTTTGCCGTCACATGTAATCTGATGTAACAAAAACAGGACAATATAAAATGGAGATTAAAGACTAATATGATGATATCTGAGCGAGAGGATTTTGCGAGTGTTGAAATAAATCTAACAGGAGTCTCGCATATCAGCAGTATATGACTGCATGAACAGTGCTAGCTGTAATGATCACATTAATCACTGGTTTCATCCAACAAAACGGCTTCACACTCATTATTCAGCAGCACAGAGAATAGCACTTGATCCAGCACACACTGCGCTTTTACATTTTATTTAGCTTTTTTATATCACGCACTAATATAACATTCATCAGGTGCAAATGTATGAAGCCATGAGACACTAATTTAAGGTGATAATGTAGGTGTTTTTATCAGATTTTTAATAGTCTATAATGATATTGTTTGGAGACAAATCCTGACTTTTCTTTGATGTTTATACTAACCAGAATCACATGCAAAAATCGTATTAATTTCCACTGGTATTAAAAGTTTCTAAACTGTCTGTGCATCTGGATAAAAATGTGAATAAAATAGACTTTAGCTGAAAAGTAAGCCTCCTTGAAATATATTTATAAACAGGGTTATTTCTCTGAATGATATTTACTTTAACAAATTACAAATTGATGATCTATAAAAATACTAATTTTAAACAAATAGTGTAATGTTATCCCTATCTTATCCATAGGTTTTAGGACTATTAGGATTATTTTTTTCAGGATGTCAGGAACTTTTTATTGTATACCTGAAACCAAGCCAAGTTTTAAAGTTACTTAAAAGCTAGTTAATCAATTATTTACATTAGTATTTTTTTCTGATGAGGTGTTCTTCGTGTAGTAAGTCTGGACAGATTTAGTCATACTGATTTTCTGGGACGGTCAGCCATCTTGGATTAATACCTAAAAGAGTAATAAAAATGGTTTATGCAAAACATATTGAATAAATTGTCTGTGATGAAAAGATGACGAATTCCCCTCTCAGCGCGAGTCACAGTTCCCAGTGCAGAGATCTCTGCCTGCTTTTGCTTTTTGTTCTTCATGTGTCTTTGGTCTAGTCCTTGTTCTGTCTGATTACCCTACTGTGTTCACCTGTTCTGTGTTTCACCATCATACCTCAGCGTTTCTCTTTCTCGTTGCAAAGTCTTGCTGACTTTACTATGCAGGTCTTTTCGTTGTTTTTTATATTCTAGCTCATCTGTGTTATTGTTTTTGTTTTGGCCATGTCCATGCGTTTTGACATCTGTACATTACAGTGATTTATATTATATTTTCATAAATAAGATTGAAATAATCTAGTTTACAGTAAATACAGTAAGTAAAGTAGTATATAGTAAATAATTTATTTAAAACCATGCTACATACACCAAACACACACACACAGACCCTCATATATATATACACACACACACACACACACACACACACACACACACACACAGCTATACACACACAGAGCTACTTCTTGCATCATGCTATGTAATTGCCTACCATGGGAACTGCCTGTGCAGTGTTTAAAACTCACAAACATATCCTGTAGATTGCTTCAGAACATCGGAAGAGAAAGAGAGAGAGAGAGAGAGAGAGAGAGAGAGAGAGAGAGAGAGAGAGAGAGAGAGCTTTCTTTTGATTAGTAAAGTGAAACGCTGAAATATTTTTCATTTCTGTAAACCCCCAGATCCACTGAATGCTGTTCATTGCAGCTGCTGTTACAGAAAATACATCACTTCCTAATGCAAAGATGCCAAGCAGATGAAACACAATAACAGTTTACTGTCTTATGTTTAACTCCTGACAAGTTCTAGGAGTTAAGAAGAACATAATGTTTTATTCCTATTTTTCTTATAATTCCTATTTTACTTCTTTTGAACCATTGTCTGCACTGTAACACCAAGACAAATTCCTCATTTGTGAAAAAAACTTGGCAATAAATGTAATTCAGATCTTCTGATCCGATGAGCAATAGTTTGGAGTTTGTACCACACACTCATCCTGTTAGTACACACACTCTTTCTTTAAGGGTTCATTAGACAATGAAGTGTTCTCATCTTCCAAACTAGGTACTATTTAGACTTAAAGGATTAAAAGGCAACTGAAAGGTTCTACTTTTTAAGAGGTTATTTGGTTAGCTCAGTACTCTTACATTTCTATTGTTTTACTTTGAACCATTTCAAAGTATTAATTAATATTAATTAATAATATCTTGACAGGTTATAAGAAGAACATAATAAGAAATAATTTAGAGTTATTCATTTAACACACACCTTTTTAAAAAAGGAGTTGATTAAGTATTCTTTAAGCTTTCTTTGGATGAGTAAAGATTTTCAAGAAAGATTTCTGACAGGAAAACACTTTGATGCAAGTTCTAGGTTTCCTTTAATTTCCTCCCCAAAGGAAAAAACAAAACCCAATCAATCAAGAGAAAGCTTATCTAGTAAGCTAACCTAGCAAGGAAAAGCTAATGTAACAAGTGATAGCATACTTAGATATCTAACCTAGTGAGTGAAAGCTAATTCAAGGACTGAAAGCTAACCTATTGTCTGAAAGCTAATCTAGTGAGTGAAAGCTAATGTAGTGAATAAAAGTTAAATTAGTGACTGAAAGCTAATCTGGAGAATAAAAGCTAATGTAGTGAGTGAAAGCTAGCTTAGGGAATGAAAACTAACCTAGCGTATGAAAGCTAATCAAGTGAATAAAAGCTAATCTAGCAAGTGAAAGCTAACCTAGCGAATATAGCTACTTCTTAGCTTGATAGATGTGTGGCTGCTACATGCTACAGGTTAAATCCTGATTCTCGTCATAGGCGGAGTCTCGGGCAGAGGGCAGTCTATCAAGCATGCTCATTAAAATAGTAGGCCACGCCCACTAGGCCATTTTCTGATCAGTATGATCAGAGATTCAGCTACTGGTATCAGATTTTTCTTTAAATACGCTCAGGTTTGACATTATATTATATAAACATTTTTAAAAACTTATTTATGTTTTTCTTTCATTTGTGCTCTAAAGTTCAGTACAGATTTGTTGTAATTGTTATTTTTCCGTGAAATTTAATTAGTTTTCCCGCAGAACAGGAAAGAAATTACAGAAGACCCCAATAAGTTTCTCACCACATCTGCTGAGACAGATGGGATTCGGATGAGATCACGTCAGGCATGTTTTAATATAAATGACAACAACGTGTTTTTCATCTCAGGATCAGCTTCAACACTGCTGTGAAGAACTCCCGGGAGGAGAAAGACTGAAGGAGACAGTAAAAGAGGGAGACATCAATGAGACAGAGAGAGCATGAGAGGAAGTGGGAGAATAATGAGATCAAGATGAAGATTGATAGAGAGAGGGAGAAAAGGAAAGACAGATAGAAATTAGACAAAAATATTAATGACAAGGTGTAAGACATGAAGAGACCAAAAGGGAAGAAAAGCAGTACAGAAAAAACGAGAAAAGGTGACAGAAATAAATGGAAAAGGAGAGAGAGAAAAGAAATGATACAGAGAAAGAAAGGGAAAATGATACAGAGAGCGAGGACAAGAGGAAGAAGGAGAAACATGAAAAAAGAGAGAAAAACTGTTAAAGAAGAGAAAAAGAAAGAGAACATGAGACTTGACTTTTTGACATCTTTATTGCATCAGTGTAGCACATTTACATATTTACATTTTTTAAAAGAACCCAATCAGAACCCCAGACCCGCCCACAACCACACCCACCACCCCAAAACCCCACCCCTTCAGTCATAACTTCTTTATAGTCCATAAATCTGTATGAAAGTCCACAGTTCTGTGTATAGTAACGCCTTTCTTTCAGCTGATGCCCATCTTCTTATTTTAAACCTTCTGCATGGTGAGAGCAGTTTCAGTTTTTCATTGTTTGTTGCATGTTGTGCTGATTAGTAGTTCAGAAAGTAGTTTGTCAGTGTGATGGGTTTTTTTTCCCTTTGGTCGGCTCTAAGAAACGGTTGATCTGTGCTGTGGTGTACAGCTATCTCCGGCCCTGGCCAGCTCCTTCAGTATCACCGCATCATGAGCCGCACCACAGTGGACGCTGCAACAACTGGCTTCACGTCAGTCTGCCATCCTTCTATTTTCCCCAGGGGAATTCTTCTTCTTGGGTATGGAATAGCATAGTGCAGTGTAGTGTGGTATGTTTGCATACTACGGCTGTAGTCGATCATCCAAATACTATTAAATGCCTACTGAGTATTCAGACACTCTACATACTGCATAGTAATTTTTGCATAATAATAGTATGTCTGGAAGTATGAGTATATTTGGATGCAGCCAGAGTCTCCTCATGGGCTTCAGGGGTCATGGTGTTCTCCTCACTCTCTCCCACTGTCAGCTGTGTACAGCTTGTGTACTTTACTTATAGCTTTATACTTTCACTGTTCAATTCCAGTAGAGGAAAGAAAAAAACAAGCAGAAAACTGGAAAAATGCCAGAGAGCTCCGCATGCGTTCACTCCGCATTCAGCAGCTGTGCAGAGAGAATAGAGAGAGAAAGAGAGAGAGAGAAATACACAGAGATGGAGAGACAGAAAGAAAGAAAATGAAGATAAACAGAAGAAATTGAGAGAAAGAAGAACAAACATGCAAGAAGAAAGAAAGGTGGAGAAAGGGAGAAAGCAGGAGAGAACGAAATGAGACAGAGAGACAGCATGTGTGCAAATTCAGGCCAGCTTTAATTCACTTCAGTGTCTCTAAATCACAATAATGCCTTATTAAAAGGAAATTCAGTCTATTTGAGCATCTCATAATCCTCTCCTGAGACTGAATGAGAACACAAAGGTGAGCTAAACAAAGCTGATGTACACCTCATGTGTTCAAATGACTGCAGAAAAAAATCACACTCATTTGTAAACGGGTTTCTGTAACGAGAATGTTACATGCCACATGCTCCGAGGGGCACGAGGGTGAAATTAGCGCCTCACAGTGGACTGGTGAGTGCTGGAGAACAGTTAGAACACATTAGAACACTGAGTAAGTTATTCAGCAGGATATAAGAAGGTCATGGTGTATGGAGTTCCACAAATAACGTTCTTGCAATATTCTAATGGTTTGCTTGACAATGTTCCTACAATGGTGGACAGATGATGTTCTGAAACACTCATGCAGAAACCTGACAGAATGTACTTCAAAGCCATACCTCCAAAACTACGGCGTTCAGAAACATTACACTAACGTTATGTTTTTTTTTTGACTTTTCAAAATCTAACACTCGCTGTACAGCTAACACACAACGATGTTCATTAGACTTTCCTGTTTATTTATTTGCAAAGTTTGCCTTGTAATGGCTAGCAAGCTAGCAGGTTAGTAGCCTGCTAACATTAGCAGATAGCTGGGCTCATACATTTGAAAAGCACTTTGTAATCTGGTGTAACGTAAATGAGAGCAGGAACTAACCAGATCTGGAGATGTTCCACAACAATTAGTGTAAATATAACTGGATAAAAAAGTGCAATGTGTCATTGCTTAATAAATAAAACAATGCATAATTAAACACACTCCAGACTGGGCTGTTATACAAAAACATAATACACTAATAATAATAATAATAATAATAATAATAATAATAATAATGCACACCTATAATGTATGATGTCAATTTTCTATTAAAGTATTAATTTTTATTTTCATCTTGCACTGTGATAAAGGGAGGTTTATTACATTGATCATGATTAATAAATATGTTTGTGTGTGTCTGTGTGTGTGTGTGTGTCTGTGTGTGTGTGTGTGTGTGTCTGTGTGTGGGTGTGGGTGTGTGTGTGTGTCATCAGTCATATACACATCAGTTACTAATGTTTCCCCCACTGAGCTACTTCACACACACAATGTGTGACTGGAAACGGATGCACATCCCAGTACACAACACACACACACACACACACACACACACACACACACACACACACACAAACACAGAGAAATCCTCTCATGCACTCGATCATCTAAATGAGCATTCGGGTCCCAGCGCTGTGGATTCTGCTGCACAGATGGCCGAGCTGAAAGCAGCATTGAACACACAAATTTAAACACACACACACACACACACACACACACACACACACACAGATTGCATTACTCCCACTGTCCTCAAGTTAAACTGTGT
>JAQQZU010000014.1:16743573-16754284 GCA_030068025.1 Parauchenoglanis punctatus
GTGTGTGTGTGTGTGTGTGTGTGTGTGTGTGTGTGTGTGTGTGTGTGTGTGTGTGTGTGTGTGTGTGTGTTATCTGCCCTTCACTGCTTTAAGTGTGTGATCTGCGGTGTCAGTGTCATAGCCGCACGTCCCAGGTGTCATTGTGAAAGGTTAGAGAAGGTCAGGAAAAGGTCATCAGTCTTCCCAGAGGATGAGAGAGGAATTGTAAAAGGAAGAAAAAAAATCACACCTTCAATCAAGAGCCTGTTCTGTGTCTTATGGATCCGGAAGGTGTGTGATATAAACAGGTTGTTGTTTGAGAGGACGGTGCTGGGAGAGAGATGATTATGTCACAAGGTCCTTCTCTTTTTTTATAGCTAAAGTAAAACCTTTAACCTTTAAATCACTCTGAGTATGAGTCCTCGACCCATAACTCCTCTGTGTCTCACAGCCTAATGTTGGGACTCAACTGTATTTGTGTGTTTTTTTCCTGTTCTGTTATATATTTATATCAGAAAAGATGACATCACCAAGATGATGTCTTCAAGCCAAAAGCCAGCCAATCAGATGTCCAAATACGTATATTATTGCAAAGGAAAAACCACAGTATATATAAATACACACGCACACAGACACACACACACACACACACACACACCCTCCTGAATGAGGCTGTAATTGTGCGGCCTCATTGTGTAAAATGTCCGTAAAGATGAATGAAGTGGTTGTGCGACATTAAAGCTACATTAATTCACAGTGATTAACAACATAACACAAAACGTATTCATGAACCATGACCTTCAGCAATCACACACACACACACACACACACACACTCACACACACGCACAAACATCCACTCACTAGTAAAGGGGAAATGAACTGAACCAAGACGACTGATTCACAGCTGATTCGCTCAGTAAACTGGACGTCATGGTTTTCAGCCGTGTTCAACTCTCAACTGAGAATCTATTAGTAAATGATTCTGTCTGAAGATTCACTGCAGGTGGCTGATGATAAACTTACTAAAACTCGAACATCATATCATTGGGCTGGCATCATTAAATTCACTCACTGAATCATGAATCAGTTAATATTTGATTCAGAATCCAGCACAGAACATGGAACTGTTTCACATGAACCACTGCAACGTTCAGTAAGTGAAAGTTTGCTTATAAAGGTTCTGTGCTAACATTTTTTGGTAGCTTTGGAGAAATATAACAAATATACACACAATCATATTTCACAAACTTGTAGTGCTGTCTTAGATTCATCCATCCATTATCTATAGCACTTATCCACCAGGGTGGTGGGGAAGCTGGAGCCAATCCCGCCTGACTGACATGCACAGTCCAGAAAGGCCCCGGTCCCGCGGGTTCGCACCCAGAACCTTCTTGCTGTGAGGTGACAGAGCTGACCCCTGCAGCGCCGTGCAGCTTCGATTCGTGAAGTGGAATAAAATTGGGAAACTGATTCACTCGATAATGACACACAGCACAAACGGTAAGGATGTAAATTTTAGTGCTGTTTATGAATTTTACAGAAAAGTTAACTTCGTGAATGCAGGATCTCTGAGTTCACACACAGGTAGTGTGGTGCAGTGGGGAAACTCATCCACCCGATTCACTGAAACACCGGTTCACTTAAACTGATCCTAATCTTAAACTGATTTCTAATTACTACTCTAACATCTGTAATGACAGCACCAATGCAGATGTGCCGCATCGGTCAGGAGGTGTGATGGAGAAACACATGCTTTAATCACATGACCAAGCCGGAAGGAATCGTACTGCACTGAGAATAATACACACTTTAAAGAGCAGTTCTGAAGGTGGGAATGTGAGCATATGCTGCCCTCTGGTGTGCAGAAAACAAACACGCACACATGCACACAAACACACACAAACACACACACACACACACACACACACACACACACACACTCTCTGGGGTGTGTTTATAAATAGAATTCAGAATTCATTCATGGAGTGAATGTTACTCATTTAATCAGCAACAGATTCATTAATCTGTGTGTGTGTGTGTGTGTGTGAGTGTGAGTGTGAATGTGTGAGTGAATGCATCTTCATTTACCTTAATCGTAAAGCTAATTAGATGTTACAAAAGATATAATAGAAAGTCATTTCTGAAATTAATCGCTCCTGAATTGAAAATGTAAAATGCTGTAATGGGAAATAAATATGCAAATATATGCGAAATGGAGAGACCAGCTACAAACTGGTTTTATTTCATCAGTAATCATAAACTTAAAATTTGATTTACCTTGTTATTATGATTATTATGATTATTATGATTATTATTATTATTTTTGTTGTTGTAAAATGCATCATTATAAATTTGACACAGATTCATAGTTCACTTGAAACAGTCCTGCTCGTAACACACAGCATTAATGATCCTGTTCTGGTGATAAATCACACAAGCGCAGTGTTTCAGAGTGATGTAGTCCCAAATCCCTCAAATTTCAAACTGTTGTAAAGACCCCTAATCTCATGGCCACAGGGATTTTAATATTTACATAACTAGTTAAATATGAAACATTTTATGAGTGCATACTAGGATAAGATAAACATTATTGATCCCAAAAGAAATGTTTGTGACAACTTGCTCAAGACAATACAAAGAACAACGAGTGTTTTGGTGTGTATATAAAGAGTAAAATACAAAACACAACAAACAGCTGTATTGCTTTCATTAGTGACATGTGGACAACGTACTGCACTGAAAAGCAAAATCTTCAGTGCATTCCTCATCTGTTATCGTCTGTCAGTGAAACACTGGAATATGAAAAGCTTTATTCTCTGAATTCACTCGTTTATTGCCTTGGCAGCAATTTCTCTCTTTTACTGATATTTGGCCCAGATACTGAATAATTTACAAAATGTTCCTTCTCCACTGCCAAAAATCACACACGTATTCAATTTTAAGAATTCTACAACCTGTTTGCTCTAAATAAATGAGTCTAATCTAAATGAATAATCTGATCTAAATCTAATGAGTCTAATCTAAAAAATAAAGGAGTTCTAATCACATATTAAGTCATGTGATAGCTGAAAAGGACTGCTTTTTCTGTGCTAAAAAGGTTTGGCAACACTTTAAGTACGAAATCCAATGAAGCAATGATGTTCGAATCCTTATACCGCCCCCTGCTGGTGCTTTGTGTGTGTGGATGGAAGGAGTTTTTTCTTTTCTCCATTTAGATTTAGAGTTTTGTTTTTCCCATTTCTCATTTTGCTAAAAGGACTGGAGAATAGGAAATGGGGGAATAAAGAATTCTGCCAGGTGAGTGGGGTGTGGCTGGACACATGCGCAGGTAGGAGGCAGCAGTAAAAGTAAACGTGTTTATTTAACACGTGAAGGCACAGGTACAAGAACAGGCAGTCCGAAAACAGAATCAAGTCCAGGCCATCAGCAGACAGAGTAGAGCAGATAGACAAGTAAAAAAAACCCAGAATAACGATCAGAACCAACAGCTAAAAAACAGCAGAAACAAAGGCGTGACTAAACGCAAGGTGCACCTGAGACGCCGTTTATACTGTGTGAGAGTGCAGATGGACTGCACCTGCATCCAATTAGCAGTCATGTGACACAGAGCCCCAGCGTGTCGGCCATGTTGGTTGAGTGCAAGTGCTCATGGGAAATAGAGTTCACAAAGAACATACTGTGCTGGGAGGAAGGGGCAGATGCATGACTAATTCAGTACAGGAATATGAAACAATTCATGTTTGTTTTGTGGGAAATAAAATGCAGGGGGGGAAATCTGTTAAACTAAACCTGGCTTGATTTTTTTTAAAGAATTAAATGTTGACTTCGGTCAGAAGTGAATGTAATTTCACACTCATTATTGTGTTGTGGACGTGTCGGACTGAAATACAGGCACCGTCCAATCACAGCCCTCAGACACCCTCGGGGCGGGGCCGCAATCAGAAAAACTTTACTTTATTCAATTTACTAGCTAAATTTTCTACATACTTGTAATTAAGCTATGAGTGTAACTAACCTTGGTTAAATTCTTACATTCTTATGTATTTTGAAACAGTATGAAATATAACTACAGGTAAAACTGGCTGGTAGCTCAACTAAACTAGCTAGCAGTAGAGATAACATAGCTTTCAATTATTCTTTTTATTTATTTATTTATTTATTTATTAACTTTTACTGTACAATACACATGGGCTACAAAATAATTGTCATGTTATTACTTTGATTTAAGATTTGCAGATTTTTTTCTAGAATTTTCTCCCTAATAGAGTCATGGCCAGTTCCCACCCAGCAGCCGGCCTGCCGTATCACGCACAGCTACCAAGCAGAAGGTGCAGGCTCTCATCCGCTTCACACACGGCATGCAAAGCCAGCCAACCGCATCTTATTGAACTGCTGTGTCAGACGTGTGTGTGTGTGTGTGTGTGTGTGTGTGTGTGTGTGTGTGTGTGTGTGTGTGTGCATGAGCACACAGACAGCATCACATGGTTAGTTTGCAGCCAACAGACTTATCCAGGTCCATGCTCACATCTTTAATAAATGTTTTTCCTATTTTACTTATTCTGATCCTTTTTTCTCTATTTTTCTCTAGCTGAATAAGCTACAAATAAACACAAGCAACTTCTCTCTCTCTCTCTCTCTCTCTCTCTCTCTCTCTCTCTCTCTCAAGAGAAAGCCCAACACTGACACGGTCATGTCTTATTTTCAATTCGTAGGAGGAAATGAAGTGCAGTCCTGGGTGTTAGCGAAGGAAGAAATGGATCTATAAACCGCATTACAAACCGAAGAAACTCGTCCTGTGCTCGATCATCCTCAGGTTTCACCCAGGTGCCTAAATAAACACTTGTTCTTCTTCAGATGCCTTTACAAACCTTTAAGGACGTATGAAAGATCACCCAGAATGACATTTCGGTATTTCAGCACTTCAGTGGAAAATCCTTTGGGAAAGCAAAATCGATGGCCTGAGACAGATATAGATTTATTTTTTCTTCGCCCTTGCAGTGGGGTTTTAGAGCAAATAGGATTTAAAGCAGGATTAAAGCTAATGGTGTTTGACGCCGGTCGCCCTGCTGCGCTCGGCTTTAACACACTGACATTTCTAAAGGTTGTTCGATTCGAGGGAACGATGGAGGAAAGGCCGTGGAGAAAATGGCTTTTTGAAAGAGCCAAGAACAATAACACAGATTTGAGCAAGGACGGATTTCTTAAGGCCATTCAGAGGACGGTAAATCTCTGAGAAAGGAGCATTGGGAAACACACACTGTTCATTTATTTCACTCGTTTTCCTTATTGTCCTGCTCTTAACGATTTCTTATTCCACTGACATTGTGAGCAACTGACAAGACAAATTCCCCCTAAGCCCAGCGAGCACTGAACAACTGATTCGAGACGTTCGTGAGTGCTCGCTGTTCGGCTGAGCAGACCGGATTTAACCATAAAGACACACTGGTCTGTGGAATGAGCTGTTTAAAATGGCTCCTGACAGCTTTTGTATGTAATAAAACTGCGTGTGTGTTGACTGGAGTTACTGTTACCGTACCAGTGTACATCACTAGCTGGGTTTCCATTAACCTGCTTAATGTGCAATTTAAAACTGCGAACTAAAAAAAGAGGAATAGAAACACTTGTATTTCAAAACACCTCTCAAATATCACAAAAAAGTTTTTACACTCACATGAGGTGGATTTTCAGGCGATTTGATGAGGCAATATTTTTCAAAACTTAAATGGAAACACATTTTTCACATTCATGACACATGACATTACATCAAGAGCAAATGAAAGCTCTACCTTTCTGAAAAAAGAGTGCTCTGTGAGAGCTATAGCGAGATGAGAGACCCAGCTTTAACTGCATTACATCACTCAGTGGAAACGCAGACCATTCACAATTGTGTTGTTTAAAATATCGCTTCTATTTAGTGCAAAACTGCGATGGAACCCTGGCTAGTGTCAGGTCAGGTTTACATGGAAAGGGCATTAAATGCTTGATTGTGTCAGATGCAGATATATTACAGATCTCTGTTAGGTCTACAGAATCACCAGTATAATCCAGCTTTTCCCCATCAGAGACCAGTAGGGTCCTGTAGGACATTTTGGGGGAAAAAACCTGCATCTATAATCATTCAACATTATGACCCTTTAAACTGCGATTAGAAACCATTATAAAACCATCAGGCCTCGACAGAAAGCTGAAAAGATCTGGTTTTTGAGTCGTCTTTTCTGCCACCTCAATAATAACGCCAAAGTCCACAAACACCTGGGAATCTTGACCAGCTAAAGAAATGCTATTCTTTGAATTCTGTGTCAAATCATTTTTAATGGAATTAAATCAGACTTGTTTTCATCCAAACGGCTCTCGGATATGTTACAGAAATGTAAACAGCCTAAAAATGAGCCGTAGGATGTCATCAAAACAACTTTAAACTGACTAGCGCCACAATCAGGCTAACGTTGACACAGATTTCTGTCTGTAAGCTCGCACCCGGTCGTCTCAGAACCGTTTACGTTTCTGACGATTATGTTTCCATGCCGTGGTACTGGAATGGCCATTGCTGTAAATTGTCACAGAAATCATTCAATTGGTGCTGCTTCTCTGATAGTTTCAGTCCAACCACTATCAGTTATTGAATTAGATGATCTTAAAACAGGATCTCCCAAAAGTTATTGAAGGAGCGTTGATTTCATTTGCCAGTGACACTCTAATGAATTTGATGCCAAACAGGATGCGAGCCTGTGTCTCACAATGCTTTGAAATATTGGCACCAGTTTTGGTGGGTGGGTTTAATACCACACTCTAAAGGCTGAAAAAGTGTTGTTTCATTGCATGAATACTTTGAACATAAATTCTCATAACATTTGCACAGCTTGAAATAAAATTATAATTGTTATGTCCTTTATACAGGAAGAAGAGTGTTGTAAAAGGAATATATCTCAGCAAAGCTTTGGCATCTTGACACCAAATTTGGTGGAGTTTTAGACCATGCGCTGAAAATCCCCAAGATGCACTGCATCACCTCCACCTGAACTAAATGAACTAAAACTCTTATGAAAACATTTCCCTAACAAAATTAAAATGTTCAGCACACGAAACATCACTTATTATGATGAAGTGAAACTGCTTGGACCCCTAATCACTGCTTGCAGCTATTTTCCCAATAGGAACCCTCCTGTTTATCTGTTTACTTTGTTGTTAGGGATGCAGATTCAATACAAAGGCCAAAGTCTATACAAGTCACAAGGGACATTAAACATCAATCTTGCATTTGCATTTTCCTCCCAGAGTTCACTCGAGGTGTGTGAAGAATCTCACGACGCTGGCGTTGGTGTGCTTAGCTGATGAATCTAAAAATAACACACTGGTGGAATGAAACCTGAGCACATTATGTGTTTTGAATATAAAGTGTGGTAAATGAAGCAGCCGGGACTCAGCGATGTTTCCTCCTGCCGTGTTATTATCGTTTGGAGGAAGCGAGAGCATCTCCTCAGACGGTCTTTCATTTCGCACAGAGCAGCAGGGCCTGATTGCACCCACAATAAATTGTTCCCAGTAATAACCACCTCCTCAAACTCATCACCAACGAGAGCCTGATTTGATTTTGTGCCGTTGTAATCTTGACATCAAACCTGCATTTGCATTTTCCATTAAAAACCTGAATGACACCACGTGTAGCATAGAATATGACTGGGGATACAGTTTCTAGTTTCTGTATGAGCATAAACTGGATGCACACTCGAGTGTAGTTAACCGGCAGAGACGCATGACAACGGATGAAAGTAAAACTTCAGACTGCATGTAAGATAGACAGCAATGTCGATAAGTCAACAGCACGTCACTGTTGTGCTCGAAGCTGATGCCAAAAAATCAAAGCAGCCAGAAGATACTAGCTTTTCTGTGCTGGGGTAACAGGGTGGCGTGATGAAGTCGAGTTACTGTTACCACCCTGAAGTTGATTATTTTCCTCTAACAGCACGTCCCCAAGGCTCTTATCACTCTTACACCACAGCAATCGCAAATTTTGATTAAAGAACAATACTTCATACTTTTTATCTGTTTATAGTTACAATTAATGTTGTGAAATGTCCATAAAAAGAGTTACTTCTCATTAATGTTATAGCAGCTATAAACAAACGTTCCCTGGCCAGCCTCTCTTTTTACTTTCCCTTGAAATAAACATGTTAATAAGAAAAACTGTAAAAAAAAAAAAAAGTGTCCTGAAGATGTCAGAAAACTTACAGCTTTACATCTGACATTACAAAACGCTGACACTGGAATGTTAAATAAACATCTTCTTATAGAAAATATTACCATATCAATGTATTTTGAAGTCTGTTTATTAAGGTGAGCATCTGCTGTCCCCTGTGAATGAGCTGTTACTATAGAAACAATAACGTGTTGGAACGAGAGCTTTAATATTAAGCTGCACTACTGCCCGGGCTGCTGTTATAGACAATTAATCAGCACCTTCTGACCAATCAGATTTGAGAACTGGGACAACTATAGGCATGTAAAATACATTTATTGTAAATTAGATAGCCTTTAATGTGAGGGAAATTAATCGCTGCACTTTGTGTTAAAGCCATGGATTACACAACGTCCATCTTAATCAATCAGCTCTTGTAAAAGGCAGAGCATAAATCGACGTAATTAAATCCACATCCCGCTGTCTGTTTGGCTTTTTAAATTAACTGCAGTAAACACTCGACACAGACTCATCGCTCCAGCGCTAAACACTTTGTTATCCTGAGACAGAAAATGAGCGGCTCAGATGAGAGTGTAAACTGTGCGTAATCACTGAGGCCTGATGAAACATTCCTGCCAGCTGAGTTTAGTCTGCGGCGTGATTGATGCCTCTGAGCAGATTAGTGCACATGATTGAGCCACTATTTAAGGAAATGAGCTAGTTATTCTACATTTCCCTATGAGGGGCTCATGGGACCGAGGTGCATTGTGGGTAATCCAGTAATGCTGTTATTAATCTGCTAGGAAGGATATTAATCAAGGAGAAAAAGCAGAAGCTCAGAGGGAGAGCTGTTACTGTTCAGTACTATTATTCTAGGTATTTTTCTACACTGAAACCTGTTCTCTCTCACACACACACACACACACACACACACACACACACACAAAAGAAAAGTGAGCCTTGGTAGTGAATGTTTTGACCTTTTTCATCTAACAGGATTTACAGCTGGAGGCAAAATGCAATTCTAGACTTTGTTTAACTTTCTTTTCTTTCTTTTTTTTTGCCTTTTCCAAGGTTATGTTGTTGTGTTAGTGCTGGATTCACCTCTGCAGTACTTCTACACTTTTTGAGAGGCTTTGTTTTTTAAATAACTTTTTTTTCACAAAACTTTTTTCCCTTTCATTCTTTCAGCAAAATTCACTTCAGTCTTCCATAACACAAACTCCTCCCAAGGCATTACATCATAACACAAACTCCTCCCAAAGCATTACATCATACCACAAACTCCTCCCAAAGCATTACATCATAACACAAACTCCTCCCAAAGCATTACATCATAACACAAACTCCTCCCATGGCATTACATCTAACCAAAACCCCTCCCCTCTGGAGCGTTAGGCCTGACCCTGCAATCCCCCTGTTTCACCAACATAAACATCTGAAACAGGAAAAAAGAATTTCATTTCATTAAATTATGAAGTAATTATGAATTATGACTCATCTGCCATTTTGTGAAATTCACATTAGATGTCTCTAGGTTTATTGGCTTCTTAAGCTGTTAGTGAAATGATAGTGATAATAAAATAAAACAAAATAAATTTTTTTAAATATATTTAAATATTTAAATCTGTGCATCACATTGTTATAAAATACATGATAATAGAATATGAAAAATGAAACAGCATGAAGTAAAATAATTGCAGATACTTCACACACACACACACACACACACACACACACACACACACACCCACACACACACACGTGCCATTTTGCACCTGTTTTGCAACTATTTTGCAACTTTAGATTTATAAACATTTCTGTTTTATTCCCAAAGAATTTCCCCGTGACTGAGATTAATGCTGGATTACTCCACTAACTGCACTTCTGCTCTCTGACTCTAGATGGCGCTGTGAGACTTCTAGAGGAGTGTGGGCTTCCACCATGCTCTGCTTTTCCACCTGTCTCTCCTGTCATTTCTTTCTTTCTTTCTCTCTTTACATTCTCTCTTAAATTTTAATCTCTTAAATGAGTTTATGTTTTTTTTAATGTTATCATTAACGTAATGTACTCGACATGAATTTAATCGTTTATGTGCTGAACAGCAATTCACTAAACACAGTGTGTAAATCACAGTGTGTGTGTGTGTGGGTGCGGTTGGGGGGGCAGAAGCTGTGGTCTGATTGGATGCAGTGGTACTGAGGGCTGGAAATGTGGTCTGATTAGAAACATTCCATTGATCAATTCTTCAAGTGCATGCTTTCATCCCAAACAACTGAATAATGCTGAGCTGAGAAACATGGATTAGTGTCTTCATAACCGATGGAGTGTGTGTGTGGGGGGGGGGGGGGTGTGTGTGTGTGTGTGTGTTGGTGTGTGTTACTAACCTGAGCTCCTCGCATGCTTACTCCACCTCCTTCTCTCTCTCTCTCTGTCTTCCTCTCTCCCTCTCTCTCCCTCTCTCTCCCTCTGTCTTCCTCTCTCCCTCTCTCTCCCTCTCTCTTCCTCTCTCTCCCTCTGTCTTCCTCTCTCCCTCTCTCTCCCTCTCTCTCCC
>JAQQZU010000014.1:16783509-16794027 GCA_030068025.1 Parauchenoglanis punctatus
CTACTAGGTAAAGGAGCAGATCTGGGGGGTTCTCAGGCATTGAGTGTTTTGGTAAACTGGGATGTTTGGATGCTGTCTCTCTCTCTCTCTCTCTCTCTCTCTCTCCCCTTCTCTATCTGTCTCTTTTGAGCTACACATGTTAATGTGCTTGCCTGATGAGATACCAGTGATCCTGACTCCTTCTGCCCTCTGGAGCTGCCTGATCCACCCTGATGCTCTATTTCTGCTTGGAGCTTAATTCACTGGAGAATCACTCACTGCTGCTGAGGAAGGTACCACATGGACACCCTAAAGATAGCTGTGGATGTTCTTCCTTCAATAGACTACTGACTGCATTTGCTAAGAACAATTTATGCTCAAGTCTTATTCATTATACAATGGATAAGTTTGCCTGGATATTATCGACTTAAATCTAAAGCTCTAATGAAATCAAACATTACTCTGATACCCATACTGAAGATCCTTTCAACACACTTAACACTGCTCCAGGAAAGAAATGATTTATAATTTCACTATCTGGTGTCAGCCAGATGAGGATGGGTTCCCTTTAGAGTCTGGTCTCTTCCAAGGTTTCTTCCTCACCACTGTCGCCTCAGGCCTGCTCATTAGAGATACAGTTATATCTCTCGCTATATATGTACATACACATGAGCATTATATATATAGTATATTGCTTGATTTCTGTAAAGTTGCTTTGTGAAAGCCCTATATAAATAAAAATTTAATTGAATAATAAAATGACACATTGTTTTTGGACGATTATCTGATATTCATTTATGTCTCTGTGATAGTTTTTCTCACCAGTTTCTCAACACTTTGGAATATTTAAAAGAACCTCTAACCTCTCTAGTGTGTTTCGCTGCACCACTGTTCCCATGTCAATGTGTAGATTTCAGTGACCTATAAAATGTAAAATTTGGCCCTGAGGCAGGAGAATCTGCCTCTGCTCACATGTTCAGTGTGTTACTCGGTGTTAATGAAGTGTTCAGGATGAGCCGCGGGGGTTCACATGGAGTGCAAAGGATCGCTCATGAGCCGCTAAACTACTTTAATAAAAAAACGAAACACTTCTCATAAACGTTACCATGTTTATAAATCTCCCCAAGCTCTGCTTTATTCATTTACATATTTAAATATGCAGATGAGGAGCTCAGGTAAATCACAATGAACTTTAATAATCACATGCTGAATATTCATCACACTCACTACTGCAGCTTTCTCTAAATAACTCATCTCTACTTTCTACTGCACATCTGCTGCACTCATATAACTTTAATACAGCGCATTTTACACTTTATTCAGGAATAAAACTAAAAAAGGTATGCTCCCATTTAAAAAAAATACTTTATTCAACAACGTGATACAGAAAAATTTGAAAATTCAAAAATAAATATAGATAAAAGATTATTGTTACATAAAAGATTATATTGTTTTTATTGTATAAACATGTTTTTACATATTAACTCAAAATATTATACATATTATGGATCATTAAAGTCACTACTAAGAGCAGGAGAGGAAAAAAGAGAAAAAAGAAAGAAAGGAATGGAAAATAAACAAATAAATAAACAAATAAATTCATAGATAGACCAGAAGATTTAAAACAAGAAGGTTTTTAGAATTAATTGCTGGTTTTGAAACTTTAACAAAAAATAAATATAACTTTACAATAAAATGAATAAAAACACTGTCTTTAGTACATGCACATTTTACTGAGAAAAATGGATGGACAGGCAGACAGACAGATATAAAGAGAGACAGATAGTTATATAGATGGATATTCAGACAGAAAATAGATCAAGGAACTGACAGAAGGGTAAGCACATACAAACAGGAAAGACAGATACAATGATGCACATACAGGTAGACAAATGGATGGATAGATTCGTATGATGGATGTGTGGGTGGGTGGGTGGATGGATGGATGGATGGATGGGTGGGAGGATGGATGGGAGGATGGGTGGGTGGATAGATGGAGGGATGGATGGGAGGATGGCTGGATGGATTGGAGGATGGATGGATAGATGGATGGATGGGAGGATGGGTGGATGAATTGATGGATGGGAGGATGGGTGGGAGGGTTTTGGTGGATGGATGGATGGATGGATGGGTGGGTGGGTGAACAGACAAACAGGTGAACAGCCAGATGGATGTGACAAATAGACAGCTGGATAGACTGACAGATAGATGGACAGACACAAAAACAGCTGGATATACAAAGAAATGAACAGAGAGAAAACCAGGCTTAAAGATGAATGTGCAAATAGAAAGACAAATAAACAGACACTCAGATGGACAGACGGACTGATAAGCAGTTGGATGGGTCTGACAGACGGATACCTGGATAGATGGGCGGGCAGACAAACAGCTGGAAATACAAGAAGCACACATATGGATGGACAGAGTGATAGACAGACAAATAGACAGAGTTACAGACAGATAGACAAACAGACAGACGGATAGATAGATATACAGGCAAGGAGTGTATCCTTGTATGACGTCATTGGCAGAGACTTCCGGTCGGTGAGGGTAAGCGGCTGAGAGCTGTGTGAAGGCAGGAGTGAAGTGAAACAGGGTTCCTGTCTCTTTAAAAAGCGCTTTGCATGTGCTGAAAAAACAGAAAGCGCCTGCTCAGTGTTTCAGGAATGGCAGAGTGAACTGTCTCACTCTCTCCCTCTCTCTCCCCCTCTCTCCTCCGCTCGGCCGGATGTTTGCGGGGTTTTGCGGGTCTGCTCGCAGTGGATTGTGCGCTGTACTCGGGTGGAGGATGTGGAGATGTGGAGCTGGGTGTTTTTGGGGAAACAGATGGCTTCTTTGCGCTGTGTTTTTCTCCTGCTCGACTCGCGCTGAGCTGCTGACCTGCTAAAACTTGCCCCTTTTCCCGTTTTTTTTCTTTTCTGGATTTACTCTGGATTTGCCTGGATTTTCCCAAAGTCGGATATTTCTTTCCAGATCCTTGCTGCGGTGTGTGTTGACAGCTGGGTCATGCTTTTGGGTGGTGTGAGGGATGGTGGTTGCACTGCGCTGCTTGCTGTCTGCAGTGTGCACACACACACACGCACACGCACACACTCACACACACGCACACAGGCACATCACGCGCACACACAGGCACATGAACACACACGCACACACTCTCACACACACGCACACTAATGGCGCGTGCAACAAAGTTGCGGAGCTGTAACTAAAATCAGAGTCTTGATGTTACACCTGTTCACGTTTGCGCGGCCATTTTGGATCTGGACAACACACATGGATCAGCTGAGCGGGGGCGTGTTCGCGGTGGCATTACGGCTCTTTGCGTCCAAGGTCACACTGTAGCTGATTCACGGATCATCCACGCTCACGCACAAACACGCACGGGGTCGCGCATGGCCGCGTGTGCGTTACTGTGATCGCGCCGCGGGGTTTGTTGTTTCTTTTTCCTTCTTCTTGTTTGTTGTCACTCTCTCTCTGTCTCTTTTTGTGGATGGGAAAGAAGGATCCAAAATGGAAGGGAAGAAAGTAAAGCAGACGCGGAGGTCCCGCACGCACCGGGAGCGCGTGCGGCGGCGGGAGGCGCGCACAGAACCGAGTCCGGCTTCCTCCGGATCCGAGCGCGAGCGCAGGGCCACCGCTGCTGCTGCTGCTGCTTCCGCCGCTGCTCATGTGAGCCAGAACGGCAGGAAATCCGCTCACTCCGCGTCCTCCTCCTCCACAACATCGTCATCATCGTCACCGTCATCGTTTACATCTTCATCACCCATCATCTCCTCATCAGTGTTCTCCTCCAGAGGCTCGCGAGGAGCTCCACGCCGGAAGCGCCGCGTCCCGAGCTCTCAGGATGAAGATGAAGAAGAAGAGGAGGACATCATTGACGGCTTCGCCATCGCCAGCTTCACCAGCCTGGAGGGTCTGCAGGTAAAAACACGCGTGGGATGACACACACGCACGCGCACGCACTCGCACACACTGAACTTTATTGCCCATCACACGCAACATGGAGGCAACACGCGCGCGCACACACACACACACACAGTCTCTCTTCTTTATTATCCATACACTCTTTAATGATACTCTTTAGGGTCTAGGGTTCTGCAAAGGAAGGGAACCTGAGAAGGGCGCTAACTACATAAAGGACCCTGCAGGATAAGAAATTTAAGGACAAATCTGTCCAAGTACCGAAATTTGTTCTTGGAGGCCTGGGTCTGCTGTAGCAGCCTACTGAGTCCTCCTGTTTGTCCTTCTGGAAGCCAGTAACAGAACAGGTTTAATGTTTTCAGAAAAGGTTCCAGGTCTGTAGGTTCCAGTAATCATCTAAATCTGAAACTTTGTCACTAAGAGAGGAAGATGGAGCACAGTCAGAAGTGTAGAAATTAATTATACATCAGCGCAGCGCTGAAATGGGAATTCTGTGAACTCCAGTTTTGTGAGAAGGAAAGTTTGAAGGTTCCTGTCAGAATGAATTACACACCACAGAAACGCTGCTATCGCCATGCTGCTCATGTTCAGACAGTTTCCTGTCCTCAGTCGACAACACAGAAACCCTCATGTGATTTTATGAAGTCTGGAAAAGTTGACTTTATTAACAGATTTCATTTGTTTGTCTTGTGCAACATTTTTCTCTACATCTTTAACATTTTTGGACACGTATTTCTGGAGCTTTTTGGAGTCGTCTTTTCAGCCTGACGCTTCTCAAGCAAGTAAACTGAACGCAGAGTAACTGGAGGTTTGTAAATCGGTCATGTTAGATAGAAGTATTGTGCGTGATTAGCGATTAGCGCACAGAGGTACAGTGGGTGTTGCTGTTTTCTCACAGCCCTGTGCAGAGTTTCAAGTGTTCTCCTCATGTCTGTGTGGGTTTCCTCTGGGTTCTCTGGTTTCCTCCCAACTCTGAAGAAAGTTCCTGAGTGTCTACACTAAATCACTCCTAGGTGTGAGTGTGTGTGACAGGCTGGCGTCCCATCCGGGGGTGTATTCCCTTTATCACACACTGATTTGGGTCACACACAATAAATAAACACCAAAGAGAACATGCAGTACAAACCCTAACGTTAGTGTGGACGAGTGAATAGATTACAGCAGCGTAGCCTAAGAGAACAGGAACTATATGAGAAGTCATATCTCTAAATTAGGGTCAGGTCAGAGTGAAAGTCATCAGTAAGAACAGATCAGTATTGTTAAGTACGCATGTGTCACTGCACATTCAGAGTTTATCACAAGTTTGTGTTTCATTACGCGGCTACAGAAAGTCCATCTAGTGCACTAAATTATACTACATGCTTTAAGACCTTATTTTAGTTTAGTTTTTAAATAAGACTTTAAAAATTGCCTTACTTTTAATGGCATTTTATTTATTTATTTATTTTTATTTATGAGCATTTAGCAAAAAAAAAAGTTATATTGCTATTTTATTTTAATTATTGTAAGTTTTTTGTATTTACGCACTTATTTTATATTGTTATTATATTCTTTCTGTTACTGATTATTAATATTATTATTATAATCATTTGATTACATGGTTTGCTTTATTTCTATTTATTTTGCACTGTTTGAAAGGGGCGATGCAAATACAGTTTATTTATTTACTTGTTTACTTATTTATTTCTTGAATTGCACCTAGGGAGACGGTATGATATAGAAAGTAAGCATGAGTTGTTGATAAAGAACATTTAAAACAACTCTTGACCAAAGTGCTGTACATTGAATAAAATAATCTAAGGCCTAGAACAGCATAAGGATTTATAGTGCACTACAGAGTGCACTACACTGTTCTAGTCCATTCCTGTATGTGTAGCACCTCAGTGTGGATCTGAGTCTCACATGTCACCTTACTGGGCATGTAGAGCACTACAGGGAGGGGTTAAAACCTTTCCTTTTTACAAACATTCCCTATGTAGTGCACTATTGTAGGGTGCATGAAGGCCATTAAACCTCTTAACTGGATCAGTAGTGCACTGGGTAGGGTGTAGAAGCTGATTATTTTGTTTTTGGACATGTAGTGCACAGTGTAGAGCTTTAACTAGGGAGACTAAAGGCTAAAGGGCCTATAGACTTTAACGTCATTAACACACAGGATCAGGGCTGGTGGGTTGCTGGGTCCTGTTTACACAAGTGCATAACATCCAGAGCTACATGTAGTGCACTACAAGCAGGGTTTAAAAACATTACTTCGTTCCATACCCTGTGCATGCTTATAGGGCTCCTGAAGACACATCTAAATCTCTTAATTGGATAAATTGTGCACTAGATAATGTATAGACAATTAACTGACTCGTTCTGGACGTTGTAGTGTAACGTTCACTATGTAGAGTGCAAATCTAGTGCACTGGACACATAGAATGCACCAACAGTACTGTACATGGGGAGTAGGGATAGTGAGAACCTGGCAGTGAATCTTAACTGTCTTTCAGTTAGTGCACTAGATAGGGAGTAGAAGCCAGTATTTCATTCCTTATGTGCTTAATACATGGACTAGGAAGCAGAACTGGACTCCGGTTCTTATATCACATGTATAGTAGTGCGTGTTTATATTGTGTTTTATACAGGAAGTCTGAAGCTGTATCCCACAAGGCTCGGTGTTAGGGCATATACACTTTATTCAGTTTGTGGTTTCTGTAACACACACACACACACACACACACACACACACACTCAGGATCTCGGCTGATCACTTTGCAGTGTCATGTTTATAATCTAGAAGTACATGAAGTGCTCTAGATGAGGTGTAGAAGTCTGGACTTATACCCTGTGGAGTGCACTTTTATAGGGTGCGAGAAAGTGAATCTACGCTGTATGTCAAATGGATAAACAGTGCACTAGATAACATGTAGATCCCTAGCAGATCCAAACTGGACATATGGCTCACTACGTAGAGTTGAAATTGTAGTGAACTAGACAAATAGATTGTACTTATATTTAAGGAAGCAGGGAGCAGAACCTCACATGGCTCACTATTTGTCATGTAGCACACTGCATCACTTCTCAGCTTGTATATTATCCTGAATTATATAGAGAGTATGGATGTCTGTGTCCTAACTGAGCATCAAGTGCAGTGCGTGGGAGGTGGTAGGGGCAGGATCTCAGGGGTGAAGGTTAAAAGCATTACTTCATTCCCTACACAACGCACGTTTATAGAGTGCTTGAAAGCGGATCTAAATCTCTTAATTTGATAAACAGTCCACTAGATAGGGGTGTAGGGTGTTCATTTATCCTCTATCTATCTTATAAATGGAATACTGAATCCTGATTGGTTCCTTATTGGCCTATAAGTAAATAAAGTCTGTCCCTATGTAGGGAGACTAAAGGCTTGGTATTAGGGCATAGAGAGAGATTTTATTAACATTTTTTTAAACACATGGGATCAGAAATGATGAGTTACTGGCTCATGTTTATACACATACATGACATCCACAGGTACCTGTAGTGCACTAGAACGCATGCAGTGCTGTAGATAAGGTGAACTCTGTGCAGTATGCAGGACTCATTTACAGATAATATTAATAAAAAACTGTTCATCTATTGCACTTCATTGCATTAGAGTGTGTAATTGTGCCATTGTGTTATATTGAGCATAAAGTGTCTTTAATAGAGTGTAGACGCTGTTAGCTCTTTCCCTAAGTAGTGCAGATAATATAGAGCATATGGAGCTGAAACAGCAAAGTGGATTCATTTTGGAAGCACTGGAGCTGTTCCACCAGAGCAGGGTTTTTGGAAGGTGGGCCACTTTAATGAAGTAACATGCCTATGTGTTTCTTCAGAGATGGTACCGTTACTGTAGCCAGGGCTAGGGTTGGGGCTAGGGTTGGGGCTAGGGTTGGGGCTAGGGTTGGGGCTAGGGTTGGGGCTAGGGTTGGGGCTAGGGTTAGGGTTAGATTACAGATAATGAATTTTTGGAAGTGAAGGTGTTTACATGTAAAGAGACTTGACAGTTTTTTGTTTTTGTTGGGACTGATTTTCTTATATTTATATTTTATAATCATATTTACAATGTGAGTGTTTTTCGTGTGAAAGAGTTTAACTTTGAAGTGCTTCAGTAAAAAAAAAACATTTTAAAGCTTATTTTTTAAAGAAAACAAAATATTTGGTATCAGTTGGCTGATACTCAGGGATTCCATCTCGCTATCATAAAGTAAAAATTGGTCTTATAGTGATATCAATATATTTATTATTATTTGTTATTTGTCATCCTTTTTTAAGAGTAATGACCAGTCTGACGGGCTGTTAGAGTCTGTGCTGCTCTGTTTTATACCATATTTTATAAGGAGCAGGAGATGAATACCAAATGGTTCTTGTCTTTTTAGTGCACTTTGAAACGTTTTGAAGATCCTTTTATTCCCCGTGCAGTGCAGTTTTATAGCGGATCTCAAATGGCTCGTACGCTAGGCTGTGTAGCGCACCACATTGGGTAAACACAGCATTATTTCATACACTCTGTAGTGAGCGCGTAAACAGAATGACGACCTGAATCCCAACTGACTCTTTATTCCCTAACCAGTGTTCACACTAGCGAGCATCAAAGTGACAGAAGACTGCTGATTTTCTTCGATTACAGAGATTTTCTCAATCATAAGTATATTCGGTATTACACGGCAAAGTGACCAAACTGTTGGCTGTGATGATTCCTCAGCTCCCATGGTGTGATGTTTCTTTCATTCTTTCATTTAAGAACACAGAATGTCCAAATTACAGTAAAGTCACTGTGACACCACGGTGAAGTGGCTGCGCGCGCGTGTGCGCGTGTGTGTGTGTGCGCGCATGTGTGTGTGTGTGTGTGTTGGATGACTCTGAGTGATTAATCCCAGCCCGTGCCCCACTTTTGCCAGTAGTCGTGAGTGTGTGATTGACGAGTCACTTCAACATGTCACCATACTGACACACGAGCCACCAGACACATCGGCTTAATAACAGCAAATCAGTGCTCGTGCCTGTGTGTGTGTGTTTGTGTGAAGTCTTATTAGCTATGTTAAGTGTCATAACTGTACTAATCTCTTTTCAAATGGAGGCATTGATATTGTTCTACACAGGAGTGATTATAATACATCATATGAGATATTAAAGTTTCCCTTAAGCTGTGAATGTGTGTGTGTGTGTGTGTGTGTGTGCGCACTGAACACATCTTTTCTTATTTGAGAATAACAGATGATGGTAAAGTGAAGCACCACTCCATTAAAGAGGTGTGTGTGTGTGTGTGTGTGTGTGTGTCTCAGTAGTGCACTTACAGTATAAAAGGAGTATGTATCCCAAAAGCCTCATGATTAAGTGTAGAAGCCATTATTGCACACCCCATATGGTGCACTCATATAGAGAATAGGCTGCTGTGTCCCAAATGGTTCATATATGGACTTGTAGTGCACTAGATAGGGTGTAGGGTGTAGTGTTTGCTATATTCTACATCTTGTGCTTGGATTACTGTGAGCTGCAAAAGGTATTCCAGTCCTTATGTAGAGCATGTTTATAGGGACAAGGGAACATTTGGCTCATTATATGCCCTAGATAGTGCAGCAGACTCCTAGGGCTAATCTATCAGTCAGTTGTGGTTAGGGTTTTTTTCTACCTTGTAGAGGAGTAGCATGACTGCAGGAGACACCAAGCACCTCAATAAGCCAACTCTGTCAACTCCATTAGAGTCACTGGAAACCATTACAGACCTGAGGATGGAGGGAAAGCTGGAGCTCATCATGGACAGTTGGACTCATCCTCTCCACGGAGCTTGGTCCAGGAGCATGTTTAGCCCTCGGCTCCTTCCCTCATGGTGTTCTAGGAAGTGCCGTCTGGGGGTCGTTTCTACCAGCTGCCCTCCCAGTGGGACGCACTCTCAGACAGAATTTATTCTCACACACACACGCACACAGACACACACACTTAAATGCTCACATGGATCACCAGCACACCAGCACTTGGATGTACATGCCTACACCTGTTCTGATGCAGTTCTTCTGCACTTTGGATCGTTGCACTTTGTATAACATGTGTATATATATATATCTGTATATATGTATCCTTGCACTGTGTTAATTGTTATAACTTTGTTTCTCATACATCAATTTCCTTTGCTGCCGTAGTATTTCCCGTTAGGGATTAATAAATAAGTAAGTAAATAAGTCTGTCAGTCAGTGTCTTGTGCAGAAGCCATTATCTCTAAATAGTGCACTTCTATAGGGAATATAGACATCTGATATGTGTCACTATTGGACATGTAGCGCACTAAACAGGAAGTGTTCCCCATATAGTACACTTATACAGAGTCAGGAGCTGAATATCTAATAGGTGACTGATTTATAGTGCAGTAGATCAGGAGCAAGGTTTAGTAGCTGTTTAGGAGTATTTGAGATGATTGGGGGTATTTGAGATGATTGGGAGAATTTGAGCTGATTGGGGGTATTTGAGCTGATTGGGGTATTTGAGCTGATTGGGGGGTATTTGAGCTGATTGGGGAGTATTTGAGGTGATTTGGGGTATTTGAGCTGATTGGGGGGTATTTGAGCTGATTGGGGAGTATTTGAGGTGATTGGGCGTATTTGAGCTGATTGGGGG
>JAQQZU010000014.1:16843668-16855361 GCA_030068025.1 Parauchenoglanis punctatus
ACACACACACACACACACACACACACACACACACACACAAAATTCCCTCACACATGCCATGTCAAGTGTCAAGTGTGTGTTTATGAAACACAAACTCTACTGCAGTGTGAGAGATTTAAAAAACAGAAAGCAAATACGATGTGTGAAAAGAACCATTTTATTATTACAATTTTATATCAACTTTTATAATTTATGAATTAATTAAGCATATTTATACTGTGTGACAGTTTCAAAGCATTATGTGCAATAAAGGAATATCCAAATGACAAATCCAAAAGATAGCTCAGGAACACCTCAACACATTTATCCTCATTAAACTCACCAGAATATATGCATATGCATGAATATGCAAATGTGCACTTAGCCAGTCACATGTCCTTGTCCCAGTTAGCTGAAATAAGCTAGCCTATCCGGTTAGCTTACTGCTAGCAAACTAGTCACAGAGTGGACATTCATTAACTCTGATTCATTCTAGTGTATAAACTATACAGTTTATAACATTATTAATTCATTAATATTCATTATACACTCATTACTATTAAATATCCGGAATTTTTCTGTTGTGTTCCTGGTTTTCCCAGTGGCTGAGTGAATTCAGCCTCAATCTCACACTGTAATGAAGGTAAGAGACTCGGAAAATGCCTCTGGTCTCCTGGAGGAACCCAAACCTGAGAGAGTGCTCGCGGCCTGATTAACGCGCTCTAATCCGCTTTTCTCCTTCTCTGACACGATATAGAGACAAACAGTTCTAAAACATCCCGACGCTTACAGAAGGACCCTTCAAAAGCCAGGTTTGTTTTAGACAGAGCTCATGTTTTTATGAGGAGAGGAGGCAAATTCACGTCATCCTCCCACCAATCAGTGTTCCTTCCTTCTTAAATGTTTAATCTTTTATTTCGCTTTGATTATAAGTCAAATACTTTTAAATTGTGCATACACTCTGTCAAATAAAAAAACCCGAGTAGTCTGATTCACAGTGAAACAAATACTTTTTGGTTGATTCGCTTTGGTTGATTCGCTCTGTGGTTCGATTCAGTTTCGCACTGCACAGTTAAAAAAAGCAAAAAAGTGTGGGAAAGGGGCGGGGCTGAACACATTTACTTATTCATAAACAAATGCATTTAAATTGTGTTGTATTGAGCTGTTGTTGTGATATGATTCGGAGTCGATTCAATACAAAATGATTCAGAGCCATTTCAATATGATACGATTCAGAGTCGTTCTGTTGTGAACTGATTCGGAACCATTTCAATATAATATGATTCAGAGCTGTTTCAATACAAACCAATTCAGAGCTATTTAGATATGATGTGATTCGGAGCTGTTTAGTAGTATATGATTCAGAAGTGTTTAGATATGATACGATTCAGAGCCATTTACCTATATGATTCAGAGTCGTTTTGTTATGATTTGATTCAGAACCATTTCAGTATAATATGATTCAGAGCCATTTGAATATAATTTGATTCAGAACCATCTCCAAACTATATGATTTAGAGCCATTTTGATACAAAACCTTTCACAAGCCATTTCAATATGATATGATACAGAGATTCAGATTAATTTCTCCCTTTGCTTTTTTCTTAATCCTTTCTTTTTTCAGTGGTTGCAGAATGTGTATCTGCATAACACACAAACACACACACGCACACACAGGGGTTATAAATTACAAGAGGTGTGGAGCCGTTGAACTCGTCCTTGTCATGCACTGTTCTGTCTTTCTGTCTGACTTACAGTGAGAAGGTGTGTGTGTGTGTGTGTGTGTGTGTGTGTGTGTGTGTTTGTATCTCTGCGTGGGGTGTACTCCTGCATGAAAGCCCTATTTGTTTATCTCTGTGTGAATGACACCCCATACACACACACACACACACACACACACACACACACACACGCGCGCGCGCACATGTATATGAGAGGAAGCTGAGCTGTGCTGTGAACACCAGATAAAAACTCGTGTTCACCTCAGCAGGCCGAGAGTCCATCAGTCACACAGATAAACATGAGAGCCGTGAGGCCCCCCACACACACTCATACACTCACACACACACTCACACACACACACACACACACACACACACACACACACACCCTGCAAAGCAGCCTCAGGGCCCTCCACAGGATGTGAGACGCTCACACACACTCACACACACTCACACACATAAAGAGGCCTCAGAGAGCTGACACTCAATGGTGGTTTGCAGCTACTTTCCACTGGCTGCACAGCATCGAGCTAGCATCATGTGAGAAAGAGCTTTTCACTCTGAATAGTAACACACACACACACACACACACACACACACACACACACGCGGCATGGTGTGAATAAAGCCGACATCTTGAGGAAGGCTGAGAAACTTCTTGAGTGCAGTTCAAATGTGAATCGCCTCTCGATTGCGTCTCTGCTCCTTAACACTCTTTTAGCGCTAATTATTCACCGACGTGAAGTCCTGAGTGCTCTCCACACCGAGATCTGAGGACAGAAATATTTGTCCCAAGGCCTGTGTCCAATTTAGAGCTAATGCATATGCAAAAAAGGGCTTTTATTTTCCCTCTCGGTTTGTGCATGCTTTAAAAGAGCTCGTCATTTAGGCCTCGCTCTAATGAGTCTTTTTGTTTTTTACATGTGAGACTGCGAGAGTGCCGTTTAATTACTGCGCACAGGAACGCCGGAGCAAAATGTCTGACCGTTTAAAGCCTGGGGTTTTTTAATCTTCATTACTCATCTCTTTTATTAGCATGAACTCAACACAGCTCTGATTCTAAAGCTGAAGGAAAACTTTTTGCTTTCATAAGATATACGATCTATGAAACGATGAGTTGTATTAAAAGCAGCCATCGATTCAGTATGATTCCGTTTAAAACCATCTCAATATAAGACTATTCGAAGCTGTAGTGATGAGTTGATTCAGAGTCATAAACTATGATTAAGAGCCATTTTAATATGATTATGCACTGTCTCAGTTCGGTTCAGAGCCGTTTCAATACATTTTGATCCATAGTCATTTTGATACGATACGATTTAAAGCTGTTTTGATAAAATTAGATATAGAGACATCTTGATATGATTCAGAGTCATTTTTATATGATATATGATTCAGAGTCGTTTCAGTATGATATGAATCAGAGCACAATTCACAATTCAGATCGGTATACAATATGATTCAGATCTGATTTGATACATTATGATTCAGAGTCAGTTTGAACAAATTAGATTTAATACAATCTGATTCAGAATCATTTCAATACAATGTGATTCCTAGCCCATTTTGTTTTCAGTTTACTCTAAACTAACTAGCAGAATTAACGGAGTACTCTGCTAATATTAGCCAGCTAGTGAGTTAGCTTAGTTGAAAGTTAAATGTTAAATGTTTCTTTTCATGCAGTAACTATTTGAAGTTAACAAGCTTTAAAAGATTATTTACCATACTAACTCATATGGATATTAACTGATGCTAATTATTATAATGTTTAATAAAAACCAGTGGTGTAGTGGTGTTTTTTAATGAAGTTTGTGATTGGCTGATCAGATTGATTCTAAGCCCCACCCCCGTCGCCCATGTTACCGGGCAGAATGAGGACGTGGCTTATGCAGCTGTATGATAAATGGAGCATTTAGCTGTATTATTATCTACAGCAGTGCTGATCGATAGTTTATGGCTTCGCATGCTTAACTTATAGGCGTTAATTACGGCTCTGCTGTACATTATGGCAGCTAACGGCTCTGCTGTGGGTTCCCCCGCCTTCACATCGCCTCCATTAGATTAGCGTTCATTTCTCTGAAGCTTTCAGCCAAAACAGAGTGCTGAATGTAAACGAGTGTGCTGCGGTACACGTGCTGGAGCGCAATCAGACCTCGATTACACACCGCTTCCCTCTCGGAAAGCTCTTAACGTGGACTTGAACGGCTTAATGAGGGAGTTAATGAATGCTCAGGGTGTTCAGCAATTCTACTGTGTAGCACTGCCGCTTTTATCGCCTATTACAGCTCACCATTTGCATCAGCAAATTACAACTTGATATCATTATCTAGCTAAGGCCAGGGCGTAAATTAAACCTCCAGTTACATACATCTGTTTGTGTGTGTGTGTGTGTGTGTGTGTGTGTGTGTGTGTGTGTGTGTGTTTTGGGGTTAAGATAGGATACAAGGGACTTACTATTCAGAGTCATTTTCATAAACATGTTTCAGAGTTGTTTGTATATGAAAAAATTCAAACCCATTTTGATGCCACATGACTCAGAGCTGTTTTATGAAATGTGATTCAGAGTCATTTTGATACAATACAAGTCAGAGCCACTTTCAGAAAATATGAGTCATTTTGATACAGTATGATTCCATTTCAATTTCATCATGTGACTGTTTTTAGTGACCTTTCCTGCATCAAAGTGATTTTCTTCACTAAACCAGCATCTTTTATACTGATTTGTAATATAATTGTAAAGATGAACTCTTTATGATGATGATGATAAATTGATTTTAATTCCTCATACCCCTTTCACACCACACTGAAAGGCATTTATTTACCGCTGTAAAATAGTGTAATGGTGTTGTGTGGGAATAGGAGCCAAACAGTAAAGTCAAAATGTTAATCAATCCCTTGATGACCTAGTATCATTAACAGTAATCTTTTGCTATAGCTCCAGTGGGAATCAGAAACCATTGGATTAACCTGTTGTGACCGGTCGTGAAGTTGCTGGCGGTGACATAATCAATGATGCAGTGATATTGAGACATAACTACTGACACCTATGTAATCCGAATAGTCATACTGGCTCAGTGTAAAGCCAAAGCAAAAATGTTATAAATAGCCTTTGCTTGAGCAAAACAAATGTTCTTAAGCAGGAAGCGAACTCCTCCAGATGTGAGAGAGACGTGATGCCCTGTTACGTCTCTCTCTCAACTCGACTCAACTTGACTCAACTCGACTGGTGCCCTGTTGCTAACTATCTAGCTATCTAACTAGTTCATGTCTCAGTTCAGGGTTTTTATGACAATCTGGACTCCCCGCCTTATCAACTATACATCATATCCAGTCTCGCATGCTCTACACATCTCGCAGAGTCACCAGCATCCATTAGATTCAGAACTGAAGCTTAGCTTAAACACATTTTACTAAGCTTGCTAATGTACTCCTATTAGTTGCCATATTTGCTACAATTAAACCCAGCTACTTAGACTAGCATTCATTGCATATGAGGGGTGCCAATAATTCTGGAGTTGCAGAAACCTGGAAAAACAGTAGTCTACAAAGGATTGCTTTTATAGTCATATTGATAATACTGTATGTGTGATATAGTCAGGGTTGGAAGGGTTACTTTAAAAATGTACTCCGATACAGTTACTAATTACCTGCTAAAAATGTATCAGTAATTTAATCTAATTACCACAAAATGACAGTAATGTAACTGATGGCGTTCCGTTACTTTTGGACTCTCTCAGTAACAATCATCAGGATGATGACGGCATTTTCTCAGCTAGAAGCGGAACCTGCTCTGTACTGTGATGTTGTTCCCCTTTTCTGATTTAAAGACTAAATAATGGTGAAATTTCCACCCAGTGAGCAAATTTTTTCACCAGAGGCCATGATAAAGACTTGATGACTGTAAGATTAGCTTTGATTTCACTCCAGACCCGAGTGGGGACGTGAGACTCAAGAAGTGTTGTAATGGGTGCACATGTGCATGGTAGTATATCATTCTCTTATAATTTAAAAAAAAATATTAAACATCCATATATATGCATAGATTATCACGGATCTTTGTGAAATATCCGTATCCTCTGCCTCTAGTCTCAGCAGCCTTGGAACAATTGCACAATGCACACATCTTTACCATCTTTACGGTGTGCATATAACCTGATACGCATCTGGGAGGTGGATGACTGGAAAACTGCCTTCAGCACCACCTCTGGGCACTACCAGTATGGGTCATGCCACATGGTCTATCTTGCGCTCCTTCAGTATTACAGTGTTTCATAAATGATGTACTGAGAGACTTTCTGGGGAAATTTGTGATAGCATACATAGATGACATATTCATCTACTCCCCCTCCCAAGAGTGCCATGTACATGATGTTTACAGAGTTTTTGCCAAGCTGGTCACCTAGGATGGTCACCAGTTATATGTGAATGGAGAGAAATGTGATTTTTATGCATGTTCCATCTCCTTCTTGGGCTACATCATCAGTCAAGAGTGTATTATCATGGATGATGCAAAGGTAAAAGCAGTCACAGAATGGCCTGTTCCATGCAGTCAAACAGTTACAACAATTTCTTGTGTTCACCAACTTTTATCGACTTTTCATTAGAAACTTCAGCACAATCGCCACACCACTAACCACCTTGTTGAAAAAAGGGGCTCACAAACTGACATGGAACTCAGTAGTCGAAGAGGCATTTAACCGCTTAAAAACAGCCCCCATTCTAAAGCTCCCAGATCCAGAAAAACCTTTTTATGGTGGAAGTGGATGCATCGGAGACAATACTTCAGAGAAACTAATGAGTTGCATTCAGTGGCTTTGTTCCCAAAGAAATTGTCGGCAGAAACCAACTATGATATCGGTAAGCAAGAGCTGTTCGCTGTCAAGTTGGCACTAGAAGAATGGAGACACTGTCTGGAGGGAGCCACTCATTCATTTGTGGTGTTAATTGATCATATAAACTTGGAATATCTAAGAACTGCAAAGAGACCCTTAACCCTTGCTAGGCCTGATGGGCACTTTTTTTGACACGTTTCAACTTTGTGCTGTCTTATCGTCCAGGGTCAAGGAACACAAAAACAGATGCCCTATCTGCTTACCCAGCCCCTGTTAGCATCTAAACTGATGAAACCAATCTGCTACCCAGTTGTTTCATCAATGCTATTAATTGGGACTTTGACCAAGAATTACAAAACACTTTACCTTACTAAATCCCGGAAGTATACCCCCCTGAACGCACCTACATGCCAACCCAGTTAAAGAGCTGCTTAATCACATGGACGCACACTCATCTGCTACTGGAGACCCAGGAACACAATGAACTTATTACCTACTCAGAGAGAAATACTGATGGCCAAGTATGATCCAAGATATCGACTGTCACGTCATGTCGTGCTCAACTTGTGCCCAAACCAAGGTACCGCACACATTTCCAGTAGGAAAACTTGTGCCACTCCTCATACCTCAAAGGCCTTGGTCACACTCTCCGGCACTCAGCTAGACGACCCACACCCTTTCAGTGCATCCTCGGATACCAACCACCTCTTTTCCCATGGGATCTGTCTCCCACCGAATCCCCAGCTGTTGATGAATGGTTCCAGCGGAGTGAGGAAGTGTGGGAGCAAAAGCAACAGTGTCTGGAATAAGTGGCTGGCACCAACAAGTACTATGCAGACCAACACCGGAGAGAGGCTCCACAATATAGCCCAGGTGACAGAGTTTGTCTCTCAACACAGAACATCATTTGTCTGCCAGGATTTGGTCCATTCAGAATCCGTCAAATTAACCCAGTGGTTAGACATCCCCAGCTACTGCAAAATCTCTCCCTCGTTCCATATCTCATAGATGGACAACCCTCATATACAGTAAAGTCCATTTTGTGCTCTCACCAGGGGGCGGATGCTACAGTACCTGGTGTACTGGGAGGGTTACAGACCTGGGGAACAATGTTGGGAACATTCTAGACCCCATCCACATTGAAGATTTTCACTGACAATACCCTGAACAACCTCGTACACATCCCAGGAGATGCCCTCGAAAATCCTCTGCTCTCAGAGTGAGCTCCTCAGGGGCGTTTTTGTCATGTCTGCGCCTGATCACCCTTCTCTCTCTACAGCTGCAGGTTGATGATGCCAACAGCACTACATGACTGTTTGGCAGCACAAATGAGTGAGCTGCTAACAATGAGCACTCACCCAGACTGGCTAACGCAGGGTAGGACAATCCTGATCATGAAAGATCCCCAGAAGGGTACACAGCCACATCCAGAAGGGCCAATAACCTGCCTCTCCACAACATGGAAGCTCCTCTCAGGCATCATAGTGGATAAACTAGCCAGACACATGAGTCAATAAATGAGCAGAGCTCAGAAAGGAATTGGAACCAACAACAGAGGGTCATAGCACCAGCTACTGGTCGATAGAGCAATCACCCAAGACTCTAAGACTAGGCAGACCAACCTGAGCACAGCCTGGATTGACTGCAAGAAGGCCTATGTTTCGATGCCCCGCACAATGATACTGGAATACCTGGCAACATACAAGGCTAACAAGGCTAACAAGGCACTGATAAGCTTCATCAAGAACACAGTGTGGCTGTGGAAAACAACACAAGTCCGTAGCACAAGTCACCATAAAGTGCACTATATACCACTGTCCCCACTGCTGTTCTGCATAAGCCTGATCCCCCTCAGCCACATCATCCCAAAGAGTGGATATGGATACAGGTTCAGAATTGGAGTAATCATCAGCCTCCTCCTGTACATGGATGACATCAAGCTGTATGCTAAGAGTGAGCAAGACATCGAATCACTGATCCACCTCACCAGAATCTATGGCAAGGACATCGGGATGGTCATTTGGACTGGATAAATGCAGACGCATGGTGGCCAAGAGAGGGAAGATGATAAGGACTGAGGGAGTAGAGTTACCAGAGGGCAGAATAGCAGATATACAGGACAGCTAGAAGTACCCTGGTATCCTACGGGCCAATGGGAATAAGAATGAGGTTACAAGGAGATCAACCACAGCCAAATATCTCCAGAGGGTCAGACAGGTGCTCAGAAGCCAGCTAAATGGTAGGAATATGATCCAAGCCATCAGCGCCCTACCAACCATCAGATACCCAGCTGGAAAAGTGAATTGGCCACAGGAGGAAAAAGACACCACTGATGTCAAGACCACGGAAACTCCTCACTGTGCAAAGACGCCCCTGAGACTGTTCAGCACATAGTAGCTGGGTTCAAGATGCAGACCGGGACAGCATATACTGAAAGGCATAATTAAGTGGTGGGGATAGCATACAGAAACATCTGCACAAAGTATGGGCTAGAAGTTCCCAAGTCCTGATGGGAGAAACCACCCAAAGTGATTGATAACAACAGGGCTAAGATCCTGTGGGACAGACAGATAAGCAGCTGCTGGCCAACCAACCAGACATAGTGATGGTAGATTAGGAACAGAAAACAGCAGTAGTTATAGATGTAGCAATCCCAGCTGACAGTAACATCAGGAAGAAGGAGCAAGAAAAGATCAAGACGTACCGAGGCCCGAAGGAACAACTGGAACAGATGTGGAAGGTGAAGACCAAAGTGGGTCCAGTGATAACAGGAGCGTTATGGGCTGTGACTCCCAAACTTGGAGAGCGGTTCCAACAGATTCCAGGTACAACAACTGAGATCTCTGTCCAGAGAGGTGCAGCTCTAGGAACACCTAAGATACTGTGCAGAACCCTCACACTCCCAGGCCTCTGATAGAGGACCCGAGGTTGAGGAAGTCATACACACATATACCACCCGCCAAGTAGGGGAGGTGAGGGGAGGATATATATACAGAGTCAGCCAAAAAATCCACCCACACTTCAGGAAAAGAAAAATTTGTATAAATATTATAATACTAAATTTATTCAGACATCACAAGATTAATACAAGTTACCTTTGGCCTATTTTTTGGCTGACTTTGTATAATATTTAATATTTTTAAATATTATATTATATTAAACTTAAAAAAAATATTTTTAAATATATATACATACAAAAGATATTTATTTAAAATATTTATTTGCAGCATTTTAATCAGAATTACTAAATAACTTTTTCTTAAATAAGCTTAATTAAATAGCAGTTCACTAATTACAACATTATTGACATTTATCAGGTAATCAGTCACAGCAGGGTAGTGTACTGTAAAGAGTTTCTTACCCTAGAGAAAGTCCTACTGATGTTTCTGCACCTCCATTTCACTGAAATGTGTGTTTATGAAGTGACGCAGCGCGTGCGCAGTCTGTTACATAACGCAGTTCAACTGATAATTAAATTAATGGCAATTATATTTATTATCCCTTTTTACTGATTTTGCTGATTAGTTGTTGCAGCCCTTATGCATTTTAAAATTGTAATCCTGTAAATAATCCCCGTTTTTACTAAATGAAGCTGTAATCTGATTAAAGCTTTTTTTCTGTAACTATAACAGAATACAGTAACCTTTTTTGTATCCTGATTATGTAACACCGTTCCACATATTCCGTTACTCCCCAAGCCTGGAAATGGTCAGAAAAGTGCATGATGTAAATTCATCTTGATATCGATCGGTATTGTATCATCCAGCCGTGAGCGCAACTAATGTTTTATTACATCTTTAATATTTATTATTTTGCGCTTGGGTTGGGTGTGTGTACAGGTTTGAAACATGGCTGTATATTTCAGTAACCGTGAATCTGAAGGTTTTTCTCAGAGGAGCATTTCCACACTCATCTCCTCTCCAGCTCCTGTTTTTAGCCGTTGTGCCGTTGTGATTACACGCTAAAGGAGCTCAATAAATCATGTGGATTTATAGCTGTGTAGTTTATTAATGTGGCCGTAGGCATAGCACTCGGCTCTCTCCGGTGCTGTAAAGACGCGGCGCTCGGGGCTGCAGGGAAATACACTACATTAAAACCAACAGCCTCGCACAACCACCACCATTTAACACGGAACTCGACTCTACTTCTGCCAGATCTGTTCAATTAGCAGCGGGATTTTCCAGCGCAGACTCTTTATATATTCATACCACATTTTTTGTCCTGTGAGATTCTGTGTGTGTGCCGTTAAAACACGGCCTGTTCATTAATATCACAAAACCAAATCTTTGCTTCTGTCTGTGCTGGGTTTTTATAGCCTGTGCAAGTTATAAAGTTTTCCAGTTCAACTGATTCAATTGATTTCACTGATGTAACCGATTCATCTGATTTACAACAACAATAATAATGATAATAATAATAATAACAGGTTTTCACTTTTCCAATTCAGTTCACTTTATTTTGTTATTTTGTTGACTCTAAATAAATTTGGGATGGACAGATGGACAGCAAATCATTCATGCTAATTTACTAAGTGATGAAGTTGATATTTTATTTATTATGTGATACATTTTTTAATTATAATGAGTTTGAGCACGCACGCACGCACAAACACACACAGTTACAGATAACAAAATAACAAACATTTTGCACCAAGTTTAGAATTGATTTTTTATTTCACAGGTAATCACACACGCTTAGATTGAGGCAGTTCGTGCAAGGTGGTTAGTGTGAGGTGGTTAGTGTGAGGCAGTTACCACAGAGTTGTTAGGGTAGGGTGTGAAGCATGGGACGGTTAGCACAGAACAGTTAACACAAAGAAGTTAGCATGAGGCGTTTAGCACAAGTCATTTAGTGCAGAACAGCTAACACAGGGTGGTTAGCACGAGGCGTTTAGAGCAGGGCAGGTAGCATGGGACAGTTAGTGCAGGGCAGTTAGTGGGGGGGTGAGCTTGTGGTGGTTAGCGAGGGGTGGTTAGTGCAGGGCGGTTAGTGTGTACTGGATTTATCAGCTTGTTTCTAACAGTGTGTAACAGCGGCGTGTCTTTGACATCACGGCTGTGTTTGTAGAGAGCATGTTCCGCCGCAGGAAAATATCTCGAGATCCATGGTGAAGTCTCAGCAGGAGTGTGTGTGTGTGTGTGTGTGTGTGTGTGTGTGTGTG
>JAQQZU010000014.1:16871507-16881632 GCA_030068025.1 Parauchenoglanis punctatus
ATGGTGTATCTCTGATGATGGTGTATCTCTGATGATGGTGTATCTCTGACGATGGTGTATCTCTGATGATGGTGTATCTCTGATGATGGTGTGTCTCTGACGATGGTGTATTTGATGGTGTATCTCTGACGATGGTGTATCTCTGACGATGGTGTATCTCTGACGATGGTGTATTTGATGGTGTTTCTCTGATGATGGTGTATCTCTGATGATGTTGTATCTCTGATGATGGTGTATCTCAGATGGCATTTCTCTGGCAGTCTATCTCTGATAACAATGATCTAACTTGTGTGTGTTTTTTAGCAGGAGGTGAGTTATGGTGTTGCTTGGCCTTGGACTTTGTTCATTATTTACAGAAGTGACATTTATTCACCCCGAGTGACACAGCTCAGGCTTCAGATGCCCAGAAGATAAATCAATATTTAACAAGTTTGCGTGAGTGCTTTATTACACTGAGGTTATTCCATATTCGAGTTGTGGCACATACACACAAACTACACGGTCAGCTACATGGTGTAAAGGATGTAGTGCATGCTATGATTTCGGAAAGAGCCCATACACTCATAAAATGCAAATAGATTTGAAATTCCCTTTGCGTGCATGTAGGAACATTTCTGCTACTGAAGCTGCATCAGTCATGTGGTTATCTGTGAGCGTTAAGTGTACCAAGCGGATTAAAAACACTGTAACCCCTAGGGGCAGTGTAGAGCTGAAACATTCCTGGTGGCGCCAGAATATATCCGTTGAGTACTTCTTCCAATTTTGCATATCAGCTGTTAACACTGTGACAGAGGAACATGCTACATCATTGTTTATTGTTTATTTTATTGTTTATTTTTATCAAGATGGTGGAAAAAGCTGCATCACCACCAACGCAGGCCATCTTAGGCCATTACATCTATCTTGTTGTTACGTTGTTTCACAGCACCCCATTGTTTACGTTGCTACTGCACCACATGGATCCATAGAGATAATTTGTAAGAAAGTGCATGAGTGACGCTCCAAACAGGATTTGTGTGGCGGCCATCTTGTCTATGCATAGTTAAAATCAGGTGTAATCCAGGCTTTAGAGAGAAAAAAGGTGTGACCTGAAACACTCAAGGGTTATTCATTAGTCCCTCAGGTGGAAAACTAAAAGGTTTAATGTTGAACCCTATTATCACATCATTCCAAACTGGAACCCTTTTAGTAAGCTAAGAACTCTTAAATATATAAACTAACTGATAACATAATTATTTTTCCCAAGGTGTACTGCTCAGACGCAGAAGGTTTTAAGGTTCATTTCGGACCCCACGCAGGTCTTCAGTAAAAAACAATAAATTGTAAAAGTCTGGGGGTCGGAGGTGCCTGACCTCACGACTGCTGTGTAGCGCTTTATTTCATCCTCGCCGCTTCAGTGGGCCGTGTGACGGAAATAACATCTGTTTTACAGCAATAACTCCTGTCAGAAACAATCAGCGCTCATAAATTTTAGGTGTGCTGACCTTATAAAGTGGCTTTGACCCCTAGGATGAGGAGCCAGGAATGAGCTATGGTACATTACACACACACACACGCGCGCACACACACACACACAGACACAGACAGAGACACAGTTAATGCGTTAAACACATGCTCCGTCTCACAGCGAGTGACTCTAGTTGGGAGTCTTACAGCTGTTTTTAATGATGGTTATTTGATGTTCATACAGTGTGTGTGTGTGTGTGTGTGTGTGTGTGTGTGTGTGTGTGTGTGTTGTCCATAATGCACTGCGAGTGCATAACCTGGTACCTTTCAAAGTGATATTTAAACTGGGAAATCTGATGTGTTTTGTGTCCTTTATTATAAATATCACAAATATATTATTTATAATAAATATGATTTAACAAAAATATTAACATTATTTATTTAATTAAACTTTTTTTAAGCGAATAAACCATTGTATGTTGCTTGTTGTAGCCGTTAAACTTTTTATTTAGCGCATTTGATTGAATTATTACATATGGTTAATGAATTCTAAAATTATTGCTATTAATACTGTATTACTCATACTAAAATGTAACTGCAGCGTGTGTTAGCTTCTTAGCTAGCTTTGCAATGGAAACTCATCTGCCTAGGAAAAAAAAATAATGGCAGCTTGTCATGTTGCTGAAAACCACCAAGAAGTGTAAACTCTGAACAAAGAGCTTTCGGCTCCAGCTTCACCTCTGACTGTTACACAGCGGACGCTGGACACTCCTTCATACACGATTAATGAATGCTTCCTTATGTTATGAAAATGTCCCTATATTGACGATTGTTTTAAAAAAGCGTTTATGTGAAACCTCCGCTGCGCACGGCCCTGTGAATGAGCTGTTGCTGTAGAAACAATAATGTATCAGAACGAGTACATTAATATAAACCTGTGCTACTGTCAAAGCAGCAACTTCTGACCAATCAGGATCCAGGATTCGACCGCACCGTGGTGTCAATGTTTAAAAAAATCTCGCACTTCTAAAAGTATAGCCCCTCCCCTTTTCTCAGGTTGTGCAATGAATATGCATGATGTGGGCAGGTGTGAACGCAGAGAAGGCGTCAGGTAGCGTTTCCTGGAGTAAAGATACTCACTTATGAAAATTCATCCTTATAAATAAATAAATAAGTAAATAAGCGAGCGTGCCGTTTATCGACGTGTAATAATGTACGAGCTCAGCGGCCAAGGTCATGAGTATAGAGTGTTCCCTACGCCGCCATCTAAATAAACCCGTGTATCTGAGCCGTAATGGATCCCAGCTCTTAAAAACGACACGGTAATTAAAGTGTTTTCCCCGCTGACATCATTCGGGTTTATGCCTCGTAGTAAAAGAGCCACTCTCGCGCTCTCGCGCACTCTCGCGCTCTATATTTTCCTCTTCAGCTCCTTTTAAGAGTCCACTTAAGGCCTCTTTTGTAGCTCCAGATGTTTTGTGTGGCTATTTATTTAGCTCGTAAACAGGACGCCAAAAGCGTCCGCCATAATGATGGAGAGGGGAAACGGCAATTACGCTACAGCAGGGCTTTTTTTTACAAACCAGCGCTGCCCGTTTCATTTCATTCAGCTCTGGGGGAAAATAGAGAGAGGAAGAGAGAAAGCGATTTTTTTTATCAGAGGAGTGTTTTTTTATCGCTCTGAAAAGGAAAGTGGGGAGAGGGTTAGCAGATTGAAATGCAAATCTTAACATTTTCAGAATTCATCAGGGGCCAAAGTGTGAGCCTTAACAACAAAACCGGCACGGTGAGAGCTTCGCGTGAAAAGGAGACGCAAATGAACGGCGGGCACTTTTCCTGATCGTAGCACAACCTCTCACACCTCCATCTGTTCTCCTCTCTTTAAAAAAGGTGCTGAACTTGGAGGAAAAAAAAGGAAAAATGTTGTGACATTGCTAACTGTTTTGTTGCCAACGCTAACATCAAAGATATACTCACTAGCAACAATGTAATTTTTGAACATGGTTACGATGAATATCCTAGCAGCTAATCGGCGAAAACATAATTAGCATACATGTAAATGGCAAGAGGAGCTGCTGTAACAGAAAACACATAGTTAGCTAATAGTACTTTAGCTACACAACATTTAACGAACGCTTCAGAAAGATTAATCAACTAGTCAATTAGCCAGCTAGCTTAGCACTAATTATCTATATTAGATTAGCCAGAATATCTAGCTAATAAAAGTCAAAGACAGAAAAGTAGAATTAGTTTATTTTATTAGCTGTTTAGTAGCAGGATTAGCAGAATATTAGCATAGTAGTGTATAAACTAGCATATTAGCTTTAGTATGTGCAAAAATATTAGCATTTTAAACAACCAAATTATCGCATTCTATCTGTCCACCTCTCTGTATCACTCTGTGGCAGACTGCCTCTTTTTGTCTGTCTGCTCACCTGTCTAACTGTCTGTCTCTGTCGGTCTGTGTAACTCTCACTTTCTGTCTATCTGCTCACCAGAATATCTGTCTATCTTTCCAGCTGCCTGTCCATATTTTGTCTGTCACTTTCTGTCTGTATCCATCTGTCTGCTCACCTGTCTCTCTGCTCACCTGTCTGTCTGCTTAACAGGATCCTTCTACAGTTTCATCTGTAGAGTTTATTAGAATAAGAAGAAAATGAGGAAATGTAAACAGCATTTTCACGTGTGATGTTTAAAACAGTCCTTCTTTATAGGTCTAGACCAGTGTGTGTGTGTGTGTGTGTGTGTGTGTGTGTGTGTGTGTGTGTGTGTGTGTGTGTGTGTGTGTGTGTGTGTGTGCGCGCGCCCCATGACACTCTTTTACTGGTCCTGTTTTTAATCTGTTTCACAAAACTACCTCAGATGTTTCAATGAAACCCTCGGGGTGTGTGTGTGTGTGTGTGTGTGTGTGTGTGTGTCTCAGTGTCTCTCTGTAGCTACCTGTCTGTGTCTCTGTTTTTCTGTCTCTCTAGATTATCATTATCCCATCTCAGCAGTCCCCGGTCGGTCCTGTGTGTGTTTTTGAAACATGTCTCTGTGTCCTCTCGTCTGTTAGCTTCAGCAGGAATTCCTTCTCTAATCTGTGCTAGTCTGCTGCTAGCGTTAACCTTTGCTAGCATGGTGGTGTCCAGATGGTGTGTGTCATTAGCGTCGCCCTGGCTGAACACGTTGCCTCATTTTTAACGGATCTTCTTTCTGAACCAGTTAATGATGTAAACTTTAGCATGTTGGGGTCGTAATGCTAATGACAGGATTTGAGGATGAACTCTGCTAGTCGTCTCTCTCGTTCTGACGTTTCTGAGCAGGGATTTCACCGACGTGCCATGCTAGCGTGCTTACTTGCGGGCTTTGATGTTCACTAGCATGGCAGGTGTGTTTTAATTAGCGCAGGCTTATTAGCAGACTAGCAAAAGAAACACACTGCTTGACAAAAGACCTTCCACTGGCTCTAGATCCTGCTAATGATGTTCTTCTTTAGCATGGTGGAGTCTCAATGCTAATGAGTTCATGCTAATGATTGAACTTTAGAGTGATTTCTTTTCTGATTATTATCTAAACATGTCTGTCTGTCCCATTTTTCACTCACAGGGATGCCTCTTATATTATGTGATGTGTTAGCATGTTGCTAGCTTTTATGTATCCTAGCATGGCACAATTTAGAAGGTGAGAATTAGCATTGGCTAATACCATAGCATAGGCAACACTTTTTAATTTTAAGATTTAATCTGAAGATGTAATAATGTAAATATTTTAATCCTTGCATTTCCTAGTTAGCATTTCCCCTTTTATAATAACACTTTTTTTTCCTGATGACTACAATTTTTACAAAATAATTGCATGTATAAGAGCAAGTTAGCAATGTTCGATAACAGGGACAAGATTGCTTTTAAATTTGCTAGCATAATGAAACACCTGAATATTTGACAGCTAGTTAGCTAGTCTCATTAACTTGCTAATCATCATGGCCACGCTGGTATTGGCTTGCTAATAAATAAGCTAGCTTTTGTTCTAACAAATATCTGTAACTGGAGTGTGTTAGCTAAAGATAAATAGCTTACTGGTTAGCCTTACACAGAGATGTTGTAACTAGTGTAGCTAAATCGCTAGCTAGCTTTAAAATCAAGTATTAAATGGTGCGATGGTTCAGTGCAGGAAATCACCCAATACTGATGCTAATAACTGGGGGAAAAGCCAGCATAAGTGTTTTCCTGAAGTGAAATCATGGTCTCTGATTGGCTGGAATCCTACACATGTTCACTATACATGCTGCTAATTTAAGTTTACAGACAGATTTAGCCTTTTCTTGATTTTAACAGACTTAAGGGTAGGGTCAGGGGTTCTAATTTCATCAGAAACACAAGAATTTAACGGCACTAACACACGTTTTCTTTCTTTTCTTTTTTTTCTCCTCGACAAGCGGCACGCATAGGGAATCGGGCTCGGGGTAAATATTTACACTGCTAATTACTGCACATGCTTTATTAATAGCACTGAAATTCCCTCAAAGAGCAGATCATTAATCCACAAAATTAGTCAAAAGCTAATAAAGCTGATTGTTTTGTTGTTGTTGTTTTTTTTTATTTAAAAAACTCTCTCCGATCATTTTGCTCTCGTTTTCCAGAACACAGCTCCCTCCCCCTGCTCCCTTCCACACTTCCTGCTCTTGTGTTTTGGTGTTGTGCGAGTTATTGCACTTGTTCTGGTGAATAAAAACAGACCCTGGCAATGTGGGGCCGTTAAATATTAGCTCAAATTCTATTAGCATATATTAGCACAATCTGCTAGGTTTAATTGGAGACAGCTGTGTGCTTTTAATGCATGTTGACATTTGGGTTTTTTTTTATCCTTATATTTATACGGCAGATTAACGGGCAAAGCCATAGCAAGCACAGTCCTTAGACAAAACGTGAAACGTGTTGTCATCACGTTTCGCAACATCACTTCTCACAACACAACACAGCAGCTGGAAATACAGTCACTCCAAGGCTAATGTCGCTAACAGTTCATGAAAGCTTATGGCCTCCAGTTTAGTGGTACGACGCTTTTATCTACAAACGTGCACAAAATGGAGAAATGATGCCAAGTCACTTTTTTGTTACATCACAACCAGCATCAGACCCAAGTAAGGGGGTGTGGTCTAAAGCATCGGAGTCAAGAAGGGGGTGTGGCCTAAAGCATCAGAGTCGAGTAGGGGGTGTGGCCTAAAATGTCAGCCATGTGTGGGTGTGGCCTAAAGTATCAGTCGTGTGGGGTGTGTGGCCTAAAGTGTCAGAGTCATGTGGGGGTGTGGCCAAAATTTTCAGTCGGGTGGGGTGTGTGGCCTAAAGTGTCAGCCATGTGGGGGGTGTGGCCTAAAGTGTCAGCCATGTGGGGGGTGTGGCCTAAAGTGTCAGTCATGTGGGGGTTTGGCCTAAAGTGTCAGTCATGTGGGGGTGTGGCCTAATGTATCAGAGTCATGTGGGGGTGTGGCCTAATGTATCAGAGTCATGTGGGGGTGTGGCCTAATGTATCAGTCATGTGGGGGTGTGGCCTAACGTATCAGTCATGTAGGGTACATGGTCTAAAATGTAAAGCAGAGTGATACAGTACCTTTTTATTTATTTATTTATTTATTTATTTATTTTTATTATTAGCTTTCACAAATTGCTTTATGACATACATAACATTTCCCTCTCTAAAAACACTGTTGTATAATATAAATAAATCTTGTGGAATAAACACAGCTGTTTATTTAATGAGCATAAATTCATTAAGCTACATCCATTAAATAAAAATAAATATGTAAAAATGCTCTTAACATTTTAGGAATGCTGAATTATGATAATGTGTCCTTCATGCCAGTGTCTGAGTGATGGCCCGTTGCTGTCCTCCACCCACCCCCCACCTCAGCAGAGCTTAACGGAGCTGTCAGTCTAACGGGATTCACTAACGAGCCAGACAACAGGCCATTAGTCTCCAGGAGCTTAATTGCTCGTTAATTGGCTAATTAGCGTTGTGCTTTGTTTTGGGCTGTGCTTGTTTACCGTGCTGGTTCTCCCTGTGCTCTCTCCACATCACTGCTGATTTTAGCAACACTCGCACGCTGAAGGTGAAGGGCATGAGGTTGTGACTTTGTCTGTGTGTGTGTGTGTGTGTGTGTGTGTGTTAAACCTGTATGCGGAGTCCTCCAGTGGAGCTTAGCGATATCGAGGGGAAACAGAGTGCTGGATTACAGCACTCATTAAAACACAACAATGCGCTTATTATTTTGGCTTCGTCCCAAATGCTAAAACTTAGTGTTCCTAATAGAATGGTGGCCAAACACTGAACACTAAACACGGCTCCGTCCCTAACACTAAAACACACAGACACGGAAGCTCCGTTATCTAGAGGTCACTGTCAGGATTATGTTTTGTGCTTATCTTACATGCTAATCACTAATTAGCCCTTTGGCGATGGGTTAGCGTGTTCTCCTAGCAAATGACGGTTCTTGGTGATGCAATATTTTGGTGCTCCGTCCCAAACCACACCTCAGAAGTTACTGACACACTACAACAAACTACATCAAACATACTGTAAGAGTGTAGAGTTCTAACAGGTGGTGTTATACATTCAGAATTATGTGTGATATGTGGTGTGTGTGTGTGTGTGTGTGTGTGTGTGAGATATGTTCAGTGAAATCAGCATGCTGTCGTTCGCTGCTCTGCCTGACATCAGGAGATTTATGATAATTTATGATAATTTGATTGGCTGCAGCTTGCCAGGCCATGGACGGGTTTCCATGGCGACGCGCAGACCGAGCCGTGTTCCGGAGGCGTAGTGCGGATGCTGGAATGCAGGATTTATTCGTTCACGTGTCGTCTCTCTCTCCCTCTCCTTATTCTGTCCCTCTCGCTGTCTATTCCCCTCTTTCTCTTCAAATCTCTCTCTGTTTATTTCCTCTCTTGCAGTCTGTTTGTCTTTTCCTTCTCAAAATCCCAACTTTCTTCATTTTCCCTCTTGTTTTTTTCTCACCTCCATTTTTAACTCACATCTCTCTCTCACTGTCTCTTCCTACCTTCCTCTCTCACTTTCTCTCTCTTCATTTTATCTTTCTCCCCTTTTCTCATCACATCTGCACCTTTTCCCTTCCTTCTCCCACTTTATCTCTCCCTGTCTGTTTCTCTCCCTGTCTGTTTCTCTCCCTGTCTGTTTCTCTCCCTGTCTGTTTGTATTTTCTCAATCACCTGCTTTTCTCTTCTCTCTTTCCTTTAAATCCTCACTCCTCTCTCTCTCTCTCTCTCTCTCTCTCTCTCTCTCCACTATATAGGCCACATAAACACCATCATCACTCTACTGTGGGCGTGTCCCAAACTACACCTTAAAATACAGCAGTGCATTGTGGGTGTTCTTTAGCTGTTAGTGTACATGGTTTGGACACTAACCTATTGTGTTGTATTGTGGGATTACACACACGCACACACACACACACACACACACACACACACACACACACACACACACAGAGATATGGATTGACCTTTGCTGTATGTCGCTGTGTGTTGCACACTGTGCCCTTTAATACCGCGGGAGCGTTTCACACACTATTAGCTTTAATAAATCACTTCTACCCCCCCCCTCCCCCTGCGCTCACTCTGAGCCGATATCCCACAATCCCTTGGGGCTTGGCCTCTATAATGGCGTCGGCCCTATTTGAGCAGGAGTGTTTAATTGGAGAGTGTGTTCTACATAGCGGTGTGTGTGTGTGTGTGTGTGTGTGTGTGTGTCCAACTTTCAGATAAACAGCACACACTCTGCCTGGAATCCACTCACAGGATTGATTTAGTGCTCTAAAGAGAAAGCACTACTTTAACCACTTTCATCTGTCTGTCTCTCTGCTTGTCTCTCTCTCTGTGTCTGTGTGTCTGTCACTCATTCTGTCTCTCTCTCTCTCTCTCCTCTCTCTGTTACACACACGCACACACCTCAATTTTGATCTTGTATTTGCTCAGGAATGTTTTTTATACTAATATCTCCGACACACTGTGATCCTGAATCCCAAAAACACTCTCTATTCACTATGTATGGTGCCTACATAGGGTATAACATAACCCTACCTAGTGCACTACATGTCAGTTGGAGCTCTGTTTGAGATTCAGCCATAGAAAGACACATGAATCCAGTACGAGCCTGCTGTAAATTAAAGAGCTACTTGTCATATCATTGTTAGTTTATTATTATTTTTATTTAACTAGAAAATTTGTATGTACTTTTAAAAAACAAATATGGGAAAATAAAATGTATATAAAATGTAAAAAAATTAAAATTGAAAAATCTTGTCTCAAGTACAAGTACTCTGTCTTTAGTACAAAACTGCATGAGGCTTTTATAATATGTCCAACCTTCAGCTACACAAACACACACACACACACACATGCACACACACACATGCACGCACACACACATGCACACAAACACACACACACACACACAAACACATGCACACACACATGCACACAAACACACACACACACACACAAACGCACACACACATGCACACATGCACACAAACACACACACACACACAAACACATGCACACACACATGCACACATGCACACACACACACACAAACACACACACACGCACACATGCACACAAACACATGCGCACACACACACACACACACACACAAACACACACACACACACATGCACACACA
>JAQQZU010000014.1:16895623-16919051 GCA_030068025.1 Parauchenoglanis punctatus
ACAGATGTGGATGTGATGTGATGTAGATACAGATGTGGATGTGGTGTGATGTAGATACAAAAGTGGATGTGATGTAGATACAGATGTGATGTAGACACAGATGTGGATGTGATGTGATGTAGACACAGATGTGGATGTGGTGTGATGTGCTACGCGGCTGTTGCTCAGTGTCAGCTCGTTAATTCTGAGCGATTCGGAGGTTTAATGAGCTCCCTGTAGGCCCGTTCTCTTCCCCGCTGAGACCTCGCACTCGTCTCCTCACACATCCTGTCTGCTTTCCAATCAATTACGTTTTTATCAGATAGAAACGTAACACAGCTTGATTGAGTTCTCAGCGCCGCGTCGCCGACTGTGTGTTCGCCGGGCAGGAAACGGAGCCAATTACGGCAGGAAGTTTAATCAAATTAACTTCCACTTCAGCCAGATGTGCGCTTGTTGTTTTTTTAAAGATTTTTTTCTGAAGCACCAGTGAAGACGTCGCTTCAGTAATGTGTTCCTGTGTTTCTGTAAATGCGTCTGCCGTTTATGATAAATCGCTTTTCACACCGAGGAAATATTTGGAGCTAAATGAAACACGACGCTCGACACGGAGCGAGCCGATGATGGAGGACAGAGCTGCTTTTCTGCTAATTTCACATCATCTGTCATGTTTATTTGTTTATTTGTTTCTTTTCAGGGTTTTTTGCTGAATGTGTGGAAGTGCAGCATCTCTCTTTCTTCCCTCTGTATCTCTTTTAGTCTCTCTTGGTTTCTCTCCATCTCTCTGTTTCTTTCTCTCCCTTAATTTCTTAGTTTCACTTCACTTCTCTCTTTTTCTCCTGTATTCCCCTTTTAGTCTCTGTGTCTCTTAGTTTCTCCCCCATCTCGCTGTCTGTCTGTCCATCTCTCTCTTGTAGTTTTTTTCTCATTTAGTCTCTCTCTCTCTCTCTCTCTCTCTCTCTCTCTCCCCATCTCTCTCGCTCTACCGCTTTTATTTTTTCATGTCTTCATTATAATCGTCTCGGCCGCTGGATTTGATTTGTGAATGTCGAGCTCCACTGAAGCAAGCCCTTATGAGCGATTATGACCCTGAATCTCAGGACACGTAGGAACACTGCATAATTCAATTAGTGTTATTAATCTCAGACACACACACACACACACTCATCTGTAAAGTCTGAGGCAGGCTATGCTGCTGTTTAATCGTGGTTGTTCTCCTTAAAAACAATGATTTAGTGTTGGGCCCTGGCCCCGCGCCGCCCCCTCCAGCCCCCACGCCGGCCCCCTCCACATAAATCAATTGAGATGAAAGTTCCATAATTGTGCTCGCTAGGAGGGATTTGAGCGAAATTGCGCTATGAATTTTTTAAAGGGAATTTTTACTAGCTGTTGAGGCGGGAGGGGAGAATTTATGGGCCTGACTTCTTCATTACCGAAGTCATTTTGCTGTAGATGATAGCGTGCGAGCCCAGAGGGGGCCAGCGATCCCACCGCACCAACGCGCATTTTTAACCTGACTAATCTTTCGTGGAGAAAATTCCACTGCGGCACTCTTAATGCAGCATCGGGGCCTGCGCTTAGCCGCTAGCTGGGGGAAAAACACTGCTCTTTTGTCTTTCTATTATTCTCTAATAACAGTGAGAATGTAGAAGCAGAGTTAACCAGATACGATGCTAAAGTGTTCAGTCAGGAAAACATCCGATTCTGTTAAAGCACATGCAGCCTCTCTCCGTTAGGTGCTCCTTAAAAAAGAATTAGCCCTATACAGTATTAAAGCACTGGGGTGAAAGTACAAAATGTGTTTTTTAAAGGAGAATATCAGAGATATGTAAAAGATTAGCAAATATCACACTCCGCCACAGATGCTAACAGTGCTGTTTGGTTTTGCTAACATTCTAATGATTCAAATATCAGCTTCTCTAACTGACATTAGAAATAAGTGTACATTTTTAAAAACGTAAACCGTCTTCCCAGTTTGGAGGAGAGGGTGCAGGAACTACAAAACATCATCTTCACCCTAGAGGTGCTAAGATTTGTTTGGCTAACAATCTTTAATAGTGTTGATTTTAGTAGCTCGGTATAGAATTAGCATTAAGTGTTAGTTTGTTTATTGTGTTCGGAGCGGAGGAGTCAGGAAAATGCAGAGAAACACCAGATTCCCCTGTAGATGTTAATAGTGCTAGCTATTTGTTTAGCTAGCATTGTCTAACTAGTCTAGCTCAATAAATTGAGAAATAGTGACACGGTCTGGTGAAAAATACCGATTGTCTTCACAGTGTTATAAAGGTATATGTTTTACCCTGATATCTTGCTATTTGAAATAAACCCTTCTGTTTAGCTAACATACTGCTAACATGACTGAATTAGTAGCTTTGTATAAAATTACATTTAAGCATATGATGCTAAAGTGTTAAATTTGTGTTTAGCTCGAATAGTGCTAGCATTTTTTTTTTTGCTAACAATCCTTACAAACTTGTATGTCAAAGTGTAGATTTTACAAAGGTTTGTTGTATTTAGAGAAGAAACGCTAACCTAGCAATGGCTGGCTACTTCTAATATAACAATAATGAACAAAATATTATAATAAAAAGGACTGTAAATGTGTTTGATGCGTTTAGAGGAGAGAGTCAGGAATATGTAGGAACTGCTAACCTTGCTAGTCAAGGGGGAAATTGGCGTTACGTTTTGCTATCGTTCTCAAATTTTGAAAACGGAATTAACCGTATATGGTGCTGGTCTTTACAGCGGATATGAAAAGTCTACACGCCCCTGTAAAATAACCCCACTGAAGATAAATCACGTCACATCTTTTTCCACATTTAATGTGAAGTTGCAAAGTATACAAATAAAGTGAAAAGCAATCAGAAACTTTTTAGGGAAAAATAAAAACCTAACAATGGCCTGGTTGCATAAGTATGCACACCCCTAAACTAATAGTGTGTTGAAGCGGCTTTTGATTTGATCCCGCCACTCAGTCTCTTTGGGTAAGAGGCTTTCAGCACGGCACAGCTTGACTTAGCAACGTTCTCCCACTCTTTGTTCCAAAAACATTCTAGAGCCATTGTATTGTGATGTCACTTCCTGTGAACAGCCTGCCTCAGGTCACCCCCAGAGTTTTAGTTGCATTCAGGTCTGCGCTCTGGCATTCAGTAACACTGACTTTCTTTTGGTCAAGCCGTGCCTTTGTTGTGTGCTTTGGCTCATTGTTGTGCTGAAAGGTGCCTTCCTGAATGTTTTGCACTAAAATCGACGGGTATTTGTAGCTTTTCATGCTTCCCTCCACCTTGAGAAAAACCCCAGTTCTGGCTGAAGAAAAGCAGCCCTGCAGCATGACGCTGCCACCACCATGCTTCACCCTGGAGATGGGGTTCTTTTGGTCATGTGCTTTTTTGTGGCAAACAAACCTTTTAATAGAATCATTAATCATGGAATCATTATAGCTTTTGGAATTGTTCTCATCAGCCCATAACACATTTTGCCCCATGGTTTGGGGTGATTTATTTGGGTTGGATGGTTTTTTTGTGAGAAGGAGCTTCTGTATAGCCGCCGTACCCCACAGCCCAGACATGTGAGGAATATGAGAGATGGTTGTCACGTGCAGAGAGTAATCAGTACGTGTCAGATGGTTCTGCAGCTCCGTTAATGTTGCTGTAGGTCTTCTGCCAGCCTCCCTGGTAAGACTGTTCATTATTAGCGTTGCTTTATAAGAGCAGTTGGGTTCTCTATCGGTCACAATTCATAATGATGTCAGGAACCTTGCTATCATTTTCGAGTCGTCATTAAGCTTCGACAAGCAGATTTCCTCTGTTGTTAAGTCTGAGTTCTACTGAGGCAGATGGTTAAAGTGAAGTCTTTTCACAGAAAAGTCACAGAAGGACTTAAGGAAATAGTTATTCATTCTTTTATCACTTCTCAATTAGACTATTGTTACTCCTTATATGTGGCTTTGCACAATCTGCGAATCGCCTTCAGCTGGTTCGAAAAGCAGCAGCTAGATTTTAATTGCCACTAGGAAAGAGGATCCTATCTCACCTGTACTAGTCTCTGTCAACTGGTTACCCATGACAGTTTGCACTGAGCTTAAAATCTTGTTTGTTTTTAAAGCACTTCATAAAGCCACAATACATCTGCGTCCTCCTTCATCCCTGCTCAGCACCGAGATCACTCAGGTCATCTGTCTGCTACTTCTCGTGGTTCCAAGATCTCGGCTGAAGTCGGGGAGCGACGGGGATTTCTCCATCGATGCCCCTTGGCTTTGAAATGATCTTCCTCCACACATTAGGTCTTCTCACACCGTCTTCCTTTTGTTGTGTGTAATTGTGTGAAGGGTGGGGGTAATAGTTTTTTCTATTTTTAATTTTTAATGATCTGTTTATTGCTACTGATTGTATTGTGCTCATTTTTGCCTTTCATTAGACCGCTCAACTTCTGTTGTTTTAAATGTGCCCTATAAATACACTTTGACTTGACTAGCATTGTCCTCATAAGTCATGAGTAATTAACTGCCAAAAACAAAGCTTCTGAAAATGCAAAATAACAATGCTACGAATAAACAAACAAACAAAAATAAATAAATAGCTGTTGCACCATGCTAACTGTTGCCTATTAGTTTTTACTCATGGTAGTGTTGGTAATATGTTCTGGATGACGTGGTGTTTTAGTCATTAATATGCCTAATAGATTTTATTCATTATTAGCCTTGATGTTGTCATTGGCCTTTAATTTTTTTTAAATGTGAGTAACTAAGAAAAAATACCATGTTAGCTAGTTTTGGCATCACACTAACCGGCTCCAGCTTGAGCTAGTTTTTATTCATCATTAACCCTGTGCTTCAATAGGAACTGTAGAGAAAGAGGGAAAATGGAGGAAGGTCAGTTAGCATTAGCATCACACTGGCTGCCTACTGCTAGCTTTATTCAGTGTTAGCACTGTTAGCACTTCTGGAGAGAAACAGTGAAAGAGAGAGAAAGGGAGGGAGACGGAGAGAGAGAGAAACAAGTGAGGTGAAGAAAAGCTGGAAGATTTGTCAGCTCTAATGAAGAGGGGCAATTTCCCTCCCTGCAGTGTCAGTGCGTGTGCAGCAGCGCTGTCAAGCTAACCGAATGAAAAACAAGCTCTATCCCTCCCTTCCTCCCTCCTTTTCTTTCTTTCATTCCCTTACCTTCCTGTTTCTCTCCATGCTGGAAGAACAGCTTAGACCAGCAGAAAGCAGGACAGCTGCAGGCAAGAAAACACCCAGAGCAAGTCAACTAGCACGTGTAGACTGAAATTAACCATGCTAAACCGGCTCAAACTAGCACTGACTGGAGTAAATGAAAAACAGCAAAACCTAGCAGATCCCTGATGAACTGCTGTAACATGGCATTAACCAGCACAAGCTGGAACAGACCAGATGAACAGAGATACAGCAGTATAAACCGGCATAAAGCCAGTCTAAACTAGCACAAACCAGAATAAAGCATAACAAGTCGAACACGACACCCGCCGTATTTCAGTGACTACTGTTGCTAGGGAACTGGGAAATACAGATATAAGTATAATCTAGCTAATGACTAACAATTTATTTAGCTAGCGTGTAGCTGATAAGCCTTTTATAAAGACACAGGGACTGTAGAAATGTAACAGAAACATCTGGAACAGCAACATTTCCCTCATATAGTAATTTAGTAAGAAAAAAATCAGAACAACTAGTTAACACTAGCAGGCTGGCTGCTGCTAATCACAAGTTGTGTGAGTAAACGGCTAATATTGCTAGCATCAGATTTTGCTAGATTCATTTTGTACAGAATGCTGCTTAATATTTTAACGCAGTTTGAGGTGTTTCAGTGTTTTTACTTCTGTTAGAGCAGAGTGGTTACAGAGCGCTAAGCTAACAGGTTGTTATTCTGCGCTAACTCTGCACTCCACTTGCATACGCAGCGTGATAAATACACGACGGCGCAGTACGGTGTTAGCCGAAAGCAATGTGTTTTATATTCTAACGGTGCGTTTTAGGTTGGGTTCTTTCATTTTTCTTTTTGAAATGAAATATAACAGTATATGCAAACAAAATGTCCAATAAAATTAAAAACATGAGAAGCTCTCGTATTTCTCCTTTTAAAAAAAACAGATTGTAAATGAGCCAGATGTGTATCAGCGATTACTGTGTGGCTAGCAAGAAAGAGAGTCAAAGACAAGTCGTATATATATATATTTTTTTTAATGATTTTAAGAAAAATCAATTTCCTATTTTAGAGTGCGCCAGGAAAAGCAAATAGGAAATAAAAGGTGTTTTCTTGCTTTCCAATTTTCATTTTAAAATAAAGAACAACTTGCAGGGACTATCAAAGTTTTAAGATAATACAAGTAACAGTGATTTTTTTTTAAATGTTAAAAATAAATAAATAAATAAAACAGTGCCATTTGACAGCCCCAATATTAAATTCTTTCTTATGGTAATAAAATATCAAGGTGCCTGCGTTCAAAAATTATTATTATTTTTTTTTAAAATGAAGCTGAGGCATGAAATGAAGGCAATTAAAAAATACACACAATAAGGGTGATAAGGTGAAGCTTAGCTAAATATTTACATAAATAAATGAGTTTTTAATCCCAGGTTCTGCTTTCTAGCGTGTTTTGCAAGGCCGCGCCACGATTTATGAGCGATTACGTAATCGATTTTCTAACACAGAAGGCTTGAAATGAGCTGCGACTGCGGAAGACGTGTGTGTGTGTGTGTGTGTGTGTGTGTGTGTGTGTGTGTGTGTTTCTCTCGGTTAATCTCAAGGTTAACACTTCAGACCTGCCAGGTTTCATTTCTCCATCTGCCTGAAGAACGTTCAATTTTACACTCCGATGAGCTGAGAAGTGCACGCTCGAAATCTCTCTCTCCTGGAGAGGAAGGATAGAGAGAGAAAGAAAAAAAGCGAGACAGGGAGGAGGAGGAAAGAAACGATTGTGTTTTTCCTGTCAGGACGTAGCCATGCTAATATAATTAGATTAGCCCTGTTTTTGCTAACCGATGATTTACGATTTGCACAGAGAGCCAAAACTTAAGTGACCTCACATCTCGTATAAATCGCTGATATTTTCATTTATTAACATGCTAGCATGGCTAACTGTGACTAGTGCTAGCGTGGATTATTAGCATAATTAGCCGTTTACTTGAAGCTTTGATCCATTGCACAAGCATTAGTTTTTTGTTATCTGTAGTGGCATTTTTCACTTCATCAATCTCCAACTCTTTATTTGAAATATATGTACATTGTATTTGAGGTTTTTTTTTACAGTAGTACTAGCGTTATTATTTATTAGCAACATTAGCATTTGTTGGTGCTTATTTTAGGAGGAATTGTATGTACATAAACTAAAAATTGTTTAATCAAAAATCTGTCAAATGGAACAATTTCTTCATGAAGTTTTCAGGGCCATAATCCTTACTGCACACTAGGTTCCTAGGGCACTAAATTCTTAAGTGTTCTATGTTTTCAGGACATTTCATTTCCAGGAACCTATGTTCCTAGGACACTATTTTCCCAGGGTCTTACGGTCCCAGGGCCTTAGATTCCTAGTGACCTGTGTTTCCAGGACACTATGTTTCAAGTGATCTATGTTTTCAGGCCCTAATCTTCTCAGTGCCTTGCATTCCCAAGGCACTATGTTCCATGGTACCATGTTCCCAGAACCCTATATTCCTTAGAGTTTTAGCCTCAGGCTCCCTATGTTTTCAGGGCTCTACACTACCAGGGATTCCTCTCCACCAGCTCCTATGTTCTAAGGGTTTTATGTTCTTGGTACCATATATTTTCAGGGAGCTATGATACCAGGGCTCTGATGTTTCCAAAGTCCTTATGTTTTAAGGGTCCCGTGTTCTCTAGGCACCAACTTCCTAATGTTTTCCGAGCACCACATGTCTCCCAGACGCTGTGTTCTTAGACCGCTGTTCTCCATGTTTTGTAGGGCCACATGCGCTCAGAGGGTTGTGTTCCAAGGGCCGTATGTTCTCTGTGTCCTCAGTATTCCTCCATTCTAATGGTCAAGTATTCCAAGATACTACATTTCCAGGGTTCTATTCCTAGGCTCAAGGACCTACAGTATATACTGAAGGTCATATATTCCGAAATTCCCTATGTTCCTAGCACAATGTGAACTCACAGCCTATATGGTCAGAACCCTAGGTTCTCAGGGGTTTTTTTGTTTCAAGTGCCCTATGTTCTCCGAGCCCTACATTCCAAAGCCTTATATTCCTGGGGCATATTCCCTAGGGATGTTCTCAGTACACTATATTTTCACTGTGCTCTCAGGGTCCTATGTAATTAAGCCCATGTTCCCAGCGCCATTCACTCCCAGAGCACTATACCTTCTAAGGGTCATATGTTCCCAAGGACCTGTATTTTCAGGGCAGGTTCCTAGTGTTCCAAGATTCCTGTTTTCAGGACCCCAGTTTTTCCAGTTTACTAAGGATGTTCTCAGGACCCTACATTTTCAGGGTTCTCTCATATTTCTAGATTCTAAGTGCTCTAAATTTTCTTGGCACTGCATGTGTTCTCAAGATTATTTCATTATGCTTATAGGGCCCTGTTTTCTTAAACTCCTATTTTCCCAAGATTCTATATTTCCAGGGTCTGCTCTCCACACCAGTTTATAGTAAAACTTTGATATATGATCAGTCAAAAACATGTGCAATTGTGTTCATGACATTTATTGGAAATCAGTTAAATCACTTAAAACAGAGACTTTTAGATTACATTAAACAGCAGTATGCTAGTCACCACTTAAGGATATTTTGAGAACCTCATGACTGAGGGAACAGAACCCGAAGACACCCAGAACACTGATTCACACCGGCTTTTACACAAAATTGGCAATGTTAGCATTCCTTAATGAACTGTGGTGTTTTAGGAATTGTACGTCATTCCTAGACTGTAATATTAACATAAATTTATATGCACTAGCATTTTATTTACTGATAGCATCGCAGCAGGAATCTCGAGTGTAGTATTCAGTGGTATTTTAATTAAAAAACAATTCTGCTGGCTTCTGTTCATTTTGAACAATGTAAGCTTTTCTTGGTGAACTATTCATTTTAGGAAGTTTTTTTCTGTACTGGAATTCAATATGATTTCAGATAAACGAGGCACTGGAGGGAATAAGAATCCTCCAGAAGGTCGAATACCTCTGTTGTGTGTGTGTGTGTGTGTGTGTGTGTGTGTGTGTGTGTAAAACCACTCTGTTTAGTGCCAGAACCACTTTTGATCTGTCAGCTAATTTTTCAAACCACATTTGAAAATCCCAGGAAGTGGCTAATTTTAGGATGTTGCTCTTTGGTGGTTCCTGAGATTTCTGTAAAGAATTATTGATGCCAAGAGGTGACTATAGCCACGTAAAAAAGCATGTGTGGCATTTTCAGGATTATTTTCAGGATTTTATGAAAGATTTTCCTTTAGTTGGTCTGCACAGTGGACATGCTTATTTCTCCAGGCTTGAGAATACTAGAAGGTTTTGGATGGAGTCGCACATTAACAGCTTTGTTAACTATGTTTGTTGACACGTTACCTATGTTTCTGTCAGTGTGATTGCAATGCCAAGAAAATTAAACTTGTTTAATTTTGAGAGAGAAAATTAAATAATCCAACTGAGAACCATCAAGAACACATTGTATTTTTTTTAAATGATCATGGACTTTTTAGCTTAGTACTACAATCTATTGATTTGCTTCTCAGCTTTCAAAAAGCGATCATACGTCCCTGTGTTAGCTGGAAACAATGCTACATGATGAAATGTTTGGGTTCCTGAATGCTTAAAAAAAAAAAAAAAAAAAAAAAAAAAATTTTTAATGGTGATGTGTGATTTTTTTTTGTTGCTAGTGCTATTAGCTAAGTGCGTTCAGCTTGTATAGCACTTCCGCTTCTATGACGTAAAAAATTGCAGCATTTTCTTTAATGCCTGTCTTAGTCTCACTCTCTGAAAAACGTGTTTTGTGTGTGTGTGTGTGAAAATCTCTGCCATCAGGAAATAATGAGCCCGAGAAACTGGAAACATCGCTACGCTTTTTTATCCGCACTCCCCTGCTGTGTTCTGTCACTTTAGAACGTCCTAGCGGAACGTCTGCACAAAAAGAGACACCGAAAAACATCTAAATCTGAGCGAACGTCAGATTTCTGCTTTGATCCTGACGATGATTAGATGTCTACAGCCTTTTTTTTAAGGAGCATGTCTCTGGTTTGTCACTCGCATAAGGAAGGAAAAGAGAAATGTCTCTGTGTTTTAGGGAGCTAGCGCTAATTGCGCTAAATCTGAGTTCTGCGCTACAATCAAAAATCTCCATACATTTCCTCACTGACAGCAAAAAATATTCACATAGGAGTTTTCACCATTCTCTGATGTAAAGTTTTATGAAAGATTTTTTAAGATTGTTCACTTTAAGTGCGAGTAACTGTAACTTCTCCTTCACGCTGAGTCATGCTAATTACTTATAGAACGCTAACAGTGTAGCTTGGCCTGAATTCAGAGTTTTTAAAAGTTTTTCTTTATTATTTTTTCTCTTTGAAATTCATAACACGCTCATATTACTTTTTTATTTTCTGCAAATTTTACACTGACACATACTAAATCTTCTACAAGATTCAATCTATATCTTATTTTTTCAAGATGGATGACATTGGCATTAAAAAATTGCTAGCACGTTGGTTAATATGAGCTAATGTGACAGGATTCCTAAGAAAAATTTTAAAGTCAACCTGACAGGATCACTAGGAAGCTTTTAAAGCTAGCTAGCACATTTTATAAATTTTCATATTTGTCATTGCTAATTGTACTTCATAAATGTTTTTCTAAATTCTAATTCTAAGTTCATAAATGTTTCTTATTGGTAATGCTAGCTGGCAATCATGGTCTATCCTAACAGGTGACAGGAAATTTTAAAGCTAGCTGGCTAATGTAAGCTTACTTGACAAATTTTTTGTCATATTAATAAATGTTCATAATCGACACTGCCAATGCTAGTTAACAGTTTATCATGAACGAACCACACAGAATATTTGACCACATATGTTCCATAAATGCTTCTCACTGCTAATGCTAGCCATCATGCTAACATAAGCTAACTAGAAATGATCTCTGGGGCGATTTTAAAGCTGCCTGGCTAACATGAGCTAACTTGATTTCTGAGGTGATTTTTAAGTCATTGACTATTCATATAGTGGCTTAAAGACACGCCCACCGGTCTGTTCAGGTCGTATTACGCTAGCTGTACCCACAGGCACATGCCAAGTCATGACATTAACGTTTGCAAGACCACCTTCTGATCTGAAAACCACACACATACACACAAACGCGCGCACACACACACACACAAAGAGAGGACAGGTGAGAGACAGACAGCTCTGGCTGGTGTTCAATCAGTTTTACAGGAGCTTTAATTGATGGCGCATATGTGCTGCCATATGGTGCAGAGACTCAAGGGAAAGCCGTAATAGACAGCCAGGCGATGCACGCGCACACAGGCGTACACACACACACACACACACACACACCCACACGCACAAGCTGGCACGTTTACAAACATCAGATGAACCATTCATTCTCATTGAGACAAAGTGAACACGGTGCTGATAGGGTGACAGTGTTGTTAAAAGTGTTTATTACTAGTTTTTGTCATTAGCATTGTACACACACACACACACACACACACAAAATTCATCTCACGTCTACTTCATCTAAAGTAGTCTTAAAGGACTGCTAACCCATCTAATGGTGAATGGAAGCCTGTAGCTAAGAATTAGCATCAATCTATGTTCCTATTACTAATCAGTGACCGCATTAGCATATTTGTCTGACACTGGATATCGAAGCATACAACGCACTCTTCATTCAAGTGGTTCAAGTCGTGAGAACACTGTCACTAGGTAACTAGGAAATAAGTAGGCTGTGCAAAAGCTAGCTAATGACTGAGGTATTTTAGATAGCTAGTGTTTTATCTGTAAAGTGTAAGACGCAGTGAGAGCAGAAATGTCACAGAACCATCCAGAACTTCAACTTTTACCTCAGATTTGTTGGTAAATTGGTAAGAAAAGACTCAGAATGACTAAATTTACACTGTTATTACACTTAGCATTAACTGCTAACACGATGTCAAATCAAAGGGTTTCTGATTTTCCATATTGAGAAAATTCATCGCTGTGGTTAAACAGTTGATTGTGGTGAAATTATTTGAAAAGGAAGAAAGGATGGAAGGACAAGATAGAGAGAAAAACAAAAGGGAAAGGAGAATCATAAATAAAATTACAGTAGGAATGAGAGAAAAAGAAAAAAGAAAATAGTGTGAGATAAGTATAAAAAAAGGAAGAAAGAGGGGAAAGTAAGGATAGTGAGTGAGTAAGAGATGGTGGTGAGTAGAATTACCTCAGAAAACTAGATGGCTATTGCTAAATCAATTTCAGACAGTAAGTATTGAACATAAGTAAAAAAAAAAGAGTTCATTTTGTTTCATATATAGTTGTAAAGCCAGATGAGACTGGTTAGGTAATGTTAGATTTGAGCCAGATACTGTAGAATTACCTCAGAAAGCTAGCTAAAAGGCTAACAGCCTGAGAGGAGGTAAACCGGTAGCTATTCCTGTGTTAAAATTATTTACTCTGCATGTAAACCTAAATATGGTTATGTAAGTGAGTCATTTGAAAAAGTAAAGTCTAGATTTTTAGTTTATGACAATTTGTTTTCTGATATTTTCTTATAAGTTTTTTAATAAACTGTCAGGAGATTAGATTTTTTTTATTGAAGCTCTGTCAAAAGGACCTGTTTTTATATCATATTGGTAATCCATTCATGATCTGCTATCTGATTGGTCGGTCAGTTGCCAGGGGCCCAGAGGTTTGATCAATCTGCCAATCAGAGAGCAGATCAGGAATTTTGGTGTCGTATGTCAGACTGCTGAACACAGAATTATTTCATGTAAATATTTTACTACAGTGTATGAAACATCTTCATACAGCCATTTTAATGATTTAAAACCGTTTTTACACAGGACCAAAAAAAAATCATGAAGAACGATGGGAAAAGTTTAAATGATTTATCTGAAGTAAAACATAATCCAGGCCATTTCAGGTTAATGTTAACAAGAAGAAGTGTGTGGATGGTTTTAATCTGCAGTCTGTTAAACATCGTCATCCTTACATCCTTAGTGTCATCCTTACTCCATCCAAATGTAATATTTACTCCTCAGTGAAGAAGCTGGACATAGAGCAAGACGAACAGGGGTGGGGGTGGAAATGATGAGCAAAATTGTTTGGTTTTATTTTTCACTTAAGTGTCAGTGATTGAGAGTGGAGCAAAATGAAAGAAAAGGAGGAAGAAAAGAATGAATAGAGGAAAGAAAAAAGGAAGAAGAAAGGAATGAATGGAAGAAAGAAAGGAGGATGAAAATAATGAATTGAGGAAAGAAAGTAGGAAAAGAGGATGAATAGAGGTAAAAAAAAATGAATGGAGGAAAGAAAGGAGGAATAGAATTAATTTTAATTCATTTAAAAAAGAATTAAATAACAAATAAAACTAAAAAACTAATGAAGAGAAGGAAGTAGACAGAGGAAGTAGAAAAAAGAAAAGGGAATGCAGGAAGAAAGAAAGGAAAAATATTAAGAGAAGAAAGAAGACAGGATTATGGAAGAGTAGAGAAAAAGATAAAGAACTTCAGAAAGGGAAAAGAGAAAAGGAGAGAAAAAGAATGAGAGGAATGTGAGAAAGAGATAGAAGAATGAAGACTGGGGTCCTACAGTGTGCACCTGTACTGTGTTTAAATAAGAGCTCCTGATTGGTTGGCTGTAAAATGCGAGAAATTCAGTTGGACTGGAGAGAAAGAGAAATGAGAAACAGGGAGAGATAAGTAAAAGAAAGGAAAAGAAAAAGGAATGAAGAGTAGTGAGTGAGTGAGAGAAGAGAAGCTTACAGCGTGTGTGTGTGTGTGTGTGTGTGTGTGTGGGTGGGTGCGTGTGTGAGAGAGTTTTAAATCGGAGCTGCTGATTGGTTGGATGTGATGCGTGTTGTGACATCATCAGTGGCAGTTGGAATACAATGTGATGGATGTTTTTGTCTGTGTACATAAGAGGAAAATACTATAACACTTTCAATTGAAATATTTTAAAAATGATATATTTCATAAAAACAACAAAACAATTCTCAAATAAACAAACGAACAAAAATAAGGAATAAGAGAACACAGCTGGCTTTGTCTGTCTTTCTGTTGGGCTTCAGAAAAGTAAAGTGGAGGATGGAAGGGCTTTTGAGTGTGTGTGTGTGTGTGTGTGTGTGTGTGTGTGTGTGTGTGTGTGTGTGTGTGTGTTCGTGTTCAAACGCTGTCGGTGTTTTCTGTGTTGCTCTTTTCCCTCGACTGATGTAAATTATTCAGTGCCTGAGGATGCTGCTACAAATCTCTCTCTCTGTTTCTGTCTGTCTCTCTGCCTTGCTTCTATGTGTGTGTGTGTGTGTGTGTGTTCTGTCATTCATTCATTGATTCTCTTTCTCGTGTTTTATAATTAGAGATAACATCAGTTTCTGATAAAATAACCACCTTTATCCTATTTGCATATGATTTGCATATGATTTGAATATGAATATTGGAACATCACCTGTTAAGTGTGTATCTCTGTAGAGCTCTGACTTCCTGTCACACCCGAGAGAGAGAGAGAGAGAAAGAGAGAGAGAGAGAGAGAGCATTGTGAGGGTGATCGAAACAATAGTACATGGAAAGGACAAAGAGAGAAATGATTATGTTTATTGTTTTATTATTAGCATTTTTGTTGTTGTTGTATTTCTCTTTTATTTGCAGGTATTATACTTTATTAGTGTTCACAAATGGGGTACAGGAGAGACATAAAAACATAGAGGAATAGAATAAAAGAGTCATAAAGAAATAGAGGACAAGAAAGCGACAGAACAGACAGGGGAAATAAGGAAAGAGAATAAAAGAGAAAGCAAATTAAAGTAAGAAAAGCGAAGAGAAGGAAAAGAATAGAAATATAATGAGAGAACAAGAAAAAAATGAGAGAGTATGTTTGTTTGTGTGTGTGTGTGTGTGTGAGAGAGAGACAGATTGATGGACTTTGTGCATGTCTCCCACTGGCCTCAGCATCCATCTCACACACACACACGCACACACACGCACACACTGTTGTCTATTTTGCTGCATTGTTGTGTGTGCCTTATATAAACAGCAGCATTTCTCCCAATAGCGCACAATTTTCTCATTGTATTTTCACACCAAACATCTCATTGTGTTTCAATACTATTTATAACGTGCCCCTGTCCACTTTTCTTACCCACTCAAAAGTGTAGAACATCTCCATTACTCACGTCCAGCAAAGCATTCTGGGTACGTTTTGTTCCTGAAGTCTACAGAAATGTCACTCCTCTCTCCTTCATCCAATCCCCTTCGATATACAATCTATTCATTATATAAAGTAAAGTAACAGCTCTTATCAGACTGCAGGTGGACAAAGGGTAAATGCACAGGTACAGAATAACACTAATGATAAAAAGATTTTAGATTATTGTTCTATAGCATCACATTAATTTATCACCACTGCAATAAGATTCTGTATTTTATATGGTATGTATAATATAGGGTGATCAAAAAGTCACCCTGTATCATATTTTGGCAGATTTTGAAAGGGGAAGTGGATGAGGGCACATTATCACCACTGCAGGAATAAAGGAATTGATTACTTCCCCTTGCAGCCTGAGATGTTATGAACCTGTAATAACTGAAATGGTAAATACAGAGCACCTGAAGGGACATTTTGATGTGAACATCAGTATCAGCAATAAGCATTAGGAGTCCTGAAACATGCTTAACATAAAATTTGTACATTATCTGCAAACTAATAATAATAAAAAATGCACACAGTTGATATAACGGCCTAAAATATATTTGTGTGAATCACACTTGTGCCTTTTGAACTTGAGAGGATGTGATTAGGTGTGATTTCTTAGGACATTTCTGATGTTTAGGTTTTGATGTTTTTGGTTTCTCAGATGCTTTGTCTGTTTCTCTTTCCGCACACTGCAGTGTTGTCCGTTTTATCTTGTTTTGTTGTGTCATTGATTTTATATCATTGTCTTGTGCTGATGTTTTTCTTGAAGGAAACACGATGGGGGAGTACTCCACTGGCTCCTCTGTGCTCCTCACTTTCTCTCCGGCTCGGTTTGGAAAGTCCAGAACACAATATTCAACACTGGTAACATCAGGGATCACCTGTATACACACACACACACACACACACCCACACACACACACACACACACACATACACACACATACAGTACATGATGTACACTTACAGTAAAAGAGTGCACTACAATATAAGGATGATGAGGTGATGAGTGATTAATTTTCGCTGTCTTACCTGTGGTGCTGATGTGGAGTTCACAGCTGGACTTTGGTCTGGAAATAAATTTCACATTATAACATTTTAACATTCACTCTCACACTTTCTCAAAATTTGACTGTTATTTGTGCAAAGCAAAATGCTGTCTCATATACACCGTCTCCGTTTCCTGTGTGTGTGAATGCAACCACACAACCACAACCATGTAACCATAGAAACAAGTTTCAGTAAGCGCCATATGCTATTTCCTCCCATCGTTTATTCATCTTTATCGGTTATTACTGTTATAAAACATTCTACCCTATATTCCATAACACACTGTACACTATATTCCATAACACAGCCTACACTTTACTCTATAACACACTCTTCGCTATATTCTGTAACACACTAGACACTATATTCCATAACACATTCTACACTATGTTCTATATCATACTCTACACTGTATTTCATAACACATCCTATACTATGTTCTTTAACACACTACTCTATATTTCATAACTAGGATTGGGAGGGATACTTTAAAAATTCTTTCTTATACAATTACTAATTACCTGATAAACATGTAGTTATTAACCTAATCAAATTACCACAAAATTAATGTAACTGATTACTTTCCGTTACTTTTGGATTACATCAATAATTATTAAATATGCAGATGATGACAGCATTTTTATAGCTGGAAGGAATAACTTGCACTGTACTGTGATGTTGTTCCCCTTTTCTGCTTCAAAGACAAAATTATGGCAAAATTTCCACCCAGTGAACACATTTTTTCACCAGAGGCCATGATAATGATTTGGCAACTGTAAAATTATCTATGATTTCACTCAAGACCAGAGTGGTGATATGAGACTCATGAAGTGTGTTATTTATTTTAAAATGTATTTTAGGGCTGTGACTACCAATTATTTTGAAAAATTATTTTAAAAAATTTATTATATACAAAAGAAATATATTTAAAATATTTAATCAGCACTACTACAGAACCTTTTCTTAACTAGGCTTAATTAAATCAAGTGCTCATGACAACGAAATGAAATATACAGACTAAATCAAGGTGACAGGATTATGTACTTTGTTTACTGTTTATCACTTTTTTAAATCACTTACTGCACTTTCTGCATCTGTGTGTCTATTCCAAGACATGATTTGTTCAAATCATGAAACTCTCTGAAGCTAGATTCGCACTGTGAGTGTGTGCATGAGGCAAATCATTTTCAGTGTGTGGAATTGACCCCTACAGACCCTCCAAAAGTATTGGAACAGTAACACAACTAAAGTGGATTATCGTGGAATTCTTTCCTTGGCAAAAAACAAAACAAAACAAAAAAAAAACCTTCACAACATCTGGCCAGGTTCAGAACACTCTTGAGGAGGTAGGCCTCCTCAACTTTCAAGTCTACAACCAAAAAAATACAGAAGGTTTATCTCTAGATGCAAAACACTGGTAACACTCAAGAACAGAATGGTCAAAATAGACTTTGCTAGAAAGCCTGCCCAGTTCTGGAACAAGATTCATTGGACAGATGAAACCAAGATTAACTAGTTTCAGAATGGTGTGAAGTGAAGAGTATGAGGAAGGAAAGCAAGGGCTCATGATCCAAAGCATACCACAACATCTGTCAAACATGGTGGACATGGGTATGTGTGGCTGCCAATGAAACTGGGTCACTGTTGCTTATTGATGATGTGACTGCTGATTGAAGTAGCAGGATACAGTCTGAAGTATATTGAGCTATACTTTCTGCTCAGATTCAGTCAAATGCTGCAAATTTGACAGGACAGCGCTTTGCAGTACAGATGGACAATGACACAAAACATACTGCAAAAGCAACCCAAGAGTTTCTTAAGGTAAAGAAATGAAATGTTCTTAAATTGCCAAGTTAGTCAACCCAATTGAGCATTCTTTTCACTTACTAAAAACAAAACTGAAGGCAGAATGACCCGCAAACCAGCAGCAACTGAAGATGGCTACAGTAAAGGCCCGGCAAAGCATCTCAACGAATGAAACTCAGCATTTGGTGATGTCCATGGGCTCCAGACTTTAGGCGGTGATTGATTTTTCATCCAAATATTAAATATGATGCTTACATTTATAATTATGTTCGTTTGTTCAGTTACTTTTGAGCCTGTTAGAATAGAGGAACTGTGAAATAAATGGCTGTAATTCCTAAACGGTTAATGCCATATTTTTTCTTAAACCCCTTGGATTAATGCTGAAAGTCTACACTTCAATCACATCTTGATGGCTTCTTTTCAAATCCACTGTAGTGGTGTACAGAGGCAAAATTACGAAGATTGTGTCACTGTGCCAATACTTTTGGAGGGACCTGTAAGTTTTGCGTTGACTCTTAGTTTTCAATACCTGAGATTAGTGAATGTCTCTTTTTGGGATCCACTTAGATGTGAACTTGAAACACAAAACATACATGCAGTATATTGTGTATGCTAAGAATATACAATGGTTTATCAATGCTACTGGGTCGGAAAAATAGGATTTTTGTACAAGCTAATTGAATCAAATAACTTTCCAACTTGCTGCCTAACAAAACATAACAAAGCTGTTATGGATGGTACACGCAAGAACATCACATTTCATAACACCCTCTTTGGTGCAGTGTTAATTTTGACAAGAATTTGATATTTATATTATATTACATTATATTGATATTATATAAATACATTTTATATTTTATATTTAGTTTTAGTTTTATTGTAGTTTTAGTTATATTTAGTTTTAGTCTAGTTTTGTTTTAGTTCAAAACTAAACTCAGTTTTAAGTTTAGTCTACTTTTAATCAGTGCTTTAGTCATCATTTTCTCAGACAGTTTCATGATACTTCTTGTAAAATGTGCCTTGTAGCTTTAAGACAGACTATTACAGGAGGGGGGATTGCAGGGTTTTTTGCTTTTCTCTTTTTTTCTTTTGAGACATGACTGTTGGTGTTGTTGCTATGCAGAAGTTATTTGGAGTTAGCCATGACTATATTACTGTTTTACTATAGCAAATCCTATACTAAATTCTATACTATGTTCTATAAGACACTGTCTACTGAACACTCTTTCTGCCAATTTAGAGAGAAATGCATCCAATATAATTGGGAGGAACTTCATCATGCAGCAGTACAATGACCCAGAAGACACAGCCAACACAACAAAGGACTTCATCAGCGGAAAAAGTGGAACACATCTAGATGTAAACATCTGGAATTGAAAGTTGAAATTCTCATTTAACATCATAAATTTAATCTAAAATCCAAATGTGTTCAGTATATAGCAAAAACAAAAGTATTGGCCTTGCAATTCCAATACTTTTGGAGGGAACTATTTATTCCATACCATGCTGTAGTCTGTATTACATAACATATTCTTCACTATATTGTGTAACACACACTACAAAGTATTCTATAACATACTCTAACCTGTGCTGGTTAAAGTAGTAAATAGCCAAATACTGGCCTCCGATCAGGGGTATGAGTCCTTCAAAGTGTTGCTTGATCTCAGTGCAGCTTTTGTTACCACAGATCATAATATTCTTTTAGATAGAAAATGGTATTGGAATTAACACAAAGGCTTTCTTTCCTGGCTCAGGTGTTATGTGACTGATTGTTATCAGAGTGTTGATGTAAAGGGTGACTTCTCTATGCTTCCAAATGTAAGGTTTGGTGTTTCACAAGACCCTGCACTAGGCTCAATGTTCTTTTCTGTATATATGTTACCTCTGAGTAAAATTATTTGTAAACATGGGGTTAGCTTAAACTGTTACTCTGATGATACAGCAAAGTTCATTTCAGTTCCAAAATGTGAAAAAAAGGTGAATACTTATTCACAATGCCACAGTTCTGTACCTGTTTTCCTCGTGCAGCTCCAGTAAAGTAGGCTGAGCAGAATAATCACCAACAACATGGCTACAACCAGAACTGGAACAAGCATCAACATGCTCGACTTTTTTACAGGTGGGTCCAGTTGGTAGGATGTGTTATTGAATGAGGCAGCTGTAACTGAAAATAAACACTATGAGCACCATAGTCAGCCTCACATCTGTTTGTCTGTCTTACTCTGTGTCTGTAGTCTATAGATCCATGAAACATTAGATACTGGATGCTACAAGACAGAAGGAATTCTACTGGGACCACAGGCAGCTAAAACTAAGCTTTCTGACATAGTAACTCTAGATGGCCTTTCAATTACATCATGTGAAACATTTAAAGACCTTGGTGTGATTATTGACTCCAGACTCTCATTTGAAGCTCATGTAAATAATATTTCTAGGATTGCTTTTTGCATCTCAGACATTATTGTTAACCAATATAATGTCACTACAAGATGTAAAAAAGTAGTTCATACTTTTGTTACCTCTAGGTTGTACTATTGTAATGTGTTGATGTCTGGATTTTCCAATAAGTGCATAAACAAGCTCAAGTTGGTTCAGAATGCAGCAGCCAGATCTGGTTATATGTGTATGTGTGTGTGTGTGTGTGTGTGTGTGTGTGTGTGTGTGTGTGTGTGTGTGCTTGTACCTGTGTTGTATGTTGTTGTGTATTCAGCAGGGTACACAGTCAAGTTCACTTTGTTGCTTTCTATAATTCTGTTCGCTGGCGTTAACACAGAAAGGTAATACACTCCACTGTGTATGAGATGTGGGAAGGTTAGATTGAGTTTGTTCTGGGACGTGTGGTCGATGCAGATGATGGGCAGTGTGTGGTTTACAAGTGAAGAGCATAATTTGAATACGTTGAGGTTGTAAATCTTTGTGTTGTCTTGATATATGTTCACATGCTTAGTGGGATCAATTGTGCTGTTCATCGTAAATGTCACTGTGAGACTCCGTCCTGCTGTTACATTCACGTAGAGAACATCCTCACAGCCCACTGACACACACACACACACACACACACACACACACACACACACAAGCAGATTTAATAACTACAGTTATAAACTTCTGAAAACATATTTATATCCAAACTACAAATTGTGCATTAAGTTAATAAAAATGTAGGTTTTATCAAAGAACTAGTGATATTATATTTTATTGTCTCACTAACTTGGTATCATGATTGCAATTTATGAAGGGTGCAAATAATCTCTGAGTGTAAAATCTCACTTGCTACACACTCACTATAATAACGCTCACAGTAATCACATATTCCTTGTAATCACAGATGCATTATAATCACACACTCCTTATAAGCACACACACTATAATCACACAGACACACACTCTATAACTCACACAAATCATGATCACACACTCAGTATAATCACATAATCATTATAATCTCACACTCACTATAATGAAACTCATTATAATCACACACACACGCATACACACACACACACACACACACACACACACACACACATACACACACACATGTGAACGCACCCAAACCCATACATACTATAATAACAAATCCAATATAATCACACACTCATTATAGTCACACATTAATCACATGAATTTGTGCAAGCCATCCCTGAGACTGAAATCTCACTCATGTGATTATAGCCAGTGTTATAGTGTACAATATTCCAACTGAATTTGTTGTCACAAAAATCACACAAATCACACAACAAATTTAGATGTGTTGAGATCAGATCACAGCACACATAATGTGACAGATTTAGTGCCACTGTGAACAAAGATGACTGATGACAAAACTGTGTCAGTGTGAGACTATAATCACATTCTGAGTAAAACCTCAGAGTGCAAACACTGCTATGATGCTTGTCTAAAATCCACAAATTGGAGGACAGCAAACTCACAGGACAGCTACATATATGGTAGTGGTGATGGAAAAAGGTAAACAAGACATATAATCTGACATAGAGAACATGGTATCACACAGTCTGTTATACAATTCAGCCCAGGTTTTACTGGTCTTGTACAGTGACAAATAATAAACTTAAAAGACTGCTATAATTGTAAAGTGTAAAACTGTCTTAATGTGTGCTACCTTGCTAGCAGTTAGTTTGTGGCATCACTTGCTTGATAACAAAAAACTAAGCTGCAGGAGGAAAAGCAGTGAAAAAGTGAATACACTGAATATGATAAAGTTATGTATAAGCCTTTGCATCACCTTAAAACACACACACACACACACACACACACACACACACACACACACACACAATGTTTCACTGCCATCCTACTCACATCCTGCTGTTTGTTTTCATCTCCTGTTTGCTAACATTTATTTATCTGAAATTTTAACAATCTGTGTAAATACAGCTGTGTTAATATTGTTATTCCCTGACACTGCTTTTTCTTCTTGCTTCTTAGTACAGCCTGAAGAGTTCATAACCTTCACAATCAATATAATCACACATTCGTTAAAGACACACAAATACTATAATTACACACTCACTACAGGCACACACTGGCCATTTTCACAAATGTATTACAATCACACATACTGTACTCACACACTCAGTATACTCATACACTCAGTATAATCATACACTGGGCATAATCACACACCCAATATAATCACAGACTACCTATAATCACACGCTTGCTATAATCACACTACCTATAATCACACACATTATATTCACACCCTCACTATAATCATATACTCATTATAATCACACACTCTCTACAAGCACACACTCATTATAATCACGCATGCACAGTATTATTCACACACTCTCTATATTAAACTTATTATTATTATTAGTAGTAGTAGTATTTATTAATAACTAATTTTATTGCTAGTTCCTATAAGTTCATTTTATTGCTGTTTACACTATCACTTGTTTACACTGTCACTAACACTATTCAGATCTGCTATTTACACACCACTGCACTACCACAGAGCACACAGATCTCTACCCAACTATTGTTATCGATGAATATCTGTCTATTGATCCATTATTATTATTATTATTATTATTATTATTATATCTATCTATCTATCTATCTATCTATCTATCTATATATATATAGTGTACACCTATTTAATCTTATTTTTTTTTATTTAATACATTGTATTTATTGTGTAAAGCAATACTGAAGACATCAGAATAAATATCATACCACATATAAAATGAGGTTACATAGAATGTAATATATACATACAG
>JAQQZU010000014.1:16924924-16936469 GCA_030068025.1 Parauchenoglanis punctatus
TTAGCCTTTTACTATAGCGCTGTATATAGTGCTAGAACGCATTATGAGGCTAGTCTGTGTTTACGGCGTTTATTGTAATGCTAGTCTGTGTTTAGAGCGTTTACTGTAACGTCTTTTCACATGACTCTGTTTTTTTCCACAAGGCTTATTTTAAGCAGGTTCATGAAGTTTCTAATTTTTGGTTGTGTTTTAATAACATTCTGTCTCTTCCACTTTGTCCTGAGGGAAACTAGTGCACTTCTCTGATGTTAATAAAGTGCATCTGCTAGACATTTTCTGTGGGGTTTTTGTGTTTTTGTTTACAGAAGTCATGTTTTCTCAGTTTTGGCAGCAGAGACAGAGTCCAGATTGTGCCTTTGACGTGTCTCTCATTGACTTTGTTGTGTTTGTGATTTGATGACGTGTTCAAAAAGTCTCCGTCTCCACAGCAGTTAATGTGAGAAATGATGTCAGTTTTTCATGTTGTCAGTTGTGCATAAAGAGTGTTTATTCCTTTTGCCTTTATCCATAATTTATTAGCGCTAGTTCCTGAAAGCGGCCTGTTTCCCTACAGAGTGTAAACTGGGAAGTGTCTCTTTGGGGAAACTCATTTTGAAGTGCTCAGTTTAACTGTAACACAATAAAATATTAGTTTTGGTCTGGCTCACTAACATTTTGGCTGAATAACGTTTATGATTCACGCAGGTTCCATTTGTTTTAGTCTCACGTCTGAACATAAATGAGCATGAAGCATTCAGTTTGTGTTTGAGAGTAACTTATTTGTAGTGCACTAGAACTCAGTCCATGGTGCACACTAGGACTTAGTGCACTTCAGCTGGACTCACTCAGATATAATGCTTTGTTAATACACTGATGAGGTGCTAGAACTAAAGTGTGGAACGTTGGACCTAATAGGGGGTGGAGCCGTTCACAGGGCGGGGCCAAGAGAGGGCGGGGCCAGCATATCAGCGGGGACATGAGAGGGTGTGGCTGTCAGCAGGGTGGGGGGTGGGGGTGATTAGAGGGTGGAGACGACTGGGGGTAGGGCCATCAGAAGATACGGCAGTTTACATTTCTTAAAAATAACCTTTCAGTTTTTTCTCATGTTTTCTAATTCTTTTTAGCCATTTATCAAAAGCTACCTGCTACTATACTACAGGACAGGAACCAGCTATGCTAACACAATATGTACAGAAAAAGTAGCTGAGCAAAATTATAACGAGATTAACTCTCAAAGACAATGCAAAGGGTAGGATTGGACATACAGACTAAAACACAAGCTAGCGTTATAGCAGACAGGCTAACGCTGACATATCTTTGGATTGCTGCATTCTTCTTCACGTACTTCATGTTGCTAATCAGCATTGTTTACTACGTTTTTTTAATGTCTAAAAACATTAATTGACTGGTTTTCAGGCTTTTCATTACCATCATGATAGTGAGGTTGAGATTAGTTAAACACGCTACTCGTCCTCACAAACCTCAAGCTAAAACGTTCCATGTTCCATCTTAGCATATGCCCTGAAATCTTGCTATCATGTTAGCGCACTCACTGTGTTAGCACTGAGTGTCCAAAGAGAAAAAAATCTGGCCAGACTGATTTTAATCCTACAGATGGCGGTGTTTACGTTTCTGATTCTGCATCACGAAGGAGGATTAAATGGAAGAAAAAGTGCTGAATCTCAAAGGCAGCTGTTAGCATGACCTCATGTTTGTAATCATCTCCTCACAACATGCTAAACACTAAACACGTTTTCTGGACACTTACCCGAGACTGCAGTCCAAAAATATCCACAATGTGTGGAAATGTAGCCATCAGGTGCTAACCGTGTTATTCAGACTGAGAGGACGTCATAGCAAACAGGCTAACGGCAAACTAGCATAACAGATAACAGGCTAACGGCAAACTAGCATAACAGGCTAACGGCAACCTAGCATAATAGTAAGCAGGCTAACGTCAAACTAGCATAATAGTAAGCAGGCTTAGCGTGTATGTAAGCCTTGAGTCAGTAATGATGGAGTGTGAAATCACATGCAGTTTATCTGAGTTAGCTAGCATGCTAAATATCCGGTATTCATTCTGTTCCTTTAATGTATTACTTCCGGAAAAGTGACCTCTTGTTTAATGACTCTTTTAATAAACGTGACGCTAAATAGCTTGACATATATGTTTAGCCAAATGAATGTGTGTTTCGATTTAAAGTAACAGCGCAGGTTTGTTTTGGGTTTTTTTCAGTTGGCTTTGTTAGAAACACAGAACACTGTTTTGAATCATTTGCCAAACGCTATAAACATTTTTTTCCACATCAGCTAGCTATAAAACTGCACATTGGTTGCAGATGTCAGCTAAAGAAAACATTTCATCTGTGTGTGTGTGTGTGTGTGTGTGTTGCACTCAATCCCATCTGCGTGTCATACCCGAGTATTGCGAAAATGTAAACGCTTAAAACGTCTTTTATTCAACAGACACGGGTCAGCGCTAACTGCTAGCCAGCATTCCGCTTTATGTTTTCCAGAGTGGGATCCAGGAGCTCGACACAACGTTCCAACAAAGTGCCACAGACAATCAGGAACAGTTATAAAGCGCCGTATGGTTGCTATTAACTTAACCCGAGCCGTTCGCGGTAATGTTCCCCTGGAGAGCACGGCTCTTTTCGTGAAAAGGCTTGAAAAACGTGTACATGATTGGAAATACACGGCGGCCATGTTGGATTTAATAGGTCTGAGGTAATGTGGAAGTGCTTTTATCCGTAATTTATTAGCGCTCTTTACTCGAGCCAGACATTTTAGCCTCGGTTTTTTTCTTTTGCTGTTTTTTCTCCTCACAGTCTTCAAGTCCCTTTTGAAGTTAACTGCAGCGCTATGAAATCAAAACCAGATTAGCTTTGGTTTGGTTTGGTTTGGTTTGGTTTGGTTAGCGTCCAGAATAGTGAAAAGCATTCAATGAGCCGTCATCATCCTCATACGCTTCAACGTTTTTAAGGCTAAAGCTCAACCTAGCGTTGTAGTAAACATTCTAACCACAACTAGCATTACAGTAAACACTCGAAACGTAAATTAACTTTATATTAAACACTACTAACAAATTAGCATTATAGTAAGCATTTTAACATCGACTTATAGTAAATGCGCTAGTAAATTAGCATTAATGGAGTTTTAAATACACACTGTTTATTTGTGGACTGTTGTTTGTAATTAGCAGTGAAGTTAATGTTTTAACTAGCATGCAAAATCGCATCCTTCCGATCTTGCCTGTTACAAAGCTGTTCTCCTCCTCTTTTTGTATATTTTCTCAGCCTGAACCACGAGCATGAAAACTGAGCTGATTGATGCTCGCGCTAAAATGTGTTACTAGCAAAATGCAAAGCCTGGAGATAAAAAAGCGCCGTGCCATGCCGCGCGTTATCTTGGCTCGTGCCGTTTTGTTTCAGTGCAGGTGATGTATTAAAAAGGAAAAAAGGAGGAAGAAAGGAAAAGAGAAAAAAGCGAGACCCTGGAGGACGAATGCAGGAAAACCAAGCGCCAAAACACACGTCTGCTTCCAATTATCTGGAGATCGAGTTGAAAAAAACGGCTGCTTTGATCTGTTCCAGAGAGGGGAAAGGTGCAGGGCTCGGCGGATTACGATGGGAAAAAAGAATCATAATACTCGTATCAAAGAGGCGCACATAAAAGTTTACAGTGGGTTTAGAGTCACAGGGGGGAGACAGGAAGCGAGTCGTAACGATGCTAGCTAGCCACCAGCGCTCATTTAGCGCTCACATTTTCTCTTTTTAGCAGTTTTTAATGACTTGGGAAGTCTGTTCGCTTCTCAAGAAAATGGGGTCTCTTGGGATTTTTTACAGCCCTTCCGAGGAACCTTAACACACCACAGCTCCTTTAAGTGTAATTTAGCCGCTAGTCGTCTACTAGCGACTCGCTAGTTCTCGAGCCAGCGTGTGCACTTTATGAGTTCTGACAGGAATTTTTTTTCTCTTCTTTTTTTGGAGCACTGGCATAAAAATTCCCCTCCCTGCTGGCAGAGCGGGTAGGTTAGACGGGGCCTCGATTAAATTAATTTGACTTCATTAGCGCAATCCCGCTGCAGTCATCGAGAGGCAGCTGGCGGAGGCTCTGAAGAGCGCTAACACATGGCCCTGACAGACGGAATATGCCGCGATGGATGGAGGGACGGCTGCCAAACGAGTAAACGAGTGTGACGTGCCTCAGAGGCTTTAGGGGAGATGGCACTGCGAGTGCCGAGCCCCTCGTAATCCCACCACATTAACCCGTGTGGCGAGCGCTAGCGTTAGCATGGAAGGCCAGCATGAAAGGACTGAGAGCTTGCTCGTTTTTACCCTTTTCTTGGAGGTCAGGGAATTTTAGTTGAGACATGTGCATGTTAGGATTGTCCTGGGTAATGAGAGGACTTCCTAAATAACATACGGTCAAATCTCCAGCTGTCCAGAATGAGCAGACTCATTCATTCATCTGCAGGAAATCTGCGCTGTTTCCTGGTCGGGGAACTTGGTAAATCCGGAGTCAATCCCAGGACGCTGAGCGTGAGGCGGGAATACACCGTGGACACCGGGACGCTCACGCGGTCCGCCTACAAGCAGGAGGAACCCGGAGGAACCCCACGTGGACATGCAGCGAGCACTCGCTGTACCACCATGCTGCCGAAAACGTTTTACAAACGTTAAAACTCGCTGGTTGTAAAAACCCACCCAAGGCTGGATTTGCATAAACATAAAGCTGATCCAGGTTTTTTTTCTCTCTGTATTTTTAAGAGTTTATACTGGATCGTGTAACCGTCACTCGAGCCAAACAGTCACATGTAAATGACCGGCTTTGTGCCAAATGTGAACCCTGGAGGGCCCTCGGCGCTGGATTTGTAGCTCTGCATCGTAAATTTCCTCTGGTGAAACCCGAGCACGCAGTGAAAGCCGAACCGTGTCGGCCTGCAGGAGCTCGTGTGGGAGTGCGGAGAATAAATAAATAACTGCAGAAACAAATAAATAAGTAAATAAATAAATAAAGGCTAGCTGTAACCCTGGATCCGGCCCTGCGGCGGATTCCTCCTCCGTCTGCTCCTGATGATGATGATGATGATGGAGTAGATGTTTTTTTGATCAGGGAAGCATCTGAAGACTGCCCCCTCCCCACTCTCCCTCTCTTCTGCACATGGCTGCCAAGAAGTGTTTTAACGATGGCGGGGTTTAGGGAAAGAAGCGGCGGTTCCAGATGGCGTCCGCCGTGGTTTCTTTAACCGCTTTTTTATTGATAAAATATTGGGTGAAAAATTGCACGGGGATTATTAGGCTCGGCTGGCCAAGCTGTTCACGGTGGCCTCGTTCCAAATGCGCTTCCATAAATTTTTAGCAGCGCCTTTAAATCTACGAGGTTCCCCGCTTGTTAAATTCAGCCCACACTCCCTCGGTTCCCTCGGTTCCCTCCCTTCCTCCCTTCGTCTCAACCCTTGGATCTTCTACACTTCCATCCAACTCTGGTTTTTCCCCTGATTAAATTCAGTCTCTCGGCCTTTTTTGAACATCTTGGATGCAAGCTGCTGCTGGCACGGCTCGGGAGAGATGGTGTGTGTGTGTGCGTGTGTGTGTGTGTGTGTGTGTGTGTGGGTGGGTGTGTGTGTGTGTTAGTGAGAGCACTGCTGCTTTCCAGGCTTGTTAAGATGAGCCAAGGAGAAATGTTTGGCCCCTTAACGGCTTAATTCCTACGTGATTTCATTAGCCGTCGGTGCAAAACGAGGCGCAGAACCAATTAATCAGATACGCACACTAGACGCTGTCTGAACTACTGGCAGGGTCAGCGGCAAAAATAGGAACTCAGCCATCTACCAGGAGGGAGAGAGGGAGAGAGGGAGAGGGAGAGAGGGAGAGGGAGAGAGGGAGAGGGAGAGGGAGAGAGGGAGAGGGAGAGGGAGAAGGGGATGGAGGGAGGGACGCTGCAGCTGAGTCCAAGACTCTGAGTGCTCTTCCAAGAGCTGTGTTTATTCCATCAGTTATCAAGCTGTAATCCAACATATTCCTCTGATCCACATTATTCAATAATCCATTATTTAACATCCAGACACGTCCAGTTTTCATCCGTGTGATTTATCTGGGTATCCGGTTTGGGACGCCACATTGATCATTTAAAATCCCCATGAAATGGCTTCTTAGCTGTGATTTGATTCTGTGTGTTGATGCATTTCCTTTCTGAAACAGGAAGTCACAGTGGCGGTGTGCTGAAGTACCTGAAAAGCCAGGAGTATTTCAGATATGCCAGGCCAGATATGCCAAGCTAAACAAATGAATTGGCGAGCTAGCTAAATACGGAGAACAGTGAAGAGTTTATAGCGAGAGCCTTTGTGCAGCTGGGGAGGATTCCTCACTCACGCCTGCCGCTTTAACCAGGGTGGCTTTAATCCGAGACGCCGTGAGTTATGGCGTATGTGTTTAGGTCGAGCGTCAGCGTTGCCGATGGTAACGGAGCGTCTCAGAGTCGTCACCGCGGGACATCTGATGTGTCTGAGTGGAAGATAAAGTGACTCTTACCGATGGAGACGGGGTGTAAAGATGGCATTCTCCATCAGTCTGAGCGAGCAGTGTTACGCTTTACCAAGTTAGTAAAACAAGTTACCAGAAAAGTCACATGACCACCAACTCACACAAAGTCCGCCCACTACAACATGTGATGAACCATGTTTACTGCTGACAAGCTAGCGAGCTGCTTCTGCAGCTACTTTTTCCAGGGCATTTAACTGGATGAAGTTACACCCAGAAATGAATCGTCAAAAAAATCTCTGTTTTATTGCACAAGGAGCGCATCGCATGCTGGAGCACACACACATGTTTACAGTTTAACAGATGATTAAAGGATTATCCATCTCAAACAGAATGTGTTAATGAGCAGAAAATAATCTGCATCGCACTGACTGGTGATGTGAGCAGAACGTAGTCGTTTTGTTTAATCGCAGGTCCATGGTGAGAGGATCTTCACCTGTAGCCTGCCATGGAGACACGTGCAACGCAGTCCGTTAAAGAATTTGGACAAGATTTAATTGGGGTCTCCTACAGCATGGCAAAGAATCATCTTTCAAGAAGATTTCCTGTAGTTTACTGTGAGGTTTCGTAATCCTGTTGATCTCTCATTGGGGTTATTAATGATCAGATTATTATCAGACTGCACGTCCTCTCCTGTCCATTCTGTCCGTTTTATTAACCGTCTGATTTATATAACCGTCCTGTTCTTTGAGCTCGTCCAGAACCCATTTCCTCCACCTTCTGACCCCTGATCATCTTTTTCACACAGATAACACGGTTTCAGAAGCAGCGTAATGGATGATGGAGGCTCGTCCGTCACCACCATTACACATAATACCCTGGCGCCGTTATTGATGATGAGTAACGACCAGCGAATTTCTCTTTCCGTAGAGCTTTATGGCTTTAAATTGCCACTGATTCCCTCGGATCTGGGTTTAGCCGTCTCTCCTGTCTCCTTCACTCCTCCTTTACATCGTGTTCTCTCTGTAAAATTATAATTGGGACCTGTCTCTCTCTCTCTCTCTCTCTCTCTCTCGCTCGCTCTCTCTCGGGCTTGGAGGAGAGAAAGGGCAGCTTAATGGACTAATTTGTAAGCGCTAGCGAGGGAATCGAGTTCATGGACGTGTTATAATTTGACGGAGAATGGCAGCTCGGCGAGAAGGGGAAAAAAAGCTCGTCGTAGACGTCGTCTCATAAAATGAGCCCTTTATTTCTCCTCTCGGCGGACGGAGGAATGCGAGATTGCTTTTAACGCACCCTCGTTCACTTTTCCCATCAGCCTGAGTGAAGTGTGCTACCTGAGGGTTGGATGAGGGATCAGAACTGTAGCATTTCACCACTTGTCTTGATTTTTATTCATCCACCTCCTCGTTCTGTATATGACCAACCATATTTTACTTCTGGCAAATTAGCTAAGCTAGCTGGCTATAAAGCTAGGAAGTGCCTAGCATTAACCATTTGTTATATTTGCGCTGTATAATAGTTTAACACCCTTTGCTAAGCTAGCCATGTAAAGTAGCACTGTGCTGATATTAACTAGCCTGCTAGATAATTAAGTTATGCTAAATCGACTGTGTAACTAAAAGCCACAGCTACATTTGCTAGCAGGAACGCTAATATTATATTGGCAACAGTTAAATGGGATCAATCTCTTCCTTTTGTTTGTTAGCGTTAGCTGGTGCCATTTCTGTCCTTGAAATTAAACATTGAATTAAGAGGCGAGTTAAAATGACTAGCTAACCGATAGCTCTAAATGGAGTATGAAGTACACTTACAACAGCAAAATAACATTTTCTAAACAGGAATATTAAAGAAAGTCTAATTTTTTGGGGTGGATAAAACCAAATTAATTGCCATTGTAATGAGCATAATGCTAATTTTACATTTGTAAGTGGGGTAGGATTTATATGAGATTTATATAACACACTGCACTTACCTGGATTTATAGAATCTTTTATACAGACAGTGTAAAGCCACAGGCTCAGCGGAAATGACACGGAACCAACCGGAATGCAAACACTTACCTCAGATATGTTGCTAAATTAATAAGAAATCAACGTATGGCTAAAATGACAATTTAGCTAGCTATGGGAGTGGAAATGATCCAGAAACATCCAGAACCTCAGCGTTTACCTCAGATGTGTTGGCTAAGAGAAGATCAGAACAACTAAAATTACTCTGTAATTCCACTTAGCATCGACTGCTAATCAAATGTATGTGTTTCTGAAATTTTAATATAAAAAAATAAAAGTCAAGGTTGTGTCAAAACTCAAAAACTAGTTACAGAAAATTCTGACTTCCAACAGAGTGGGCTGAGAGTGGTGGCACACGGCTGTTAGTTGCCATGCTAACTTACTTTTAAGTAGGGATTTAGCTAGGGAGCTGCCGTGACGGAATCTGATGGAAGTTGTTAAGTCAGTAAGAGTGCACTGAGAGCAATAATGAAACCCAGGGAGTTTTAGGGTTTGTGTCTCAGCCCATCATTCCGGTCATGTCCTTCCTCAGTGTCTCAATCTCTCTCTCTCTTGTTCTCCATTGCTCTGTTTTTGTTCTAAGGGGATTTTCAGCGTATGCTAGCATTTGAAGCGCTAATGTACAGAAGCCTTCGGGAGCGTTCGAATGAGGGAACGAGGGAAGGAATTGGAGTGAGCTTTGGAGGCCACAGGCAGGCATGAGTAATTCATCATGGGTCTGGGAAAAGGAATGGAAGAGAACCGCAGCACATTCTCTTGTTCACTCCCTCCCCCACGCTCGCTTTCTGTCTCCAGCTATCTGTCTGTGCTAATGCAGAGTCTGATGGCCCACAGGAGATCTGCACTTCCAGGAAGTGGAGTTAGCGGGCAGGAAGAGCATTAGCAGCATGGTCTCTAGAGGAGCGTGAAAGATGAGTGCAGGAGCGATAGCGCGTTATGGCTCTCCGTTGTGGGATTTAAGAGACAAATCGGCCACGCGGCAACGCTCCTAAAGTGAAAACGTAGCCCATTCAGAGGAACGAGGATGAGAATATTGTTGATGTTGCAAAAGAGAATGCTATGGAAAGTATCCAGGGATTAGCGATTACAGATTTACTGCTAAAGTATCGCACTTTAGCATGACATAAATATTGCTAGCATTATGTCGGAACACATAACAAAAGACTACAATATAGTAAAAGACCCTCTTCTACAAAACTAGCTAATTGGCTAATTAACAGTCAGGATCTGAGAGATTCTAAATAAATGACAAAGGACACATGGATGCTAAACACATGATCGTTAGGTCAATGTTACCAATAAACTTAGCAAGACATTCAAGGAAATGTGCTGTGTGTTTGCCATTTAATGTTTGAATTAATAATAACATTGTTGCTAGGCAACTGGAAACATGGACGCTCAAAAGACTCCTGTTTGTTTTTTGTTGGAAATGATAAATATAAAGACTCAATGAGAGGGGAAACGACACAAAACCATCCGGGATGTCAACATTTACCTCAGATGTATTGGTATACTGCTATGAAAAGAATAAAATTGCACAATAATTCCACTTAGCATCAACCGCTAACCAAACGTACATGCACTCCGCCATACTGAGAACACAGTGTAAGTCTTGGTTGTTCTAGAATGTTCTAAATTCTATATTTGAGAACCCTGTTGGTCAGAAGTAATGCTCAAGTTGTCACACTGTTGCTAAGCAACTGGAAACACAAACACAAATCATAACCTAGCTAATGACTAAAAATAGCATACAGACGCAGTGAGAGCATGAACAACACAAAATCCAGAACATCAAAATTTACCTCAGATGTGTTGAATTACTAAGAAAACATTCAGAACAAGTAAAGCTACAGTGTATTACACTTAGCATCAACCGCTAACCAAACTGCAAGTTGATAAAGTCATGAAAACACTGTTGCTATGCAACTAGGGCATGGACACACTAAGTGTAAGCAACTTATCTAGCTAATATGTAGCTGTTATATCATTTATACTGACACAGTGGGAGAGGAAATGATATAGAATCCTCCAGAACCTCAATGTTCCCCTCAGATGTGTTGGTAAATTAATAATTAAAAAACACACTGTATGGATAAAGTTGGCATGAAGATTTAGCTAGCTAGCATGTAGCTGCTAAGCCCCTTACAGACTGTACAGAGACTCAGTGAGGGTGGAACTGACACAGAACCATCCGGGAACAACCTTTACCTCAGATATGTTGGTAAATTACAGTGAAGTAAAGACTCAGAACAAGTGAAATTACACTTCATCGGATTAACATCGAACGCTAATCAAACTAATATGTTCTGAAGTTCCATATTAAGAAATGGCATCATTGGTGTCAAAACTCCAAGCTGTCTGATGTTTTTCATTTCCATATTTGTTAAATGTGGAATGTCTCATGAACACGGTGACACACGAACATATTTGAGGAAGTGTTGATTACTACGCTAACTCACTTTCCTTCATGGAGTCTCTTCTCCCTGGCTCAGACATCAGGGTCATCAGGTTAATCTACTGCAGCTCGTTTGCTGCGACCGTTTTATACAGCGACGCGAAACGGCGTCGTAAAACTTTACAAGGCGCTGATATAGATATGCTCATTTCCTCGCTGCACTTTTCAAATGACCTTCAGCGGCGGGAAATCACTTGGAGCACTTTTACGCTGTAATGGCCGCGCACTCGCAGAGACGAGACCAGCCATAATGTGATTAGATATGTGAGATATGAAGCTTATCAGCATGTACACAGGTCTCTCTCTCTCACACACACACACACACACACGCACACACACACACACTGAATTTTGCTTCTTTACTTTTTTCCCAAGTGGAGATAATAGGCTAATGTAGCTAACAAGAAATGGATCCTTATAGTTACCAGTTTAGCATAGTGCCAACTGTATGTCTAAATCATCACACACACCCTGTTCACTGTTCACTATTCACTAGGCCACATAAACACCGTCACTGTGGGCGTGTCCCAAACCACACAGACTACTCACTATTCACTCTATAGGCCACAAAAGCACCATCATTAATCCACTATGGACGTGTCCCAAATCACACACAC
>JAQQZU010000014.1:16996204-17003704 GCA_030068025.1 Parauchenoglanis punctatus
TGGTACAGTGTGTTAGTGTACAGCGTTACAGTGCATTGAGTGTGTTTCGGTGTGTTACGGTGTGTTACAGTGTGGTATATTATATTTTTTATTTAGCATCTATGAAAATAAATGATTTAACAAGGCACTGGTAAGAAAATTAAAAACACCTGGTACGATGTTAATGTCCATTCAGCCACTCGTCATCATAATAATAGTAATGTAATTTATTTCCAACACTCCAATTCTAAACCCACATTATTTTATACAGTGTCCAATCACTGCTTAGCAACCGTCGCTATCCATCATTGCCGTAGTCAGGCTTCTGTTTCGGCCTCCGCTTCTGCTGTCATCACGTCTCGAAACCCTTTAAAACTTCTGTTTCTGTGCCGACATTTCTGCCTCTTCATTTCTGCTTCCTTCTGTTTCTGGTTCTCCTCCTCTTTCTACTCCTCCATTTTGATTGTTTCCTTTTCTTCTTCTCCATTTCTTTCTCTTCCATTCCTATTCCTTTTATTCCCTCTTTTCCATTTCCGTTCCTTTGTATCCCTAAGCCAGTGATTGGCTGAAGTCACTGTGATTGACAGGAGGGCGGGGCAGTGGTTGTTCTCATTGTGAAGTGGTCAGGATTAAGAGTCTCTCCATCTCCTGGACTCGGATTTAAATCCGTGTGAGTGTGCTGGAATCCGCAGCGGGATTTGTTGGGATTTATCGCAGTAGAGAAAATAACACATGCTTTCCTGTGTGTGTTTTGCTCCTCAGCATGTGGTTTGTTGTTTGTTTGTGTGTGTGTGTGTGTGTGTGTGTGTGTGTGTGTGTGTGTGTGTGTGTGACCGCAGGCTGAGTTACGCTTTAAGTGCTGGACATTAGAGTGCACTGCATTAAACATTGAAGATGGACGCTGATGCCCCGTGTCTCTCCTGCGGCTTTCACATTCGCATGAATCCAAAGCCGTGATTTACTGTGTTACGTTTCTCTCTCTGAGTTTTCATGACTTCATTTCCTGTTAATGAATCCTGAGGTGTGTGTGTGTGTGTGTGTGTGTGTGTGTGTGTGTGTGTTTATTTTAACTGGCTGACTCGGTGGATTCTGTAAATTGGGTTTTGGTGCTACATTTCACTCACTGGTTTAACAGCAAGAAGAAATAAAGTAAGAAAATGCTGAATTACAAAGAAGAAGAAAGAAGGTCAAAGAAAATAGTGACATGAAAGAAATAAGAGGAGGAAGAAAGAAAAGACAAGCAAAGGAAGGAAAACACTAATAGTCTTGGAAGAAAGGAAGAAAGAAAGAAGGAACAAGTGAAGACATGAATAAGAAAGACGAGAAAGAAAACACAGAAGGAAAGAGAGAAAAAGAGAGAACAGGAAAAAAGAACGGTATTAAGCAGTAAGTGCTGAGAATGCATTTTTCTTTGATTGAAATAAAGAAGAGAAAATGATGTAATGATAAAGTGAACAGGAGCGTTCAGCTCGAGTTCAGGTTCAAACTAAAAACGAAATCAAACGCAGCGTCAGTGTGAGATGAAATTACAGAGGTGTCAGTGTGCGTGTGCGTGTGTGCGTGTGCGCGTGTGTGTGCGTGTGATATGCATCTGATCTGCATGTCGAGTCAGCACAGGTAACACTGGGTCCCGTTTCAGTTTTTCACCGTCTCGTGTTCATGCGTCTCTCAAGAGAAGGCACACTTCATTGGGTTTCAGCATCTCACACACACACACTCACACACACTCACACACACACACACACACACACTCCCACTCCATCCTACCTTCTGACTCGACTCGCTGCTAGAATAACACACACTCGGCGCCTGAATGGGGGCGGCATGCTGCAGACTCGGCACGCTGAGAGGCGGGAAATTCAGCGGTGGCCAAACGAAACAGCGGAACAGACGTCCATGTGATGAATGAGCGAGACCACACTGTGTGCTCAGATCCTTTCATTTTCCTGAAAAAGTAGCTTCCTGTCGCCATTAGCGTAACGGCGAGATAAGCGTAACACACGAGCGCTCTCTCAGGATGGGAATTTACGGTATGTGCCTGCTCATTTCAGGGCTAATTAGCTTAGCCTCAGAGGGAATAGCGCAACCAGAGCTAATGGCTTAGAGGTAAATTGCTAGCACAGTCGCCAGAAATTGCTGCTAGTGCTAACTGTAGGTTTATATAGGCCTGGAATGAGTGATGAATGATGGAGGAATAAGGCTTGAGCAGTTCTTGGATTAGAGTTAAGTGATTAGTGAATAAATGCACTTCTCAGTAGCACACCCAGACGTTAGAGCCCCACTGTGGGCTGCGGCCGTTTACACGACGCGTCGTTTCGTCTCTGTCGGGACTCGATTTGTGTTTTTCTGGCTTCTTATTTTCTTCACGTTGCCAGAATAAATAAAAGCTGAAGCAGTGCAGAGCTCAGAGTGGGAAAAATAACCTTCAGGTCTAATGGATGGCAGCCAGGCATGGTGTGTGTGTGTGTGTGTGTGTGTGTGTGTGTGTGTGTGTGTGTGACATTTTCAGTGGTGTGATTGAGAGTAAAAATGCTTTTTTTGTTATAAGTAATTATACATTTTGTTCTGTATACAGTGACCTTTCCTAAAGAAAAGTACCACGCCCCTTCTTTGGCCACACCCCCCCTTTGGCCTCGCCCCTTCTTTGGCTATGCCCTTGATGCATCTTGTCAAGTCATCATCATGGTTAACAAAAACACACTAATAATTTAGGCATTACTGTGCCAGTAAAATTTAGTATTGGATTATGAATATTTCTAAGATTTACAAAAGTAAAAAATAAAGTTAGAAAATTTAGATTTTAGGTTTTAAATTGCGTATCTACACATCAGCAGGGTGAATCTTTGATCATACACTGATTGATGAATTCTTCACAAGAATTGAACTATAGACGATGCAGCTTGATTCAGTTCTGTTTGGAAATGGAAATGATTCATTTGAACGAGTCCGAGTTGTAATTTTGCCACAATTAGATTGAATCGAGTTTTGTTTGATTCTTTAGCATCTGATTCACTTTAACAGTTCAGATCTCAGATTTCACTGATTCAGTACGGTTCAGTTGGAGTCGGATATTTAAGTAGTTTGTTCAAATTATTCAAATTTAAAATTTCCACTAATTTAAATAGAATATATTTTTTCAAACACACAATTAGATTTTATTCAGTTAGATTTAATTTCTCTGGCAACATTCTGTAATGATGTTGTAAGTTTGAATGTCAGAAGTGATTCTCTCTGACATGATGATTTGATTCTTTAGGAAATGATTCATTTTGATGAATTAATAATAATTAATAATTAAAAATGAATATTTTTAATTAAGTTTGATTCAAATTACAAACATTACAATAAGATTAGTTTTGATTGGAGACTATAGAGAATTATTTATTTAAACAGATTGTATCTTAAAATCATCTTGATTTGATTAGTATCGTTTATTCTAATGCAACTCATTCGAATGAATCAAATCTCTGATTTCACCTTGATTCATTTTTTTTTAAATATTGACTGACGTTGGAGTAAAGACAATCCACCGATCATTTTCAGCGCTTGTGCAAGTTGCACGTTTGTGTAGCTGGGAAAAAAAGTGCTCAAACAATGAGCATGCACTCTATCCAGTATCATTACAGCCGTCCCTGATCGATTTTCATCTCCTCAGACTGATGTAGGTGAATCCACCACCTTACCTTATTTACAGCCCAGATAAACGTGTAAAATTTTCCACGCTGTTTAAAGCAGGTGCGCTGAGAGAACCACGTTTAGTGCCGGATACTTCAGAGAGAACAAACCATCTGGGTCTCCTGTTTAAAGGAGTAGCTCGAGTGGTTTACCAATAGCTCAGCTCTTTACACACCTCTGTGTGTGAGTGTGAAGGGAATCAGAATTAGTTCAGTAAAGAAAATGGGAAAATCAGGCAGATAGATGAGCGCAGATCCGTGTGTCAGGCGGATAGACGAGCTGGAGAGGCTGCGAGAGCTTTCAGCAATAATGTAAAATGTTTCCGAGGAAATTGGCTCAGTGATTTGACTGTGTGTGTGTGTGTGTGTGTGTGTTTGGGAGGTGTAATGAACATTGCTGAAATGAGTGATTGTCTTCATTATTTATTGTGTGTGTGTGTGTATGTAATTCTTAAAAATCCAGTCAGAAATCCTGTCAGGTTAGCCAGCTAGCGCTCAGTAAATGTTATGAATATAACTTCAAATTAGGTTAGTCAGGTTAGAGAATATTAGGTCATTATGAATGTGACATTCAGGCTAAGCTTATGTCAACAATTTAGCTGGCATTATCTGTGAAACATTGGTAACATTTACGAGTATGACTTGAAAATCCTGTCAGAAATCCTGTCAGGTTAGCTACTGTTAGCAATCTAGCTAGTGTTATGTGTGGAAAAAAAAGATTAACCTTTATGAATATGATTTACAAATCCTGTGAAATGTAGAGCAAATTTATATTAAACATTCTGAACATTTATTTATATAATAATATAATAATATTTATATTATAATAAATAATAATATTCATGTTATTATAAAATCCTGTCAGGTTAGCTGAGTATCTAATGTTAGCAGTGAAGGTGATGATAACTATGAAAGTGACCTAAAACCTTGTCAGGCTAATTTATGTTAGCAGTTTAGCTAGCATTATAGGTTTAGTTAGCAATATAGTTCCATGAGTGCTGAAAAAGTTTAACATTTTAGAATATTTCTTTAAAACTTTTCACAGAAGTCCTGCCGGATTAGCCGGTGTTCGCAGGAAAGAACTCTTATAGGATTATGAACATTTAAGAATAGCTAGCTGACTGTAATCACATTAACTACCTAGTGGTGAAGATTGTCCCAAATATGACTATAATAAATATAATAATAATATAATAATAAAATCCTCAGAATCCTGTCAGGTTAGCACAAGTTAGCTAGCTGGCTAATAAATATTTCTATGTAGCATGCTTCTGTATATGTGTGTGTGTGTGTGTGTGTGTGTGTGTGTGTGTTATTAAGGTCAATGAAAGCAGACGTGTGTGTTTTTAAGGTCATGCTCATTTCCTGAGGTCAGAACTGAACCTCTGTTTCTCTTTTTTTGTCCTTCCTTTACAAAAACGTTTCCTAAGTTACACATCATCAAAGCAGCATCACCCAATCACACATGCAGCCGCATAGCGCGGAGATGAAGCTAGCTGGTTGGCTAAGTGATTATTAAATTGAGTAAACCGCTGAACAGTTTAACATAGTTTGAGGCAATTGTGTGATAGTTATTGCACTAATTGAGTCAGTGCAAGAGAATAAGACCTCTGTGTGGCAATGTTAACCAGATAACGTGCTAACACAGCTAGTTAACATTGTCTAGCGTTCTAAAAGTGAATGTAAGAATGAGCTGCTATGCTATGCTACTTTCCCCGTTCACAACTAGCATAACGTTAGCAAGCTGTCCATCCGCCTCAGCTAGCATCTTTAATTCTGTGTAAAAGCGTAAAGCTGGCTAGACTCCACTCAGACCTCCGCCACAAACTAACCCTTACCATGAAGTAAAGTCGAAAAATTAGACGTCGAATTTTTAAAAAATTAAAAATTTTTTGTTACCTTTTTAAAAAAGATTAAGACTTGTACTTTTTTAACATGCTAAACTTGAGTACCTTGTTAGCTACATTACTGTAAACACGTGTCCTGGGTACAGCTACGTGCGTTTATTCTTAGCCACTTAACTGTTCCTTTAAAGGTTATGCTAATCTGTTAAACTCGTTAGCTCTTAGCATGGTGTCGTTCTGAGCGTGATTTATAGCTGTGTTTTTGCTGTATGGTCCGTTAACTCGCAAAGGTGGAATATCCTGTACAGACGTGCATCACCTCCGCTTTCGTCTCTGCTTATCTTTTAAAAGGCGTGTAACGGCAGAGCAGAGATCGGACGATTACACCGAATAGCGATTAAGCTCCGGCTAATCAGTCTTCTTAACCGGTTTTAGATACAGCGTGTTACCTGAGATGGGATCTCACACTTTTTCTCAAAATGTGACAAATTTCTGTGGAATGCTTTTAAGCAGAAACGGGCCATTAGCGTGCTAAACAGCCACACGGACGTCCACTGAGAGCTGCATGTCAGATCGGACCAGGTCAGGCGAGGACTCTGAGTAAATAATGCCATTCATCACAAAAATGTAAAATGATTCAGGTTATGATGAAGTTTCTGTGTGTGGCAATATATACATATATATATATATATATATATATATATATAATATATATAGAGTGTGTGTGTGTGTGTGTGTGTGTGTGTGTGTGGCATGACTGTATTTCTCCTTTTTTTGCCAAAAATGTGAACCAACATTCTCTTTGGGAATCCTGCGGTCCTCTTGAACAGTGTTACAGCTACGTTCCTAACCACGTGCTAGTACACTAAATATACACTACATCCTGCGCTAAATAAACATGGAGAACAAAATTATCATTCTGATTGAGATATATAAGAATTTCATATTTATATTTAATAATATTATATAGTAGCCACATCCTGCAAAATGTCTTCAGGTAACAGTAATCCTGGACAACATTTACGGAGTTACATTGCAGCTCTCACATTCATGCAGCTGCAAATCACAGGTTTATATTAATACGTTATCGTTTCCATAGTAACAGCTCATTCACAGGGACTTATAAAGCGGACGCTGCGCTTCTCAGAAATCATTGAGATGATGTTTTCTGGATTTGTATGGAAGGAGTCTCCAGTGTCGGCGCTTTGTAACAGGCAGAGGTACAGCGGTACTGCCGCGTGCAGGAACGCGCAGTACAGAAGCGCTACTGTGTATTGCTCATGATGACTGTTGTATTTAATAAGTGATAACTGGGTGAATCTTTTGAGAAAGTTGCGTGTTAATGTTTTTTTTGGCTGAACTAAAATTTCCTGCCAGATTTACAAACATTCCTCTCATTTATTTTGTCCTTATGTGCGCATGTTGATGAAGGGCAGTCCACTTTAAATTAGCAGCATGCTCTCAGCACGGCTGGTGTCCATTCAGCCATTCGGTGCCCCTAAGCGCTGTTAAATGCAGCGTCAGCGACCACTGACTAACCCCTCCTCCTTTTAAAGGGTGCCATTACTTTATAACGGTTGGCCTAATACTTATTTAAAATTGCAGTAACTTCTCTACAATGATACGATTTGACTCCGATCCTTCCAGGTTTAGTGCGTGTACATGTACAGGAACGCTTGTCCGCGTGAACTGGCTGGATGTCCATCGATACGGCGGGATCTTGTGTGTAAACGCTCATGCGGCTGTTTGACGAATAACTTTGTTCATATCCCGTGTGATAAATGGGATCCCATGTGTGTATCCGTGTTTAACATGTGCCTGAGACGTGTCACGTGTCAAGTCGAAGTCTGTGTGTGTGTGTGAGAGAGAGAAAACTCTGGAAGGAATCTGATCCTCCTGAAAACATTCCCGCTGCGTTGTCACACTGCTGCACCTCAATGGCTGCAAACTGACGGTTTGACAGGTGAAAGAAAAGCCGTCCGTATCGCCGTTACGCAGGAAAC
>JAQQZU010000014.1:17011969-17023513 GCA_030068025.1 Parauchenoglanis punctatus
ACACAACTAAACACCACACAACTGCACACAACTACACACAACTACACACCACACAACTACACAACTACACACCATGCAACTGCACACAACTACACACAACTACACACCACACAACTGCACACAACTATACACAACTACACACCACACAACTACACACAACTACACACCACACAACTGCACACAACTATACACAACTACACACCACACAACTGCACACAACTACACACAACTACACACCACACAACTGCACACAACTCGTTCGCACTCATGCTCATGTACATCCTTCTGTTGTTCAGTAAGATTGAGCTGTATCAGGAACGCCGCCCCTGAGTAGACACAAGCAGACATGTGATGTTTATGCTGTATGACATGTTTGATAAGGAATTTATAATTATTACCTTAGAGTAGTTTTCTTAGCACATTTTGAGTTAACATTATGAAACGGGTGATTATTTATAGCCCTTTTTGAAAACGTGAAATCATTTTGTAGCTATTTTCAAAATACCACTTTTATTTATTTATTTGATTGTTTATTTTTTTATTTAAATTTTAAAGATACCAAACATGTTAAATGTAATATCTGATACTGATCTGATACGCCACTGCAATTGTTCATCCATGGTAAGTAAAAATAATAACAATAATAAGTACTGATGTTGAAGCATCCTTTTGGGCTGATCATTCAAACGAAAATGTGAAATAATGAGTAAAAATAAATAGAACAGTAATGAATTAGTAATAAAATAACTACTAGAATAAAGGGAAAAATCCATATTGCACTATTTTGTACAAATTTATTTCCATGAAATTGAAAGAAATATATTGTAAATATATTAGTACACTAAATTTGGATATGTTTCATATAATTAAGGTTTGTTTTAAGAAGCAGAATGGTTGTGGTTTATGGTTAAAGGTGAGTAAATATGATTCCATGGTGGAATTGTGACTTATTATAAAACACACTTAAAGTTTGAAAGGTTTCTAGAGACCAAAATAATTTCTGCTATAGTAATAATAATAATAATAATAATATCAGTAAGAATAATAATTCTCCATATTACACACTTAGTTTAATAATGTTAAAGGTGTCGTTCAGCCAAAACTGAAGTGTCCACAGCGTTCCCGTTATTCCAAACGGAGCGGATTATCCTGGCTCTCCGAGGCTGATGTAACTAACGTGTTGGAAGCTAATAGCCACCAGTTTAGCATGGTGCTCTAAATCTGTGCTCTTGACATCAAACTGTACTAATTATTTTCTAACCGTATCACTACATGAGTCTTTGCGTTTGAATATTAAGCCACACCCCGTACCTGAATGCGATGCTGGTGTGGAGTGGCGCTAAAGAAAGACCGTTTCACTGTGTTCACGTCTCGCGTCTCAGTCGTCACCGTATGATTGTCGCTAGTGGGCGTGTCCCGTCGTGAGTATTCTCAGTTGCTATGGTTACCCTGCAGAGCCTGCTAAAAAAAGCACTTCTGAACAACTCCACAAACGAAGAGACACGACTGTGGAACCAACGCTAGTATGTCTTGCTAAACTGGTGGCTATAAGCTTTCATTACGTGTTAGCGACATTAGCCACATTTGGTGTAATGGGACACTGCAGACGTTTGGCTATTGGCAGAACTACTCCTTTAAAAAGGTGTGTGTGTTTTCTGCTGAGGTGACTCTCGGTTCTCTCTTGTCTTCAGATACCAGCCTGTTGATATCATTCAACCAACCAATCATGTATTGCCAGCCTCATTCGGGGATTCTGATTGGCACATTGTCACATGCAACACTTTTACCTCGACCAATGAGCCCTCACGTAGAAAACCCTCACAGCTTGAATTGGAGAAACAGAGAAAGCCAGGTGACTATCCTCTTTCTCTTCTTTTTCCCGCCGTTTGGTTAAACTCACTGGCCGCCCGTGCTTTTTTTTCTTTTTGTCTTCCTTCCCCTCCCCCTTTTGTTTTTTTTTTTTTGTTTCTTTTTTTGTTTTGTTTTTTTTCCTCCCCCTCTTTCCACTCTCCTTCTTTCTTCTCAGAGCATCATGACCTCCTCCGGCAGGAGCTGAACAACCGCTTCCTGGTTCAGAGTTCCGAGCGGGGTCGGGGGTCGGCGCCAGGGGCGACCGGCTCGCCATTGTCCCAAATGTCGCTCCTGAGGGCGGAGTTTCACCAACACCAGCACATGCACCAGCATCAGCACACGCATCAGCACACCTTCACGCCTTTTCCCGCCATCATTGGGCCGCCCACTGCACCGCCCATGGTGCGTACCGCAGCCAGAAATGTGAGGATAAGTAACGAAAACTACCAGAACAGACCGACCTCCTGCCCTTCACCACCACGCTGGGGTCTACACATCTCCCTACTCCCTACTCCCTCTACCCATCATGCACCCTATGTAGCACATTAATCTAGGGAAGAAACATTACATAGTCCCTATAAACATCACCGACGATCTACTGTGGGCGTGTCCCAAACCATACACACTATTCACTATATAGGGCATAATCACCATCATCAGTCCACTGGGGACGTGTCCCAAACCACACACATAACTTTAACATTAGCCAGAAATTGTAACATAAGGACATGAAATTATAATAAAAGCTAATAAGGTCTGTTCGTGCTAACAACGTATTTCTGACTGTTTGTGGTTCACGCAGCGGACATGCATTATTGCTTTCGTATGACTCTAATGGTGATTTTTTGGCGTTTCCTGTTAAAAATTGGCGGTGACCTCATTGTTGATGAAAGTCGTGATATTAGCGAGTTATTTTGATAAAAGCTAATCGCTTCCATGTGCTCAGAGGCCATTAAGAGGGAAACGCCAGCAACTTGCCATCGGAAAACTTAAAACCCCCCCGAGGCATCGCATTACCTCACAAAGTGTGTTTGTGTCTATACACAGAATTCTTCAAGGGAAAAATAGTACAAGATTTACTGCATAAGCATTTTGGCTAACGTGAACTAATGTGACAGTATTTATATACTATATTCATGAACATCCCAGTTGTTGGTTTTTGTTTTTGATAATGCTATAAAGCTAACATGGTTATTTGAACTGATTTGTCTGAGAAGTCTCAGCCATACTTGTAACATTTCACAATCTTTACCGCTAATGCTCACTAGGAAGCTTGAAAGGTGCTTATTCGACACTTTTTCTGACAGAACTTACTGTATATACCTTATTCTCAAATGTTCATCGTTTTTACTGATGATGTTAGCCAGCTACATAACATGAGCTTATCTGGAAGAAACTTCGGACATTTATATTCATAAAAGGAAATATATATATTCATTAATATTGCTAGCTTGCTAACCTGCGCTGGCTTTTCTGAGAGGATTTTTCAGCTTGTATTCATAAATGTGCCTAACTGTAACCTGCTAGATAATATAAGCTAAGCTGAAAAGATTTCTCAGATAAATTTTACTTGTATATGCAAATTTTAATCATTTTCACTTCCAACTTGAGCTGGCTAGCAAATAATAAGCTAAGCTGACAAGATTTCTGAGAGAATTCTTTTACTCATATTCATAAATCATCCCTGCTAACACTAGCTAGCAAATATAAGTTGTTTCTGAGAGGATTTTAAGTGTTTATAATTGTATGAGCTAACCTGACAGGATTTCTGAGAGGGGTTTTTGACTTTTATTCACAGATGTTCACAATTTTCACTGCTAGTCCTAGCTAGCTAATATAAGCTAAGCTGACAGGATTTTTTAGTTGTATTGATACCTGTTAATATTCTACAATGCTAAACTAGCTTTCTTCCTAATATAAGCTAAGCTGAAAGGATTTCTGAGAGGATTTATTAATAAAAGCTCATCATAAACACTACCACAAATATCTGGGGACGCGTCCCAAACCACACGTCACACACCCTGTGTAGGGTACACACTATTACAAGCCTCTCACTCTCACCAGTCCACCCGGGCTGCGTCCTAAATTAACCCTTCTTTCCCTCCACAGTGACCGCTCGCTAATCTTCCCTCCTCTTTTTCAGAGCTGATGTTGGCGTTGTGAATTTCTCCCCCAGCTGAAACAGCAGCCGGCTCCCTCCCTCCGGCTAATCGCTTTAATTAATGAAGTTGTTTGTGTGTGTGTGTGTGTGTGTGTGTGTGTGTGTGTGTGTGTTTATGGTTACGACTCGCCTGAGCAGCTGGCGTTCCACATGGAAACATGGAATACTCTTAATTGTTAAATGATGAAATATGGCGTCTTAATTATGGTCTTAATTAGTGCAGACGGGGTGCAGTGTAGCTGTGTGTGGGTCAGAGAGTGTGTAACACACACAGACACACTTTTAGAAATGAATCTGAGTGTGTGTTTCTTTTCTCTCTTTAAATTCTGTTTTAGACAGATCTTTCTCACTGTGTTTCTTTCGTTCTTTCTTGTTTTTATATCTACATGTTGCGCGCTCTCTCTCTCTCTCTCTCTCACTTTTGGCTGAAGACCTTTTTCTTTTTTTTTTCATGTCTTATTTTTTTTTAATTCACTCCCTTTACACTCCCACTTTTTCTCCATTATTCTTTCCATCTCTCTTTCTGTTTGTCTTACTTTTCCTTCATCTTTTTCTTTGTCTCACTCTTTCTCTCTTAATATTCATTCTTAATTTCTGTTTTACTTTTACTTTTACTTTACTACTTATTTTTTCTCTCTTTCTTCCTCTTTCTCCTTCTCACATTGGGCTAATGAAGCAGAACTGGACTTTTGTGCCCTTCACGTGTGTGTTTCCGTGTCTTGTGTGGGTGTTAAATCAAAATAAAGTGATCTTTGTCTCCTATTCGTCTAAAGGAGGATACTCTAAAACACACGCAAGTCCGATTCAGACGTGGGCTGTGTCCCAAACACAGTGTGTGGTTTAAATATATGTATATCAGAGCAATCAGGAAACTAATTACCTGCTAGATTATTGCTTAATTAGCAATTAGCATGTGAGATTAACAAGCGTAAGAGGACACGGAGATGCTAAACACGTGTGACCTCCAGCTCACTGTTCCAGATAACACAGCGTTACACTTTACACTTTTTCCTTTTTAAGCTGCGGTGCATTATGGGTAACACGCCCACTCCCTCACAGCCTTAAGATGGCAGATGCTCTAATAAGAAAGCAAAAAGTCATCAGTGTTTGGTTTACAACCTTAAAATGGCTGATGTTTTGCTCTAACAGCTAACTATGGAGTGATGAACCTAAAGCCCTAGCATTCAGGACCAGGCCAACACTCCAGTGAGAACACTAGGTAGTGTGGAGTTTTGTTGTTTGGGACGGAGCCCCAGTAATGGCTGACGTTCAGGTCAGAACATGAATCAAGTATAGTGTAGAGCTTAAACATGGCCAGCAACCTATTAGGGAAACAATGTTAGTGTTTTCCTGTCAGAGCCCTAAAATAATGCAGTAAGAACACTAATGAGATAAACTGTAGCATTTGATTTGGGACAGAGCCTAAAGAAGAACACCATTCCTGTATAAGCATTAATCAGAAATACGTTCTAGTGTTTGGAACAGAGCCTTAAAATGGCTTCTTGAAAGGGCACTAACAAGTTCTAGATCTAGTGTTTGAGCTTTAAAATTTATTTTTTAAAAATAGGGAAACCTCTTGGGAATAACTTGACCATTTGGAACTGAACCTTAGATTGGTTAATATTCTAGTTGTGGTGGAACTGAAAATAGTTCTGGATATTCTAGTAAGAGCACCAGCTAGGCATAAATATTTGGATTTTGGACAGAGCCTTAAAATGGGTAACTTTGAGGTAGGAACACTAACTAGGAGTAAATGGTGTATGATTTGGGACAGAACCATTTAAAAGCTAGCCAGTCTAGTCAAAATCAGTGAAGCGATGTATTTATGAACTTTGCACACTCCGTCAGAGCCTCACATTGAACAATATAAGAAAAGAGCCCTAGCACCACATGACTGCGTTTGGGACGGAGCCCTTTGTTCTTGGTGCCGTTTTAGTGAGGTGACATCACTCTCGACCCCGCACTCAGGACATCGGCGTTATTTTCCGAGTGTTTTTCCAGCGGAACGTATCGGATCGTTTGCTTTGTCGTGATTGCACAAGAGCAGCGTTATCTGCGTTCTTTGTTTCTGCGGTTTGAGTGTTTGATGTGCCGGCGGCCGGCTGTTTTGCTGTGTAATTGTGTAATTGTTTGAGCGAGCGAGTGAAATTCGTTTGTTAAGCTTCGTCTGGTTCTGGTTGTGCTGTGTAAACACGCCGCTTCCTCCTCGGCCGTTACGCAGCTCTTTCATCTCCTGTTTGGTCACACATGCTTTCCATTTAAACACGATTTGTAGTTCTGATGTGTTTTTTATTTCTCTCCCCCCTCTGTCTCACTCTCTGTCTGCCTGTCTGTCTCTCTCTCTCGCTCTCTCTCTCTCTCTCTCTGTCTGTCTCTCCTCTTACAGTTTGACAAGTACGCTCCAAAGCTGGACAATCCCTTCTTAAGGCAGTCGAGTGTAAGTGTGAAAGCCGGAGGATCACAGCAGAACAGCTTTACAGATTACGGATTACGCAACAGAACTGATCTGTACAGAAGCTCGAAACACCATAAAACATTCACACGTTTTATTTGCCCTCATGTTTCTGTCCAAGATAACAGGATTACTTTCTTAAGGATTCTAAAAAAGTGACATGAAACATTTCTTAATGACTAAGAATAATGATTGCATTTTCCAGACACATGATTTTATAATTAATAAATAATGATGTAGTTAAACTGAGATCTTACAGATCAAAAAAATCCAGAGATAATGAAAATACTTTCTAAACATCTCGATATAATGTCGTGTTTCCTGAGGTAACGCCATCGTTTTCTCAAGTTAAAGAAAAAGATAAAGGATCTTGAGATAACGAAATGTTTTCCTGAAGTTATTTTCTGAAGAAGTTGATAGGATAAAGTTTTGTTTTCTATAGATTACAGGTTTTTTTATTTTTTTTATTTCAATATAACAAAATAATTTCTTTTGCCAGAGATGACAAAATAATTTTCTAGAAATCTTCCAGTAATGAAATGGTGATTTCCTAATGTACATTTGTGTGTATGTGCTTATAATGAAGTGACATTTTACTCAGGACATACTACACTACATTTCTAAAGATTTTAATAGAAGAAAATGTTTTCTTTAGATAACTTTCCAAAGATGTTGAGATAATAAAATATGGGCGGAGTCATGCTGTACACATCAAAGAGGAATGAAATATGAAATATAATTATATATCTTTAAAATATCAGTTTATTTTATGTATTATTATTATCTAACTCAGCTAATATTAGCTAGCTATCTAAGGCTAACCTGCAGTTTATAGCTAGTTTATTAAGTGTGTGTAATGTTAGTGTAGTATTGTGATTAACACAGACCCCCTTTATAACTCATTATAAATATCTCAGGTTTATCATCATTATTATCAGAGCTTTATATCGGTCAGCATTCCTGTAAGAACACAACGTGTGTTGGAGTGTTTGAAGGTTGTATTTTAATTCTGTGTGTATTTGTGTTGTGTAGTTTTTTTCCTCGTATCCTCCAGCGATGCCGGGAATGCCTCCGCTCCTCCCTCACCCCGGTCCCTTCAGCTCCCTACAAGGAGCCTTTCAACCAAAGGTCAGAACCTCAAAATTATTATTATTATTATTTTGTTGCAGTCTATTATTATCAGTTATTCGTTTTCATATTTCATTCATATTCACGTGTGTGAGTGTAAAATGATTTAGCCATAGCAGTTTGTACGATGCTAAGCTGCTAACTTCTCTGGCCGGTTAGCTGTGTTAGTCATGTGATCAGTATTTTTGAGATAAAATTTGGTAACAAGGAGGAAAGTTAGTGAAAAATATTAATAAAAAACCTAAATTCTCTTTGGAGTTATTTAAATATAGATGTTAAAAAAATGGTGAAACTCCAAAACTGCATTATAAATAATTAATTTTAAGAAGTCTTTTTAAAATGTTTTATTATTGTTGTTTTTTTTTCAGGCCTCAAATCCCATTGATGTAGCAGCGAGACCAGGAGCAGTTCCTCACACTCTCCTGCAGAAGGATCCACGGGTCAGCCAATCAGAACACACCGCACCGCTCCCGCCCAATCAGAACACACTGCACCGCTCCCGCCCAATCAGAACACACTGCACCGCTCCCGCCCAATCAGAACACACCGCACCGCTCACGGCCAATCAGAACACACCGCACCGCCCCCGCCCAATCAGAACACACCGCACCGCTCCCGCCCAATCAGAACACACCGCACCGCCCCCGGCCAATCAGAACACACCGCACCGCTCCCGGCCAATCAGAACACACCGCACCGCTCCCGGCCAATCAGAACACACCGCACCGCTCCCGCCCAATCAGAACACACCGCACCGCTCCCGCCCAATCAGAACACCCCGTACCGCTCCAGACCAATCAGAACACACCGTACTGCTCTCGGCCAATCAGAGCACACCGTCGAGCTCTCGGCCAATTAGAACACATTCTGTAATGCTTTCAGCTAATCAAAACACACTGTATAATGGGCTGATATTTTAATTGACAGTTATGTTTTTTTCTGCAGCTAACTGATCCATTCAGGACCTCAGTGAGAGTGAGTCTCTAATTTTACACATGATATTATGTTAATGTATAATGTATAATTAATATAAAGCTATACATTGTAAAAAGTAATTAACACTCATTCATATGATTATATAAATAGTGCAGTGTGTGCAATACAGTTTTAAAGTTTTAAGTTTTAACACTGTTATTTATCTTTGTGTTTTACAGAAGCCGGGTAAATGGTGTGCAGTTCACGTACAGATCGCCTGGCAGATCTACCATCATCAACAGAAGATGAAGGTAGCAAACAAACAAACAAATAAGATTTATTTAAAGAAATGTGACACTAACCCCAGCTAACTGACCCCCCCCCCAAGCATGCTAACACCGCCCACCAGGCTGACTCTATCTGTCATAAACATGGACGAGATGTTTACCTGATGTTTTAGTGAGATATAAACAGCTGAGATTTAACAGATGGTAGATCAATTTGTGAAAATGTTGTTATTTGGTGTGCTGACGTGTGGTTTATGTTCTCCATCATGGTGCAGCAGATGCAGTTGGATCCTCATAAATTGGATATAACCGGAAAACTGGATTTGTTCAGCAGACCTCCGGCTCCGGGCGTGTTCCCCGGGTTTCCCTATCCTCACGACCTCGCCAGGCCTCTCTTCCCATCTACAGGTGTGTGTTTCTCTCAGAAAGGAAGTCACAAAAGCTGTATTAAATCCTCTTAGAGCAAAGCGCTGCTGAATTCTGGATTGTGATTGGTCAGAATTTGGTCTCCATTGGGTGGGACATTAGAAGGTGGGGTCAGAGGGCGGGGTTACAGGGTGGGGTTGACATTCATACCTTTGAAACCTCAGAAACGAAACGTACCTAAATCATCCTTGTGTGCTTGTTCGAACTAGTATGAATTATATTGTATTAAATATGTAATAGTATGAAACAATGTTGGTGTTTGATTTGTAAAAAACACTCATCTTCACAAATCTCCTAATTAATTGTTGTAATTTTTCTTTAGAAAACAATGACTCAGCAGTGTGTATGAGAGAGAGAGAGAGAGACACATTATAAACAAACACAACTGAAACAATGGCAACAATTTCTGTAGTTAAAAGGACACAATCTCACCATGTCCTAGTAGTAACACCACCACCATCATCATCGCTTATAGAATGTAGCTTTGTGCCCTAAGTTGCCATAGCTGTCCGCGTGTCCCTTGTGACTTTCTGTGCGTTGCCATAGAAACTGTTGATGTTATCGCCCCCTACAGGTGTTTCCTCAGATCCGTAAGTGCGTTGTTTCTGCGTTCCTGTGTGAGAGAGATTTCAGAAAACACACTTGGTGTGTTGGATTGATAAGAGGATTTGTTTTTACTGTGAGATGAGCGTCACTTCGTATCTGCTGATGTTTTGACCTTGTTTATATTCATCCCTCCAGCACATTATTCACAACATCGCCGCCATCTTTCCTCACTAATAAATCTGAATATCGTGTCTCGCCTCGTTGTTTTGCCCCGCCGGCGAGGTGATTTGCGTGTTGTTATCTCCGTCGTCACTGGCGTGAATATAAATGTCTCCACCTGAGCTAATTGACGGCAGGTCCTTGGTTGAAGGGCGACGGAAATCCGAGTGCCCTTTAGCACGCAATTATCCGCTATTGTGTCCCAAAACAAGCCTGTAATTGCCTCTTTCATTAATGAATCACGCACACGGCTCGCGGTGCAGACGAGGGGCAGCCCCCTTCTCCGTTTATTCTAATGAGACCCGTCGCCTCCATGAACTCCACAAAGTCAGACGGTCGAATCCATACACGTGTCTATCTCACTGATGAGCATCGCAAACGTGTCATTAATGACTCATCACGTCTGGCACAATGTCTTGCTGAGACACAAACACAGCGCTGCTTTTTAAACAACGTCACATTTTTCATTCATTCAAGATAGCTCAATGGTAACCATAGCGACGATGAGATTATGAGATAGGAGATCGATTACCATAAATCTGAATGTTAATCAGAATACATTTTTTTGTACAACTTGATAAAAAACAATGCTGTCTCACCCTTCTGTTGAACGTTATAATGGTCAGGATTATGGGAGGAGATGGGAGAGAGAGACAGAGGCACAGTGGGGAGAGAGAGAGAAACATGAAGAGAGAAGGAGAGACAGGAAGAGACGGGAAGTGCGAGAGACCAGAAGAGAGAGACGGGGGAGAGAGGTACAGAAAGACCAGGAGAAAGAGAAACAGGGGAAAGAGAGAGTCAGGAGGAGAGAGAGACAGGTGAGAAAGCCAATGAAAGAGAGAGACAAAAGAGAGAAAGGAGCTCAGAAAGACTGAGAGACAGGAAAGAGAGATGAGAGAGAGAGAAAAGTTTCTGAAGGTTCTGGTTAGGGTTGTGGGCGGAGTTAGAGGCGGGGTTAAAACTTCATTCATATAGAAACAAATAAAGTTATATATGAAGTTTATATCAATTCATAGAAAGAATTTGAGACTTATTGAATTAAAATTGAATTTAAATGTGTTTATAATCCTCCTGATGATTGGATCATTTTCATAACAGTGCTCTTGCTTTTGTCCAATAGGATCCGGACATCCAGCCGCATCACCGTATGGCCCCGCCCCTCATCACAGCAGCTTCCTGCCTCCCGCCCATTTGGCAGGTAAGCGTAAGTAACCCCATTTTTTTACATCACTTTACTGCCTGTCTGTCTCTCTGTCTGCCTGCCTGTCTGTCTCTCTGCCTGCATCGTTCTCTCATTATCCTGTAAGAGAAAAAGAACCGGAGATGCAGAAAAACTAGCATTTGTAAAGTGTACAGTGTGCTTGAGGTTAAAAGGGTGTGTGAGTGGTGGTGTGTGTGTGAGTGGTGGTGTGTGTGTGAGTGTGTGTGAGTGGTGGTGTGTGTGTGAGTGTGTGTGAGTGGTGGTGTGTGTGTGAGTAGTGGTGTGTGTGTGTGAGTGGTGGTGTGTGTGTGTGTGAGTGGTGGTGTGTGTGTGTGTGTGTGAGTGGTGGTGTGTGTGT
>JAQQZU010000014.1:17203700-17213087 GCA_030068025.1 Parauchenoglanis punctatus
GCTAGCGCTGGGCAATATGAGCAAAAATGTGTGGTCTTTTTTTTAAGATTTTGACAGTTTCATGGTATTTGTTTCTTTATTAATTTTTGCATGATTAGCCCTTTGTGTAGGTTTGGGCCTTATTCTACAGTAATAAAAGTTTACTTCTGCAAATAAATAGAAGTAAATAGAATAATAATGTTATCATGTATGTAATGAAGGCTTTCATTACATGAAATGTCACAACATATGAAGGATTCAGTACTACAAATTACTGCAAAATGTAAACAAATTTTTTCTTTACTCATATTGTGTTAATCGATCCGCTCTGAAGGCGCTTATGTCATCACGAAGCAACTTTTGTACTGAAGAAAAGCGCTGTGTTGCATGATATGGAGTGAGATCACTGTCTTTTATATGAGAGCGCAGATACGATGCTAAATCGAGCACAAACAGACCTTACAAACGAGCAGGAATCGAGGAAAATGAGCAAAAACTGCGAGGACGAGAACGCAGAAAACACATTGCATCTTTGAAACGCATCACAGCATTGATGAGTGCGCTCACATCTCGCAGCCGTGCGCTCGGTTCGCCGTTTCCTTTATTTTATTGTTTTATCTCTATCATGACACGCTGATGGACATGAACTTCACAGATCACTCAGTGAAGAGACACGGGAGAGAACATGAAGCCCCGAGAGAGACAGACAAGAGTGTGTGTGTGGCTGTGTGTGTGTGTGTCTGTCTGTCTGTGTGTGTGTCTGTGTGTCTGTCTATGTGGCTGTGTATGTGTGTCTGTCTGTCTGTCTGTCTGTCTATGTGTCTGTGTGTGTGTGTATGTGTGTGTGTCCTTTGTGTGTCTGTGTGTGTGTCTGTGTGTGTGTCTGTGTTTGTGTGAGTGTGTGTGTCTGTCTGTGTGTGTGTCTATGTGTCTGTGTGTGTGTTTGTATCTATGTGTCTGTTGGTGTATCTGTGTGTGTCTGTGTGTGTGTCTGTCTGTGTGTGTATCTGTGTGTGTGTGTGTGTCTGTGTGTCTGTCTGTCTGTGTTTGTGTCTGTGTATGTGTTTGTCTGTGTGTGTATGTGTCTGTGTGTGTGTGTGTGTCTGTCAGTGTGTGTGTGTGTGTCTGTGTCTGTGTGTGTCTGTCTGTGTGTGTGTCTGTCTGTGTGTGTGTCTATGTGTGTGTCTGTGTTTGTGTGTGTGTGTGTGTCTGTCTGTGTGTGTGTTAGTATCAATGTGTCTGGTATAATGGTGTGGACATTCTGGACCCATTGTGTTTATTAGAGAACCCTGGAGAAATATTTGTTTTTTCTGTTTAAGTTGATGTCACATGAGGTTTGTCCTTTGTGGGCATGGCCTGTTCAGCTTTTAACTGTGGTCTTGTGTATAATTTACTCTCTGTTTACTACGCTACAGCCGTGTCAGTACCGAATTTGTGCTCAGATTAAATAGAACTACACTAAAGATGTAATGTAGCTAAACTGTGTGGACTAATGTCTGATTGATGAGATTAGACACATCAAATTTTGATTCATTTAACAAAAATGAGCAGAGTGGAGAACTGATAGTTCTGAGTTTATTTTGCTTTCTAACAAATTTATATAAAACGGAGAAAATTTAACTACCACAATGAAAGATTGTCTTAATAATTTAGGAATTATTTGGCACAAAGGTTTGTGCATTAAATTGCATTTCATCATAAAGATCTGTGGCTTAATGATAAAAATAAAAACACAGTTACTGTTTGTAGCTCCATGATGTTTTCTTTGGATTATAAAGCAGCACTCAGTGATGTTTTAAATTTTATTCTTTTTTATTCACTGCTTTCAGGATGTTAGATTTGCTCTAAACAGCAGGTCCACAGCTTTCAAACTAAACCTTTGAGAGTTAAATGGTTGAGTATAAACTGCTGTAAACTCTCCCTGCTGTATAAAACCACCTTCCACCTCAAAACTTCGAGAGTTTGACCAGGAAGTGTTTCGGGTTTACTCCATTGAAGTGTTTCATCCCTGCAGCAGCAGTAAAACAGTCTGATAATGACACTCTGAACATGAGCTCTAACAACAATCGCAGCTTTATTATCGCTCTCCACTTTATTTAGCGCTGATAATTAGCTCTGAGTTCAGCGCTCCTTCCTTCTGCACCACTGAATCACAAAAAAACCACCAACGCTGCTGTGACAATCTGGAAAATGCAGCAGCTTCCTCTGAGCATGCCTGTCATGAATAAATGAATAAAGAGTGAAAAATAACCATCTCCCAGATTCAAAACTTGTTTCTTCTTGCTGATTCAGACTTTCAGCCTCACTTTGCAATTCCAAACAGTCACAGAATAAACAGGTCCACTGAGGTGAGGCACGTTAGCAAAGCTGAAAGTGGCCGAGTGGGCGTGGCCTAATGTTTCAGACTGTAGGAGAAAGAGTAAAATACTGATGGAGTGGTGTCGCAGTCACCACCTGGAGCTGAGGCTAAAAATCTAACTAACAAACATCCTCATCACACTCATCATCCTCATCTGATCTGATTGAGATGTCTGATCACTGTAGCACTTTGTCTGGTTCAGGTTCTGGTTCTGCAGTAGATTTGCAGTAACGTGACTCAGCAGGTGATTATTTCACACAGGGTTTTTTTTCTGCCAGATAAAATAGATGAAGAAGTTTGAAACACTCTTTTTGAACTGTAGCGTCTACGTCTGCGTCTGGTCTGAGTGATGGTTGCAGACATGTCTGTGCTGGGAATCAGAGTTTATGATGAACAGGAACAGGTGGATTATTGATTTAAACTCCGTCTAGAATTTCAGAGTTTAAGAGAGAAACAAACACAAACACTTATTACTGAGACGAGCCTTCATTCACTCACATCCACCGAGTGGCTGCATCTGTCCCGAGTCTATCCCGGGAATGCTGGGCATGAGGCGGGAACACCCCCTGGAATAGGACTGACTCACACACAACCTGCAATAGGACACCAGTCTCTCTCTCAAACACACACACACACACACACACACACACACACACCTACAAATAATTTATAAAAGCCAAAACACCTACTTTAGGGAGGCAGAGTATATGCTGATTTCATCTTCTACAACACACTCTCTCTCACACACACACACACACACACACACACACACACGCATGATTGGTGGCAGTCTTTAATGGAAAAGTGACAGCGAGCTCAGTTCAGTAACGATGAGGTCGAGAGGGTGTTATATTACACAGTACAGGTGTTTAATCTGTGTGTGTGCGTGGAGGAAAAAATGACTGTGCATGAGAGAGAGAAAGAGAAGAGAATGCTCACTCACAGCTCACACTTCTGTGGCTTGTTTTGACAACTGCTGTGTGAGGTTGCTGACAGAAATTGTATTTCTCTTTCAGTCTCTCTCTCTCTCTCTCTCTCTCTCTCTCTCTGTCTCTCCCTCTCCCTCTCTCTCTCTCTCTCTCTCTCTCTCTCTCTCTCTCTAACCCTCTGTAGGGATTACTGTGTATTGTGATGAGGTACCTGAACTTCATTATATTTTCACACCTTGACTGTCCACACACACACACACACACACACACACACACACACACACACACACACACACACACACATGTTGTTTCAGAATCAGTGGGAAGCAGAAACAACAAAACTCTTGAATGTGCCATTATTTTTTATTTGTTTTATTTACACAGCACCGACGGCTCTACAGTAAAAAAACTGCAAAAAATTTATTTGTATCATGCATCATGCTAGGTTTCTTTTTTCTGGTCTGAAATGTGCTATAACTTCACAACCATAACACACCTGAACACGAGTTGTACTGAAACCCTGACTGGATTAGGGTCAGGGTTCTGATTTTGTCCTTTAGGGAGTCAGTAGCCTGAGGGAGCAGGTACAGGGTGCTTTACATGGTTTCTGATTGGTCAGAAGTGCTTTTGAGAACTGGATGCTCGGAACACTCCTTCTGCACTGAAACAACCAGCAGATGAACAGAAAGAGAGTGGGAGAACAAAGAAGGTGAATGAACGTGAAAGAGAAAAGATTTAAAACAGAATATGTAAAGAGAAGAATGAGGAAAAGAGGGATAGAGAGAGAGAGAGAGAGAGAGAGAGAGAGAGAGAGAGAAGGGGAGAGGGAGAGACAGAGAGAGAGAGAGAGAGAGACAGAGAGAGAGAGAAGGGGAGAGGGAGAAACAAAGAGAGAGAGAGAGAATTGAATTTAATTGAATTTTAAAATCAATTTACAGAAAAATTGTAAATGAATCACAGTTAATCACCGAATTGGAAGGGACATGCACAGAAGTAAATAAATAAATAGATTGAGTGGGGGGGAGAAAGAAAAATTGTTATATACAAAAGACTTACATACAAGATACATACCTACATTATATACAAAAGAGACCAAATAAACTGGAAGAACAGTTCATCGTCAACAACTGTACACAGAACTTGGTTATAGCACCATATTTCCTCAAAAGGCCCTAGATCTTGCATCAGCTTATAAAAGCGAAAGTCAATAAGAACCCTAGATTTCACCAAATTGGAAAAGACACTCAAAACATCGTGGCTCAGTTGATGAGTCACCTTGTTTCTTCTACTAACATAAATAGCCATTTTGGCTTTACCCAATACAAAGTTTAACAATTTGCAAACACTTTGATAACATTGTGTATATTTGAAACCAAGGATGAAAATCTCTGAAGGGAAAGTTCTGCTAAAACAGCCAAATAAAGACTGTAAATATGAAAACAGAGGTTTCAGTCTTGAACAGTACAGGAAAGCATGAAAAATAGTTTCCCGCTAACCACAGAAAGGACAGTTATGATTGACTTCTGGATTAATAATGGAGATAAAAACATTAACAGCTACTTCACCATGTAAAATTCTCCATTGCAAATCACCCACTCTCTTGGCCAATGATGGTTTATTGATTGCTCTCCATTCTGGCTTTACATTTTGGCCCAGGCTGAACACTGGTCACCATGGTGTATCAGTTCTGTCACTCAAAGTCCTTTTATTAAAAACTTTAACACATGCTTGATACAATAGTTTTCCATTAACAACATTTAAAGACAAGTCCATAGGCTTTCTGGGGTTCCGCAGGAGGCCCATCCCACCCTCCAGATCGGGTGTGACGACCAGCCCAAGGAAAGGGTCTGCAATGTCGGGAGTGACCTCACCAGCACAGTAACTTTCAAGAAGTCTTAGTTCATCTAGAGAGAAGGCAGAACACCACCTTTCTAAGAGGTGGGCAACAGTCCGGATCGACCTAGTTTGTAGGGGCTTTGCTACTTTTTCTGCTTCTTTAAAGTCTGGTCTGGTCAGGTTAAGAACATTTTCCACAGTCACTATTCCCGAGTTAAAGAAGGCCATCCTGAGGTCAGAAGGTCCACATGGCGACATGTCCAGATGTGTCCTACAACCTAGGGGTTCCTGCAAGAGCCAGTGTACAGAGGTCACAGGGCCGGTCCTTCGTACCTTAAAAAGGAACCATGCCCTAAAGAGGTTCCTGTAGAAGAGTGGTAAACTTGAAATAGACTTGTCATGTGGTTTCATCAAAAAGAGAGCCCTAAGGCCCCATAAGTCTTGAGAATCTCACATGTTGTGGATCTCCAAGCCACATCTGAGGATCCAGTTAAAAGCCTTTGGACAAGCTGCAAGTGGAAAGCTTCAGCTCTGCTTTGCAGGTGAATAAGGCTCTGCAAACCCTCAGTCTTAGGTAGATACAAAACTGATTGCGGAATCCAATGCAAGTTGTCCCAAAAAAAGTAGGGATAATAGTTTGTTTAACAGACCTGGCAGAGGATTCACGCAAGCCAGCCTGTGCCAGAAAGATGCCGCTACAATGTTGTTGATTATTAATACTATTTTTATAAAATAGGACATCTTTGGGTGTAGCCACTTCCACTTGCCAACGCCCAAGCAATAGAGCCTCACTTTTAGACCAATTTACTTTTGCTGAGGAAAGGACTGTCAAAAGCTTTTTCTTGATCTAAGGAGATCAGGCCCACGTTAAGGTCCGGAATTTTGGAGATGACCAGAACATCCCTTGCAAGTGTGATGTTATCACGAATGACCCTGTTGGGTATACAGTAGGTCTGGTCTGAGTGAACAACATGCTCTAGTACTTTTTTCTAACGGTTGGCTAAGGTTTTAGATAACAGCTTATAGTCACTGCACAAGAGCGAAATAGGCCTCCAGTTTTTCGAGTTGGTGAGATTGCCTTTCTTGGGAAGGAGAGTGAGGACTGCTATACGGCAGCTCCTCAGTAGATGCACCCCATTTAGACTGTCATTAAACACCTCAACAAGTCCTCTCCAACCACTCACCAGAAGGACTTGTAAAATTTGAGCGGAATTCAATCCAGTCCTGGGGCCTTACCACATTCTGTTCCATGGAGAGCTTTTTCTAGCTCTTCCATTGTCAGCCTGGCATCCAGCTCAGCCAGGGACTCAAGCAGAACTTGAAGCAGACTGCTGAAGATGGCATCGTCAGCTACGCAGTTCAGGCCCAGTTCACTTCTGTACAACTTTTGATAAAACTCGGTTGCCGCATTTCGAATTTCAGACATGCTTGTGAATAAAACACCAGATTCGGTTTGCAGGGAGTGAATAAAATGCTTTTGGCCATTTTTCTTTTCTAGACTAAAGAAAAATTTTGAAAGGATGTCCATTTGATCCACTGTGCGAAAACGTGACCTGACTAAATCACCCTGTGCCTTGGTTCCCAAAAATTCAGCTAGTGTATTTTTCTTTGCATTTAGACATTCAACGTGGTCCCGATCTCCAGTAGCATAGGCTTCTGGTACTCTAAGAGTTCTTTTTCTAAAATTTTAATGAACTGGTTTGTGTCTCTCATGATGTTTCAAGTATATTGCTTACACAATAATTGGATTTATACCTTTCCAATGTCCCACCACTGCTGTAAGGATTTAAAATAAGCCTTGCGTGTTTTAAAAGTGCCCCCCAAAAAACTTGAGAATGTCTCCAAAACATTTAACATACACTAAACTACTATTGAAATGCCAATAGGTGCTCCCTGGCTTTACTGAACTCAGAGTCACAGAGCATTGGACTAGGCTATGGTCAGAAAAAGGTATGGGCAAGATTAAACAATCACTGAAAATGCTGAGTTGGTGATTAAAACAGTAAACCTGTCAAGTCTGGCTAGAGAAAAGACACCATTATGAGCATGGGCCCAAGTGTATTGCCTCTGTATACCATGAAAAGTCCTCCACACATCACTTAGATCTGATACCATCATTTAAGGCTCGTGCGTGACGCCATGTGTGGCTCAGGGTGATTCCTATCTAAATCCAACTCGGTGCAATTAAAATCGCCGCCCATGAAAAAAAAAGTCGTCGCCATTACAACTAAGTAGCGTTTTATGCAGAATATCTAAAAAAGCTAATCTGTCCTCCGCATTGGTTGGTGCATAAACACGAATAAACACAAGCGCAAGCTCCTCATAGACAGCTCTGACTTTCAGTATTCTGCCTTTGAGAACCTCTTCAACATTATGCATTATTGGGACCAAGCTCCTAGAAAAAAGGATAGCAACCCCACCACTAACCGTGGCTCAGAAAGATGGGTCCACCCCACTCCATGGCCCAATCTGCTGCATTCCTCTCATCACAATGTGTCTCCTGCAGAAAAAGGACACTAAAATGCTTGTTTTGACAATTCATACAGTTTAGCTCTTTTGGCTTGATTCCTTGCACCAGTTAGGTTGAGGGAGGCAATGCAAAACTCACCCAGTGGATGAAATAAAGGTAAGAATGCATGTAGACACCCAAAACATATCAAAACATTCAAGAATAAAGAATGTTCATACAAATTTTATCTCCATCAGTCCGACGTAGCTTATTCTTAACAAAGGTCTTTCTTAACAAATCTTTTTCAATCTGTATATTTTTGTGCTTTCAAATAGGCCTTAGTTCATGAAACATTTTACCTTTTCTGAGAATTGTTTCAGGTCTGGGAAATATTCCTCAACATGTACACCCCTTATGTTTTTAGTGGCTTTCAGAAACAGTCTAATATCCTCAATTTCATAACTCCTGTTTGGGCAATCGGTGTGAGGCGTGAGGACTGTACCAGAGTCAGAGAGGTCATCTTCACTACAGGATTCGATGGGATCAGTGTCCCTGTCAGCTCTCTTGGCCAATGACAATTTGCCTTCTTTTTACTGAAATCTTAAAACCATTACTGCTCGTGCCAATTACCATATTATCTACAATGATCCCGTTGTCTTGTGCGTTGCCTTCCTCAACAATTTTGGGGCCATCTTACGAAAAAAGGCCCTCGGCATCCGATTCCACCGTGCCGGCCAAGACTGACTGGGGCTCGGCGGAACCGGACACCGATAAGGCCACTTCGTCACTTGGGGTTCCAGAGGCGTAATCATTACTGTCAGCCTGAGGGTTTGCGGAGTCGACCGAGCCCGTGGCTGCAGAGGTTAGGAGTATTAGCATTAGGAGTATTAGCAGGTATTATGTCCTCCTTAACTGTATCGTCTGGTGCAGTTTCCAGATTTACTTCGGCCATTCTAGCTGGACACGCACGGACAAGATGTCCCGTTTCACTGTACGCTAGGCACCTCATCGCATCAGTGGTCGCAAAGACGGTGTAGTTAAACCCATCAATGTGCAAGGTAAAAGACAAGTCTAAATTTGAGTGGTTACTGTGCAAGATTATGTACACAAACCGCCTAAAAGACACAATATGTTTTAAAAGAGAGGACTTACTTCCAATCAGGATCTTCTTGATTGGAGAGACCAGTTTTCCGTATCGTGTCAAAACTTCAGCCAGTTGTTCATCTTTAACAAACGGGGGAATGTTTGATAGTGTGACTTTTATTGCAGGAGCAGAGAGGGGAAGCACAGGTGTGTATGAGCCACCTATAACTACACCACTTTATGTAATAATAGCGTTGCTCATTCTTGTCGCCGACAGAATGTTTTCATGTCCAATTATTTTGCCGATTTCCAGGCTACATTCTTCTACACTCGCCGCTGATGCCACTTTAACTGCATGGCGCGGCGACAGCGATTCAAAAATGCTTCCGCTTGCCACCATTGCATGCACCAGCCAACCTGGTTAGCGACAAGGCAGCAGAAACAAACTCCAAAACACAGAAAAAAAACCCCACAAACAACTTAGAACAAAAAGAGAAAAGAGGGAAAAATAAAAGATGATTGAAAAAATTAAGGAGAAAAACGGAAGAATACAAACACAAGCACAGCAGCCACAACTCACACACGCTCACACCACGCTCCGCCCACTCACTCCCAGCATGCAATCAGAGAGAGAGAGAGAGAGAGAGAGAGAGAGAGAGGAAGAGAGAGAGAGAAAGAGAGGGAGAGAGAGAGAGAGAGAGAGAGGGAGAGAGAGAGAGAGAGAGAGAGAGAGAGAGAGAGAGAGAGAGAGA
>JAQQZU010000014.1:17221429-17232198 GCA_030068025.1 Parauchenoglanis punctatus
CCCAGTTTACCAAAACACTCAATGCCTGAGAACCCCCCAGATCTGCACCTTTACCTAGTAGAAGGTTATTAACAAAAGGCTTGGCTAAACAAATACATTTTCAGCCCAGATTATCACATTTATCCTGAGAATTTTATGCTGCTGCTGTTCTGAATGACATCAATTTAGCTGTCAGATAAATTTAAATACAAATATTTTCAAATATATAATATACATTACACAGTTTATAAAGGCTGAATGTGGAGATGTTTAACTGATTTTCTCAGTCTGAACCTCTAAACCTCTGAACCCCTTCATTTAGCATCCTCAAACAAGGCATAGTGTGCGTGTATATGTGTTTGTGTAGGGATTACTTGACTTTATAAGGATCAGGTAAAGACTACTCCACACTTAAAAGTATCAATGCAGCCTTTGCTCACCCTTCACATGGGCATGCACACACACAAACACACACACACACACACACACACACACACACACACACACATACATACACACACTTGTACTTCTATATTTGTGAGGATACTCAATGACATCATGCATTCCCAGCTCCTGACCCTAACCTAACCCTAACCCTAATTCTAACCTAAACACTAAAACCAGGTCTTTACCTTCAAACAACTCTTTGAAGAAGTGACGACCAGACAACATGTCCTCACTCTGTTGGTTAAACACATGTTTCGGTCCTAAATATCCAGGCTTGGGGAGTAAGGGAACACATGGAACGGCGTAATTAGGATACGAAAAAAAGGTAACTGTATTCCATTATAGTTACAGAAAAATAGCTGTAATCAGATTACTAATACTTCTAGTAAAAACGGGGATTATTTACAGGATTACAATTTTAAAATGCATAAGGGCTGCAACAACTAATCAGCAAAATCAATAAAAATCAATAATAAAAAAATCAATATTAAAAATAATTTTCATTATTAGTTGAACTGCGTCATGAAGCACACTGCGCGCGCAGCATCACTTCATAAACACATCATGGGAATGTGAGGAGAAGCGTGATGTTCCTGCTGGAATTGTCCTGATGAACAACTTAGTTATGTTTTGTTAAGCAGTGACTAATGAAGTTTGAATCAATTGCAAAAAGTTAAACTAGAATATTTTTCCGATCCGATTTTTCCAGTTCACAAGTTGATACCTAAAAGAGACGATTCACTAATCTCGGGCATTGAAAATTAAGAGTCAAATGTAAGTCTTTGGAGTCGATTCCACACACTGAAAATTACTCACCTCGCGCGTGCACAAAGCAAGCAAAATGAGCTTAGCATTGGAGAGTTTCAGTGAGAGAAACAGGAGCTGATATTTATTTTAGCTTTATTTTGATTTTGTCAAATCTTGAACAACATTTTTTTTCTTTCAAAATTTGAATAAATCATGGCTTGAAATACCGACACACAGCTGCAAAAACTGTGGTTAGTGATTCAAAAGTGCTAATAGTAACCACTGTAGGCTCCATAGCACCACCTGGAGTTAGTCTGAGTGTTTATTCTGCACCAGTCATATATAATGCTTCTACTGAATGAGGATCAACTGGTCAACTGCATCATCTGGTCCACATGAGCACCTGATCATATTCTCATGCTGTGACAGATTATCTGATAAATGACACTCATGCTGTAATTAGTGACCTGCTGTTTAATTAAAACTAGTTAAGAAAAAGTTCTGTAGTGATTATTAAAATGCTGCAAATAAATATTTAAAATAAATATCTTTTGTGTATAATGTATAAATGTAAAAACTAATTAAATAATTAAGGGAAGGTTATTTAATTAACCCCACAAAATAATCAAATAAAAAAATAATTAAATACTCAAAATAATAAATAAAAATCAGCAGTCTCAGCCCTAAATAAGAGCGATACACTACCTGCTCATGTGCCACATTACAGCAGGTCCTGACTCTCATATCACCTCTCTGGTCTGGAGTGAAATCAGAGCTAATGTTATTTAGTCTTTAAATCAGAAAAGGGGAACATCACAGTACAGAGCAGGTTCCCCTTCCAGCTGAGAAAATGCCGTCATCATCCTCATAATTGGTACTGAGGGAATCCAAAAGTAACGGAACACCATCAGTTACATTACTGTCATTTTGTGATAATTAGATTAAATTACTGATACACTTTTAGCAGGTAATTAGTAACTGTATCTGAGTACATTTTTAAAGTAACCCTCCCAACCTTGACTATATGTAGTCAGTACAAGTACACACACACACACACACACACACACACATTTTAAGTGGTACTGAGCTCCACAGGAAGAACTCACTTGATCACTGCCTTCTGTAATGTGTGTCAGTGTGTGTTTGCATGCATGTAGTGTGTATGTGTGTGTATGCTTGTGTGTGTGTGTGTGTGTGTTTCTATTTTGAGAGAATCCTCCACTAACAGCACATTAACACGTTCCCCAGAGAAATTCCTTTTATCGACGAACTTTTAACACTCATCAGCTTTCCAAATTTTGTGAGTGTGATTACTGCCCCTCAGCCTCATTACTGCCCCTCAGCTTTATTACTGCCCCTCAGCTTTATTACTGCCCCTCAGCCTCATTACTGCCCCTCAGCTTTATTACTGCCCCTCAGCTTCATTAATGCCCCTCAGCTTCATGACTGCCCCTCAGCCTGATTACTGCCCCTCAGCCTCATTACTACCCTTTACAATTATTACTGCCTCTCAGCCTTATTGCAGCCCCGCACAGTTATTATAGCCCTTCAGCCTCATTACTGCCCATAAGCCTCGGGTTTCTGAAGTCAGATTGTATTTCTCTGTCATTCTGATTAGGAAGGATCCCAATTCATTAATATTTAAATTAATCAATCTAATAGTTAGTTTTAGCTTTAACTGCTATATGATTCATTTATTCACTTCTGCCAAACCCACATTTCCATATATGGAACACTTTTCTTGTTTACTGTCATTAGATAAGTACACAATATGTGTGTACATTTTGCATCTGGTCTGTCAGACACACACACACACACATCAAATAATTATTAATCATCAAATTAGGGAATTAATCAGTAAATTAGATGGGGTATTTAGTAACTTAATAAGCTCCCATATGGTACGATCTGTTTCTCTAAATAACGGCCAGTTCTCAAATGCTGATGAGAAAATGCTAACGAGGTTAGCAAGCCGCTACACTTCATTAGTGTGAGTGTCAGTGCCGAGAGAACACACACACACACACAGAAAACACACACACATCATTAGAGAGAGAGAGGCGTGTGGGGGGGATCCTCTCATCTCCTGTTCCACTCGTTCCCTCCAGTTGAAGTGTCTGTGTGTGTGTGTCAGTGTGTGTGTGTGTGTCAGTGTGTGTGTGTGTGTGTCAGTGTGTGTGTGTGTGTCAGTGTGTGTGTGTGTGTGTCAGTGTGTGTGTTGGTGTTTGGAGTGCAGCCTAAGTGCTGTCAGTGCCATCGTCTCTCTCTCCTATGGCCTTGTGTCCAGCAAGGAACAATAGCTGTGTGTGTGTCTGTGTATGTGTGTGTATAGACCCATCATAGACACACTCATCTGCTCAAGCACTTCATTGTCCACACACACACACACACACACACACACACACACACACACACACACACACAGTGTCATTAGGGTAATGGAGGGATGGATAGAGAAGTAATTACGGATGAATAAGGATGAATAACAGTCATAGTAATGATTTTTCCTTTTTTATCTCTCCGTTTCTCCGGGTCAGAAAAATTGCGCTACATTGACTCTGTAACTTTTTGATTAACATCTATTTTTATGTCAGTACTTTTTATTATTTAAAGTAATTTTAAAGTCGTAATGTATTTTTACTGTATTGTTCTCTGTGATGTTCTTCCCACTGCATCTCCATTGCGGCTCATATACCACTGTAACCAGTACAGACCAGTTATCGAATGTTGTCTTGATCTTAAACACTTTCAATTTTCACACATAAAGCCATATATTTTAGGAATAATTTAACTGCATTAATATTTTCATGAATATTTAAATGTTAATTGTGTTATATGGGTAATCCATAAAAACATCCTTCTCTAGCTACATAGTAATGCTTTAGTTATGTCTGTTTAAAGCTAATTATTTGAGATTAACCACACTTATGTGAAAACTTATAAAAACATGAAAAGTATGCAAATGAGAAGTGATGTGGTACGTAGTTATAAAAAGACAAGACCACGCCGTCTTTCTGTGTGATGTGTGTGGTTAAACTTGGTGCGACTGCTATGCAGGGAGGAGGCGGTTTAGTGTGAGGTGAAAATAAGGATTGTGGGTAATCAGGGTTCTAGCAGAGGAGGGATACTCTCAGAGGGAACTCACTGCTGGAGTGGGTTTCAGGTGGATGAGTGAGAGTGGGTTCTGCACAGATTGATGGAGGAGAACCCTCAGGAGAACAATTTGTAATCTAGCTTTCATACACACATGGTACATTTCTGATCCCAGGGGTTCTTCCTTCCCATCATGCCTCATGCTTGGAGATTCTATAATGTGAGACATGTTAATGCTTGTCCAATAAGAATGTGACGAGGAGGAAATTTAGGTCATGTGATCAGCATGCTGGAGAAGGATGTTGTCTGGATGTAGAATTGGTTTGAGGAGGTCCTACACAATGCTGATCCATACTCTCAGAGTGATTTTTGCTAACAGATACAGTTACAGGGTTAGAGTCAGTGGGCGTGGCCTATTTTGTTCCTGTTCTTTTAAAATGTGTATGCAAACGAACAAATTATATTTTCGAATTAGCATATTTCCAAGTAAAGGAGTCATGTCAGTCTTATTGATGAAGATGTGGCTGGCGTGTCTGTTAGTGATGGAGGTGTGGCTTCTGTGCCCTTGTTTCTTCTTCTTTTCTTCACTTTTTAACTCACATACACCACTAGCCATATGGCGGTCTCTCTCTCTCTCTCACACACACACACAATCTCTCTCTCTCTCTTTCTCCCTCTTTCTCCATGGTAGGGGGTGTGTCCTAGTGTGTGTGTGTGTGTGTGTGTGTGTGTGTTGGACTGGTGAACATGTGTGAGTGTGTGATAAACAGCGGTTCAGTTTGTGTGAGTGTGAGTGCAGCAGCTGATGATGAAGAGACGCCAGGACTCAGACTGAGAGGATAGAATTAGAGATGGAGTCCTGCTGACACACACACACACACACATACACACACACACACCAGGAAGAGTGACTTTGGTAGAGTTAGAAACAGACAGTGAGCAGTCAGCAGTTTGCAGCTTTATTTTGTACAAAACAGCATGTTGTGACGTCATTTATCAGGATATCGATATCATCTCATTCACCAACCAACATCCTTAAACACTTAAACACACACACACACACACACACACACACACACTTACAGCACTTTTGTCCAATAGAAGCAGGTGATGTAATCAGAATTATTATTATTATTATTATTATTATTATTATTATTATTATTATTATTATAATACCACAGCACTGTTGAATCCTGCACTCTGATTGGTCAGAAGGTGTTGATTAATTTTCTATAATAGCAGCTCTGACAGTAGTGCAGGTTTACATTAATGTGCTGATTTCTACAGTAACAGCTCATTCAGAAGATTAAAAGCATGTGTAATCATTGATCTGTGAGCAGAGGTTTATTGAACTAATTTCTGGAAGGAGTCTCCAGTGTCAGCCCTGTCAGGGACACTTGACTCCTGTTAAACCCTCAGCGAGGAATCTTTTTTTATTCCAGTTCAGCTCTACAGCACAATGAAGTTAAATGTCCCCAGGTTTCTGTGCTGCTCTGAGATAACACACGCTTCCTGTAACCGATCATTTAAGTGAACGAGTCGACTATAAATACACGCTGCTTCTGCTCTGATCACTAACACACAGCGAGCAAGCGGGTGTGTATCACAAAAGCTGGAACTGGAACTGAAGAACTTTTACACATCAGCTCTTAGAGACAAGCAGGTGGGGAGGAGTCATCACTGTGCACCATGCCACCATGACAACAACTGAAATTTATTGTTGAGAAAAAGAAATAAAGTTGGCATCTCTGGTGAAAATAAATTAAATTCTCGCTGGTTAAATTCTTATGCGTTATGGTAGCACTGAATACAGAGCGGAACTACACTTCCCATCATCCCCCTGCACATCACATGACCAAGTCACGTCTCACCAATCACTCACACCTGTTTCCTGCTTACATAATTAGTGTCACGTTTCAAAACATTTTTTTTAAACTTTCGCACTGATGGAATGTTGGAATTTAAATTTACTCTGACACCTGAAGATGTCATAATGAGCAATACAGCAGCTGACCAATCAGAAGCTTCACTTCAACCCACACTCAGTGGAACTACAAAATACAGTACGTACACTCACTATAATCACAAACCAACACACACTCGCTAAACTCACAAACATGAGATTTCTAATACGGGGGGGGGTGATGGAGAGGTATTTTCAGACCATAGGATGGATAGAGTGAGGATGTTCTTATCTGTCAGGTGCAGCTTGGGCAAGTAGTGTGTGTTTGTGTGTGTGTGTGTGTGTGTGTCATCTGTCTCTGTGGTGATGTCTCTATTGACACATAGAGAGACGTCCTTTAGTGTCATGCAAATTCCTCATGTTATTTATTCATTAGGAGTGTTTCGTGTGAGTGTGTGTGTGTGTGTGTGTGTGTGGGTGTGAGTTTAGTCCATAAAGGTCACTTCCTTGGACACGTTCCACCCACCCTGTGTGTGTATGTGTGTGTGTGTGTGAGTGCGTGTGTGAGAGAGAGAGAGAGAGAGAGAGAGAGAGAGAGAGAGAGAGAGTCACTGTTTCTCTTTCAAACTGTCGTCTCTTTGTGCTCTTTATTTTCTGCTGTCTTCTCTTTTTGGCATCTTTAAAAATGTCTCTTTAAACACACACACACACACACACACACACACACACACACACACACACAGTAAAAGTAGCTTCCAGTCTATTTAAAATGCAGAAACAATAAAATGTGAGTGGAGTTGATGGTTTTTCTTTATTTACTCCCTGAAGTAGAGTTAATCGATTTTCCACTCCAGTGTTCAGGGCTGGAAATTAACGCTGATAGCTGACGATGTTGTTCTGTCCACCGCCATGCTACCACTTCCTCTCTGTGCTGGAAAACCAATCAGCATGCATAGGCTGATTCCCAGACAGTGAAGATGCAAAGTGCTTATAATGGAGATAAAGTCAAAAACTGAGACCCTTTCTGTTTACTGACAATACTTTCAACTCTGGTTTAAATGTAACCAGTCTCAACAGCTAATCATTTCCTACCACAATAACAATGTTTTCCCCCAGTGGAACACATTCCCAGGCCATGTCTCCGCCCCTGTTCTGTCATTGGCTTGGCTCCGTGATTGTGTTCTCCTGTTCCTTGTTTTCTCCTCCTTGTTTTTAATTTATTTCATTAGAGTACTATTCAGACGAGATGTGAGAGAGACAGAGAAATTTTCCAGATGTGTGTGTACAGTAATGTTGTCAGAGGATGTCTGTTGTAATTCTGATTAGTTCATGTGACCTGTGTATAAATCACAGTGATGGGTGTGTCTTCACGATGTATCCCAACATTTTCATGCGTACTACACACACACCTCTTTTTAATAGACACACTACTTGTTAAGTGTTAGTTGTAGGGGGCGTGGCTACACTTGATCATTAAGAGGTCACATGATCTTAACATGTCTAGGGTAATGTTTTGTTTTCATTTTATAGAAATTAAAATTTGCACTAAAATCCTAGAAATAGTCCAGTAATAGTACATTACACACCTCCACATGGAAACCTAATCCAGTCCGAATAGGACTTAAGCCCAAGCGTTGACGTTTCAGTGAATGATGCTGATGAATTGTGAATTTCATGTCATCAGACAAATAAAAATACCTATAAGAGTCCAGGCACATGTGTATTTGTGCAAAAGGTTTTTATGTAATCTGTAGTTAAAGCATGGCATATATGAAGTTTTGACTACTAGTGTTTTTACTAGTAGATTACTAGTGTTTAATGTGAATTAGTGTTTAAACTTGAACCCTCCCTCTTTCTGTTTCCAGCTGTAGACCTCAGCTCTCTGAGCTCATTACCTCTTCGTCCTGTCAACTTGATCCTAGCTTCACGTTCTGCACCCGTCATCTCTACTCCACTGGCTCATCTGATGAATACACATCTGTCTTCTCTGTCTTTTCCTGCTGCTCTTAAACCTGCCGCTCTCACACTTTCCCTGGCCTTGACAAAGCCAATTACAGACTGATCTCCAACCTCAATTTTTTTAGCTAAAGTGATGGACAGAGTGGTAGCCTTGCAACCTAAAGTCTGACTTTTCTTTTCAATGTGGCTTTCACACTCATCACATTACTGAACCTGCTCTCCTGGGAACACTCCTGTTTTCTGCTGAAGGTGGTTCCTGAGATCCTCTCCATCTCCTTGACCTCAGGAGACACTTTTCTCCTTGTTCCTTAATGGCTATTACAGCTCTCCAACTGTTCATCAAACTAGGAACACACAAGGATTCACATTACTCGAAATGTCCCTCAGGGCTCTGTTGTAGGCCCACTCATATTTACAATCAACATGTTTCTTATGGTAATGTAATCTGCTGTCAGTGATGCAGATAATACACAGAAGTCTGTAACATCCTCACATTCAGGCCTTTTCACTATATAAACATCATTGACTTTTAATTCCATAATAATTTAATTTCTTTTACAATATTGATTGACTTGACCTTGTAAAGATGGACTAACTCTTGTTCTTTATGACCTTCCTGATTATTAGAATGCTGTTTTATACAGTTTTCATCTACGGGGATGTGAACTCTACATTAAGGCCTTGAAACGTGTGTAATGCCGAGATGCACAGTACATGATTTCAGCCCCAGTTTTCCTGGTGCTGATTAATTTTTGGGTTCTGCAACTTCGGTGATAAATTACTGTGGACTCCTTTGGCAAACACTTGTGTAGTGTGAGCATTTTAGCAAGATGATTTTCTCAGTCTGTGAGCTGTCAAATATGCATGTTTGAAATTCTCGATGATGAATCACATAGTGTGAGGACCTACATTTACCTTTTACAGCACTTAGGCAATGCCCTTATCTAGACTGGCAACCTGTCCAGTGTGTATCCCACCTTGTCCAACCTGTCCACATCGACTCCATATAGAATTGGAATAAAGATGAGGAAGAAGAAGAAGATGGCAATGCCCATATCTTCAACAAATAACAGAATTGCCTTCTAGTCTCTAACAAAAACCCATCCTCGTTCCAATTCCCTCTCTGAAGAACAGTGCTGAGAAACATCCAATAAGAGTCAGAGAAGACAGCAGATTCCTCTGCTGTAACGTTCAGCAGATCTCTGAGTCCAGTTTATTGTACATCTATTTGTGTGTCGATCTGTTTTTATAAGCAATAGAAATGGTTCTATAAGAAATTATTAGGCATATCAAACCCATATTGTTGTTAGGAACAGCAAATATACAAAAAACAAACATGACTTTATTTTTACCAGCACACAGTTTAAAGTATATTTCTTTTCTCTGTACCTCCAGTGCTCTTTGCAGAACAGACAATCACCTGCCTGCATCTCCCCAACCAATTCCTCTTCCACATTTCCTCTTATTTCTATTATCTTGTTTCTGAGCAGAACAGTGTCTAAACAATCACTACATCCAGTTCTTCTTGACAGTTGTAAGAATTTGGGGTGTGCTTTGCCAGGTACCAACAGGTGAGAAATGGTGTTGCATGTGAGCCTCATCTGTGAGTGATCGTATATTGTGTATATTGCTATAGCCACAAAAATCTGTTTTTTCAACAAGAGATAAATATAGTGTAAGCAGTACAGCATTCTGAGGTTTTTAAAGCTATGTTGTGGCAGACAGATTATATCATCACAGAATCAACCCTTTTGATAAGAAGACACTTTTCTTCTCTTACCAGAGCCAATAAAGCACCATTGATTTTGTAAACAGTTCTAACCAGGACAATCTGATTGGCTGTTGTGTAATACAGATTAATACACATGTCAGAATTGTTCCTTTGTATGTCACCAACAAAGATAGTGGGGAAAAATGATTTGTATTACAAGGCAACAAAGCTACTGTTTACCTGTCTCTCTCTCTCTTTCCATAAGAAGTAAAAAACTTCTTTTTATCACTTTCAAAGTCCTTCACAGTTTCCTGCCCATGCATATCTGTCCGAGTTTCTCCATTGTTACATCCTCTGGGAGCTGACGGCATCGCCGTGACTTCTCTTATACTGTGTCTTTCAAATTTTACTAAAAGAACTTCACACCACACTCCTGTCTGCCTTGTAGGTTTTGTTTCCTTCTTAAATGATTTTACTGTATATGCTTTACAGCAACCTTGGGTTGAAGGAATAAGTCAAGCTTCTTTATTTTTTTGACTTTAGGCTTTTGGCAAGGAAATTTGGCATGGCTTTTAGGGATTTAGGTTTAACCTAAATCTGTGAATACTTTCTAATCAGATTATCATTACTTTTGTGGGCCACAACCTGCAGTGCAAAATCTTAATAATTGGACAATTTCCAATGAGACAAAAACCTCTAACCCAAACTACTCTCTGCTCACTAACCACACCTCTGCAATCTGAAATGTCTAACCCCCTTATAATTCCTCACTGGCCAAACAGTCCGACCCCCTGCACCCCTCACTGGCCAAACAGTCCGACCCCCTGCGCCCCTCACAGGCCAAACAGTCCGACCCCCTGCGCCCCTCACAGGCCAAACTGTCCGACCCCCTGCGCCCCTCACAGGCCGAACTGTCCGACCCCCTGCGCC
>JAQQZU010000014.1:17291440-17302855 GCA_030068025.1 Parauchenoglanis punctatus
AAGCTGAATGTTTGCCATAGTAAATGTTTAACGTACCTTAGTTGAAGTTTTGTTGATAATATTTTCGGCAGATCCGCCGTGAATGGCCTCCGCATGCAGTGTTTAAACACCAAAAATTAAAAAGAGAAAAACCACATTCTCCAAAGAGAAAGAAGAAAAAAGAAAACGTAGCAGAAGGGAAAAATTAAAAAACACTGGATGTGGATCCAATCAGTGTGGATTTCAAATGTCAGGGAGGTGTCAGGCTGCATGAGAATAGGTGCGTCCACCAGTGCCTTATTCAGCTGATCGACACTCCGCTGATAGTATTCTGTCCAGATCCACTCCATGTCCTTCCTTTCCAGATGGTTCAATGAGGCCGCCAGGTCTGCAAAATGAGCATTGAATTTGTGGTACCAGCCCATGAGGCCTAAGAAACGCTGAAGTGTCTTGATGTTGGTGGGTGTTGGATATGATGTCACGGCCAGGGTCTTCTCTGGATCCAACTGCGCGCCCTTGTCTGAAACCACATGGCCCAAGAATTTTAGCTGCCGCCGGAAAAAGGCACACTTCTTCAGGTTGAGCATCAACCCAGCCTGATGGAGCTTCCCCATGACAGTGTGCAGATCTTGGAGATGGTGTTCAGGTGTGGGTGAAAAGACTATGACATCATTGATGTACACACAGCAGATCTTCCCTCTCAAGTCCCCCAGGACCTTCTCCCTTAGCAAAGCTCCGGCATTCTTCAGCCCAAAGGGCATACACCTGAACTGCTAAAGCCCCATTGGTGTGATCATGGCTGTCTTGGCCTTACTGTCTTTGGAAATGGTGACCTGCCAATATCCAGATTTCAGGTCAAGTGTGCTGAAGAACGCTGCACCTTGCATGGATTCTAGAACTCATGGATAAGAGGCATGGGGTAGGCATCTGAGTGGGTTTTGGGATTAAGACACTGAAAATCCACACAAAACCGAATGGAGCCATCAGGTTTCTTGACCAACACTACCAGAGCACCCCAGGCGGACTGTGATGGTTCAATAATGCCATCCTTGAGCATCTGCTCAAGATGGGCAGCAATAATCTGTTGCCTGAATGGCGACACCCTGTACACCTTGCAGTGGACCGGCACCTCATCGGTGGTGAAGATCTTATGCTCCTCAACTGTAGTCTTGCCAAGTGCCCCAGAGCACACCATTGGCCAGGCCTGAAACAATTCCTGGACCTCTGGAGCCAGCGGAAGGAACGGCCACATAAAGACTGGTGCTTGAACAGGTCTGCAGCGCAGGTGGGTCTTTCCCCCCCCAGCGGGCGAGGCAGGAAAGGATGGAAATTTTAGCCCATACATTCTGTCCCCTGTATTGATGATGGCAGAAGTCTTGCTAAGAAAGTTCAAACCAAGGATGACAGGAAAGGCCAGGTTTTCATCAGTCATGATGTACGTTTCCAATGACCACATCATCTCATGCAAGCAGTACAGTAACTGGATCTTTCCGACCGTACTGTAGGTCTTCCCATCGGCCAGGGCAAAGCTTTGGTCGTGACTAGGCTTCAGTCGCTCCCCTTCACATGCCAGCTCCAGCTATAAACTTTGCCACATGAGGGAGTAGGTGCATCCAGTGTCGAACACTGCACTGCACTGCTTTCCTCTCACCCCGATTGGGACAAGCATCCCTTGCGTGCTTTGCTGCTCTGATGGCCCGAGACAGTTTGGCCCTCACTGTTCTTAGGGCTGCCTTGTGACCTGTTCTGAAGGCGGAGTCATGGGTCCTCAGCAGCTCACGTACCTCTGCTGTCATCCGCAGCTTCTGATTGGAGCATTTAATGATAGTCTTGGAGACAGTGATGTCACTTACGCACTTGCTGATGTAGCTGGTCACTGATGACATGTACTCTTCCAAGTTGGTGTTGTCGCCTTTGGTTGCAGCCTTCCTGAACATATGCCAGTCAGTGTGCTCAAAACAATCCTGAAGAGCAGAGATGGCTCCTGCTGGTCAGGTTCGCACCTGCTTCAGAACCGGTTTGGTGCGTCTGACGAGCGGTCTGTATGCTGGCATTAGCATAACAGTGATGTAGTCTGAGTAGCCGAGGTGGGGGCGGGGCTACATGGGGTACATGCTGGGCATGTTTGTGTAAACAAGATCCAGTGTGTTTGTCCCTCTCGTTGCAAAGTTCACATGCTGATGGAATTTCGGGAGCACTGACTTGAGATTTGCATGGTTGAAATCTCCGGCAACAATAAAAAGTCCATCAGGATGTGCATTCTGCAGCTCGCCAATAGCCCTGTACAGCTCACAGAGGCATCTTTAGCATTAGTGCTGAGGGGAATGTACACTCCAACAATGAGCACGGCAGTGAATTCCCAAGGTAATTAAAATGGCCTGTATCTAACAGTCACAAACAGATTAAACTAACAGATTAGGTAAACTGGCTACTCTAAATTGCCCAAAAGTGTGGGTGTGAGTGTGAATGGTTGTTTGTCTCTGTGTTAGCCCTGTGATAGGCTTCCCCATGACCCTGACAGGTAAACGTTATAGATGAATGGATGGAGAACTTTCTGGGGTTAAGACATAGACATAAGTCTAGTCATTTTGTTTTATCCTTTCACATTCCAATACACACAATGAATGTAATCCCAGTCTTTAAGTCTATTCATCCTCCCCTCTAGCTATGCTTCTGTCTATCTGTATGAGCAACTGTCTTTCAGGCGCTTTTTCTCAGGATTTCAGCAGACTGTTAGCGTAGAACATTTAGCCAAATCTCTGACACCTACAGATGGAACAGTTCTGTAATGGTGAAGTGTGGAACTGGTGACAGAAATGCTGAGCCATGAGAGAGAGAGAAAAGTTCAGAGGAGTTACAGTGAGACAGATGTGTCGAAAGAAACATCTTCAAAATTAGTCATCCACAAAAAAAATTAAATAAATCTAATCTCTCCATCTGCAGCGAAAGGCTAAAACTTCTTTTTCCTGCCTCGAGCCCAGTAGATATCTTTCCAATAAAAAGTGCAGTTTCTCTCTTTTTTTTTAAATAAGATGAGGAAGGCCAGAGAGCTGCAATGTGTCTCCTCTAATAAACACTCACAGCTCCGAGCTCTCCTTCATTTCTAATGTAATAAATAGTCGACCTCCAGCAATAAATCAGACAGAAATGGATAAAAATGAACTGCAGTGTGATGGAGAGGCTCGGAGTGTAGTTACAGTGTGTGCGTTTGTGCGCGTGTGTGCACGCACGTGCATGTGTGTGTGTGCACGCGAGTGCGTGCATGTTTGTGTCCCATACTTCAGCACTACATTAAACAAAATATTTAAAGGTCCTTCAAATACCAGAGGCCACACCCACATGATCATGTTGGGTGTTGGTTACTTTTCATACTTTATAATTATTATTGTAATTATTAGCCTTGTGATCCATACTGTTACTGTAACTTGGCTAATCAAGCTGAAAATGAAATATTGAGAGAGTTGGTTAATGAGTTCAGCTTTAAAATCTGAGGTTTAAAATCTTGGAGTCATGTAACTGCCCATAAATTCCCATCAGGCCACAGCACAAATCATCGTCATCTAACACCAAGTGTGGCTACGTTCTTTAAACACGCTACAGTCTACCTTATTTACACCTGCTTGCTTCTTCCTGCCCCACCCCCTTGTTTGATAAGCAGTTAAGATTACTGACAGTTCTTAAACACTCAGGAATATCAGGAACAGATCTGGTGAAGTAGAAGTCACACATCGCTCACGGTTCTCTAGCCTAACATATAAACTTGTTGTTATTAGCGCCACCTAGGCTTTGTCTTTGAATAACGGGTGTGAACATAAAATAGTCTTAAATCATTTCCAAATAATTAATCTGCAGTGAAATTTTTTTACCTCTCTATGTATCAAATCCTACGCATATTGAAAAATTTGGAGATTTACTGTTCCACTCTTTATACACTTATTATTCTTCAAACATGCAACAGCAAAAAATAAGAGTACCTCAGAAGTGCACACACAAACAAGAGCGTGAGCTGTAATATAGATTTAATTTTATTTAATTATTCCTCAGTAATTGTAAGCAGGTTTAGCTGAGCTGGGGTCTGTGTTATATATCAGGTTATTTATCTGTCTTTCACTGTGTTTGTGTGTGTGAGTGTGTGTGTGTGTGTGTGTGTGTGTGTGTGTTTGCACACATAGCAGTTTTTAAATCACGATACATTACCCATGCAGTATGTGATGAATACTCAAAACAGACTCAGCAGATTTTGCAGACGTGCTTCAGTTAAACCCTTACACATGCTTCAGTTCAGCGTTCCATCCCGTCGCCTCTCGCTCATCTGTGTGTGTGATAAAGTAACACAGTTGTAATGGTTCTGCTTCAGACTCTCGTTCTGTCTCCTCTCTACATCAGCGATGAAGTGAGCTTTAAATATGATTATTCACATTCACTGAGCCGAGACTGGAAAAAACTCAAATTTCAAAGTCTCTTTTTACTGAAAATCTAAATCATGAACAGAACATAAAGGGTTAATGATGTGTGTACGTGCATGTGCGTGCGCATGTGCGTGCGCATGTGTGTGCGTGTGTGTGATGGCTGATAATAGATGGAGTGTTGAACTGCAATGGAGAAGTGTGAACAGTCTCACTAATTTGTTAAGACACTCATTATCACCTGGAGCTGTGTGAAAGTTTGGCACATTTTTTTCTGTTTAAAAAACCATCACACACATACACAAACAAACACACACACACACACACACACACACACACACACACACACACACACACACACACATATGCACACACATATGCACACACATGGGCACTCCCGCACTCACACCCACATATATCCAATGGCACCACATGCAGCAGTAAAATTCACACAACCTAAAAATCTACAAATGGAGTCACGGTTACTGTTGTTACAGTTGATGTGGTTTACTACTCTTACACCACTAAAATTACCAACAATTACAGTTTTTCATTTACATAATACATTTCATACATTTATAGCTATGTTTAATGTTGTGGAATGTCGGTGAAGTGAGTTAGTTCCTGTTGTCACTTACATTATAGCAGCTATAAACAGTCGTTCCCTCACTGGCCTCTCTTTATTCTCTCTCTTAATATTAATAAGACAAAAAAAAGCAGCTTCTGTCCAATCAGAATGCAGAATTCAGCAGCAGTGTGGTGTGAATATAAATCTGGACATTTCAGGTATAATGGCTTTTCAGTAATATGCAACAGAACTGAGACGGTTATTCCTGCAAGAACCTCACTAGAACCTGAAAGTTTTTTAATACCAGCTCTTTATTTAGGAACATATACATGAAAATAATTTCATGTATATACTCACAATTATACAAAACAGAGATAACTAAAAACATTTCTGGTTCTAGCTTCTGTTCTGATTTGGGTTTAGTTGTTGCTCTAGTTCCAGTTTGGTTCTGGTTTCTGTTCTGATTGTTCCTCTTATTATGAGGTTATGGCTTTGAATGTTCTGGTTGCAGCACTGTTTTTTGTCCGAGTTCTTGATCTGATTTATTTTATTATTTTCTGATTTATGTTTGTAGTTCTGATTCTTGTTCTGAAGGTGTTGTTTTTGGTTCTTGTTTTAGTTCTTGTTCTGTTCATTTTTACTACAGCATGTCATGGTTTTCTTTACCTCAAGTTTTTGTTCTGGTTCTTTGCTCTAGCTTTGTTGTTCTAGTTTCTAAATTTAATTTTGATTCTGAGTCTGTCTAAAAAAATCTAGTTTTGTTGTTTTTTCCCTGTGTTGATTCTTCTTGTGGTTCTAGCTCATGTTAGTTTATGACCTCTGCTCAGAGGGGCTGTAAATGATTAAGCAGGTGTAGACACAAGGATCTTGAAGGATCTCTAAAACATCTTCAATGATGTAGGTTCTCAGACAGGAAGCGGTTCTGCATGTGTCCTGTTCTGGTGTGTAACATAAATTCTGGTTCCATGTGAACAGTCAGTAATTGCATGTTCTCAAGGGGTTTGAGAGAGAACACGCACTCATGCACATGAATGAAGCTCATTACAGACGCCTCGTGTTTCCTTGTTTACAGCGTGCGGATCCCTGCAGGAACAATTACACAAATCTGCTAGCCGAGCATAATGAGACACTTTTTTATTGTTTTATGACTCTTAATCTCACTGTTCGTATCGACTGTGAGATCATTTCCCATGATGGCTCGCTGTGTTTTCATAAATAAAGCACACATGATTACGCTGATTTTATGAGCTGGAGTTTAATCGGTTTATTAGCAGAGGACATGTGACTGGGAACATGCTTCATCCTCCAGCGGTCTACAATAATCTGTCGTTTTCGTGTTTCTGTTAAATGACGCATCTTAACATGTAGGTCATTTACAGTATATTTTCCACTTTTGGTTATAGCATTGTTTTATCAATATTACAATGACAAAAAAAAACTTGAGTGGTTAATTGATAATCATTTATTAATTATAGTGTATTGAATAAAACTCCATCTATTTACATGTTGGTTGCCTACAAAGACCACGTGAAGACCTTACTCTTCTTAGGGCCCTTAATTAAGACAAAACTGAATTGGAAGTCTCTCATTATTTCAGAATGTGCCAGAACTTGTCTCCATGGTCATGTTTAGCATGCTAACACAACGCGATAAAGTAAACTTGTTCTGTAAACTGACTTATCACAAACCCTGCCTTGTTTTCTCTGCCATCCGACCACTGCTTAACAGCCACTGCTAGTGTGCAGCATTATCTTAGCCAAATTCTTAGCAGTACACTGATATTTTAAATCTGCCTTAACAATTCAAACATAGCTAAAGCCTTAACTTCTGTAGCTAAATATCTGACTCTTTTGTTCACCTGACCTGGGCGTTAGCATAAAATCAGCACAGTGCAGAATGTGCAGTTAGGACTGTCTTAATTCCACAATTGCAATCTTGCATTACATTAAGTGATTTAACATTGTGTGTGTGTTGTGTTCTGAAGACTATATGCTAACTCCCAGTCTAGCTGTAGAGGTCACTGTCTGATTCTACTCGAAACTCTTCCTGATCCTCTAAACTCATATATTTTCCAGATCATAACAGACTATATGCGTGTGTGTGTGTGTTTATTCAAGTTGAATTGCAGTAATTTTTCTAAGTGACAGTGTGACAGTATGTCATCAGTAAATGGCCGTGACTTTCAGATTCAAAACATCACTTCTTAGTCCATCAGTACATCCATCTGTTTATCTGTTCATCCGTAACAGTGTGTCGTTAACACAGGCTCGAAAACACTGCAAACACAAACATGAGTGCTTTAAACAGTTAACATATTTTACACTGATGCTAACATACTTTGCATTGATGCCAACATTTTTACACTGATGTTTTACATTAATGCTAACATGTTTATACTAATGCTAACACCCTTTATATTGACGCTAACATCCTTTACACAGCCCCTGAACTTTTAGGTTTGAGCAGGATTGAGGGGGATAAATGTAGGAATGATGAAATCGTTCCTGCGGTCACATGCTCAGGACACGTGGCTCTTACACTGACAACACACATTTAACACATAACCCTACAGGATTTACTTTGCAGTATAGGTAGCCAATTTGGAACTGTTTAACCACCAGTCAAATGGACTGTTCCAACATCAAGTGGGCCATTTCCCCCACATTTGCCAGATTTGCCAATCCGAGCCTGATGGTACAGTTAGTTAACTGGTCAATTACAGCTTGGACTACAGTGTTGCGCATTTTGAAGGGCGATATAAATCCAACATTACTGTTATGCGCGCCTTATACCTAAAGACTTTTTAAGCGATTTCACTGTCACAGTCAAATTTCCCATGTCAGACTAAAATCATGAGTTTTTCTTGAGTTAGCATGCTCCTGTCATCTCAACCGTTGGGTGTACAGTGGTCAGGATAACTGTCTAATGCCTTCTACAGACTGTGCAATTTCAGCTTATAAGGTCATTACAAATCACACTGTGTGACATGGATCTAATAAACATGGGTACGACCTGAAGTATGATGTACATAAAGTGTACAATGATAACACCTATTGGATCGTAGGCTATGATGCAAGTTAGTATAGAAGAACAAGGCTTCATCAACTTGCGCTAGTGGTAAACAGAACAGGATGAATTGCCTCTGGTAATTGTTCTTTTAATGTGTGTAGAGAAAAATCCAAAGAAGAGGCGGCAGAGGAGGAGAACATGGACCTGGTCATGGCTAGGGAAAAGAGGCCAATGTGGGATGCCAATTTTGCACAGGGAGCTTGAGGTAAGTAGTTTTAGTCAAACTGAATATTTGTGCAATGGTAAGCTCAGAATATCTGCACAGAGAGTTTGTGTTAGCTAACATACAAAAACTTAATAAAACTCTCCTCTGCATGAATGTGGAACAGTTCAGTAATCTGCTCCAGTTTGTGGCTCCATATAATTCAAAGCAAAACACCCAACAGAGATGGTCAATCAGTGCCAGAGAGCCTGTCCATTATACTCCGGTACCTAGCAACTGGTAATAATGTTAATTTCATCATCAATGTGCTGAAAAGCATGCACACACACACACACACACACACACACACACACACACCCACATTCTACAATCAATTTCATGACAGGAGAGTCCTTCTCTTCATTGAGTTTTCAGTATCATATTGGAAAGAGTACTGTTGGTGCAATTGTTAAGGAGACATGCAAGATGTTTCACCATTTTTAGTCAACCCTAACCTTAACCTTAACACCTTGGTCCTGGAGGAATGTTGTCTCATTTTACTATGTACTGTATCATCTGTATATGGTTGAAATGACAATAAAAGCTACTTGAACTTGAACCTTGTCCTAAAGAATGATTACCTTAAAATGAAACCTATTTTGAAGCAGCTAGAATGCAACATGTTATTGCATGATTATCATTGCACACTTACAAATCACATAAATATGAATAGATTGATGTCACTGTTCTGATGTAGTCTGTTTTTGTGTAGACACCAATCTACAGATGCTGAGTGGACAGAGGTGGCCAGTGGCTTTCAGGATAGATGCCAAATTCCACACTGTCTTGGTGCATTAGACGGCAAGCACATCACCGTCCTTCCACCAAACAAGAGTGGGAGCACCTTCCAGAATTATAAGTATCATTTCTCTGTAGTACTGAAGGCTCTTGTAGACATCCACTACTGTTTTCTGTATTCACATATTGGTACTCAGGGCAGAATGTCTCAGGGGGGTGTTTATACCCACTGTGATCTGAAAGAGGCAAGGGACAGCAATGTCTTAAATATTCCACCACCCCAAAGTTTACCAGGTACAGACATGTCAGAGGTCATGCCCTTCATGTTTGTTGCAGACAAGGCATTTCTGCTTCACAAACACACTTTCAGACATCTTGAAAATGATAAGTGTGTCTACAATTACAGGCTATCAAGAACTACACATGTTGTCGAGAATGCCAACAGATGGAGAATCTTCCTTACCACAATTCCTCTAGACACAGAAGCAGTGGGTCCCAGATAACCCTGGCTGCTCTGTCCCCTAAGTACCCTGGAAGCTGGCGCAATGATGCCATCCTTCAGCCAGTGCCTGCTGGCAAAGATTGAAATGCCACCAGAATAGCGAAAGAGCAGCATGACGAACTCAAAGACTACTTTGTTTCACCGGCAAGGTCTGTGTCTTTTCAGGACTACATGCTGTAATGTACAAATAAATATGAAAACCTTGCTCCATTTTGAATCATTTTGATCATCTATATACAAATAATTTCCAATAAATGTAAGCAAATAAAACTGTGGATTGGTTGAATAAAAATCTTTATTTTGATCACAATTTCAAGATTCAGTTACACAGACCAAGAAACAAGATTCAGTTAAATAATGCATTGCATTGTGCAAAACCCTAAAATACACTGCACAACAATTTTTTTGCAGTCTTGCTTCCTGAAAAGTTTTTGCTGATTCTGACAGGTACCTACTGGGATGCACAAATATAGTTTTGGTTTTACTGCATGATGTAGGAACTCGGAGAAATAGACATTTATATGTTTACTGACAATAATGTATTTGGTCATATTTAAGTTTCGCATAAGCCGAGCTGCAGTCCTAGAAACAGAGCAACGACTTTAAGATCTCCACAGATATTCCAGTTGTACCTGGTATACTGGACGTGCTTCAGCAACAGTTCCATATTCTCATATGTTTCTTTCATGTGTGATGCATAGCCAACAGGTCCTGAAGGATAAATGTTGCCATTGTGTAACAGAACAGCTTTCAGTCTTAACATTGATGAATCAATAAAGATATGCCACTCTACCGGGTTGTGATCTCAACCCAAGGCCGAGAACAATCCTTCAGTGTCACATCAGAAACAGAGACTGTCGACTTGTGCAAAAAGAAAAATTGGTTATATCATGATGTCGGCCTCAAAACACAGATTTTCATACCTGGTGACAGCAAACACCATTCCTGCAGTCTCGAACCCAGCAGCTTGGTTTTTGCTTTTGACAGACCCAAATCTCTGACCAAATCGTTCAATTTGGACTGTGTTATCAGATGTGGATCACCTGATGAGCATGATTCAAAATCCAGGTCAATGTCATTGTCAGTACCCTGCATTGCAGTTTCTATTCAATTCAGATCAATTTTATTTGTATAGTGCTTTTAACAACAGACATTGTCACAAAGCAGCTTCACAAAAGAATAAAAATTCTGAATAGAAACTTATGAATCTATGCATTTATCTATATATATCCTAATGAGCAAGCCTGTGGTGACAGCGGAAAGGAAAAACTCCCAGAGATGGCAAAAGGAAGAAACCTTGAGAGGAACCAGACTCAAAAGGGATCCCATCCTCATTTGGGTCACACTGTATAGTGCAATTACAACTAACACACTAGGGCTGATTTGGGCACGTCCAGCATGATTTGCATTACAATGAGTAATGCAAATCATTACTGAGTAGGAGGGAGGAGGTACGAAAATTTTCGCTGCGAAAATTTCTTGCGTGTTCAGTCCTTCTAGTGTTAATACTAGGGTCAAGTTTAGAGTGCAAGACTGTTTGTGGTGATTTGAGTCCTCTGCCGTTGTAGCAGAATCGTTCATGTCAACAGCAGTCCAACGGCATCATCACAGTTCCAGGTGCATGTTGATGCAGTTTATATGGTGCCATATTTAACAGGAGCAACTGGTTTCCAAGTGATGTCTCCAACCAGGGGTAGGACACCGGGATGGGTCAGGCAGGCCAGGAAAGCAGAAGGGGTCAGGTTCACTGGATTCTCAGGAGTAGCTTGTGCAGCTCGACAGACAGACAGAGAGACAGAGAGGAAGAGAGAAGAAAAAAAGCAGATTATTAGGTATGGTCATGGTCACCTAACGGTAAGGAACAGAGTATATCGTGTGCTGAGGGCAAGCAGGAACTCCGGCAGGGCTAGCTATGACAGCATAACTAAAAGAGAGAGCCAGCAGGTAACAC
>JAQQZU010000014.1:17324897-17343461 GCA_030068025.1 Parauchenoglanis punctatus
ACTTTTGTGAAGCTGCTTTGAGACAATGTCTGTTGTTAAAAGCGCTATACAAATAAAATTGAATTGAATTGAAATTTGAACAGATTTAAAAATGATAAAGGTGAAAAATCTCCAGGAAAAGGTCTCTATTTCTGGGAGTGTTACAACCTGGTCTAGGTCGGGCTGCAACATACAAAGTATGATAACAAGATGAGAAATAAGTTTACTGTATTTTAATTCATGCTCTTTTCTTTTGTGTCCCAAGTGGTTAAAATCTTCAGAAGCCGGCAAGGTCAAAATAATAAACAAAACTCCTTCTACCTGTTAACAAATAAACTAACTTACCTAATTCAAAAGAAAAGAAAAAGAAATGTACAGCACCTACCCTCACTCCCTATCAAACCCAAAACCATGAGAAAAACAGAAAAAAATAAATGGCACCGACTTCCTACTAACCACGGGTACACGTGTTATTTACAAAGAGGTAATATTTACATCTATATAGAAGAGTACATCATCAAAATCAGTGGGAAAACACACACATAGTCAAAACCGGGCAGAGAGTCATTCACAGAAAGGCAATTAATTAACACAACAAGAGGTATAAAAAGCTACAGAACAGGTCTCCTAAAGTGTCGTCTGAGGAGGTTTTAAAAAGTGGTCCAATGTACAGTCCACCAATCCCAATGCAGTAGGTGGGAGCAATGCAGTGATCATCCACTGGGAGGCAGGACACATGGCAGTGGGCGGGGCCTACACGGGGAAGACACAATACCCATCCCACCACCAGCACAGACACCCAAACAGTAGAAAACAATATACACTGGCAGTCGTAACAGGGAGAACCCTTAAAGATTCTACATAAAACCTTAGAACAGATAGGTAAAGAACCCTAACAAACATTTTAACTGTAGAGAGAACCACAACAAATTAAACAGTGAAATTATGTTTATATTATCTTCATATTTAATATAGTTATGATGTTAAACAAACAGAAATTATATAAGTTATAAACTGTGCATAGCAACAGTTTCTTTGTCCCAGATTAAAGAAACTTAATTTAATTTAAAGTCTCCACCCCCTTTTAAAAATTACCCACTAATTACAAACATGTGTATATAAACTGTACATTAAACCAGGATCTAACCTTCTCTCCCTCTCTCTCTCTCTCTCTCTCTCTCTCTCTTGCTCTCTGTTGCTTGCTCTCTCACGCTCTCTCTCTTGCTTGCTCTCTCTCTCTCTCTCTCTCTCTCTCTCTCTCTCTCGCTCACTCTCTCTCTCTCTCTTTCTCTCTCGCTCTCTCTCTCGCTCACTCTCTCACTCGCTCTCTCTCTCTGTCTCTCTCTCTCTCTCTTGCTCTCTCGCTCTCTCTCTCTCACATACACATGCGCAAGCACACTACCCTGGCCCGAATAGGAGAGGTTCTGAAGGATGTCTCTGCAATGCTATTATGATGATTTCAGCATTTACATTTAGATGGAAGAATTTTTGAAGCAGAGAAATTTTCTCCTTCATTCGAGATCTGAGAGAAAATTGAAAACTTGAGAATTTGAAACGGCGAAGTGGAAATGAGCAGAGAGAGAAAACGAGAGTGTGAGCAGGAGCAGGATGGTTTGACTCAATTTTCTCAGTGTGTCAGCGTGACTGTTCGACATAATCACTATCAACCTGCTTGCTTAAAACTTTTTACACCAGGTTGTTGTTTCATTTCTGTGTCTCACACTTTACTCATCCACTTGTCTACTTCCCCTCAGTGTAGTGCCCTAAACTATCTTAAAGCAGTTACACTTTAGATATATTACTGTTCCTCACAATCCAGTCAGGTCCTGATGATAAATTATTTTCTGCCCGAATGCCTTGTTTTACTCAGATAGCTGTGGCATTTTTGGGCTTCAAACTTGTGATCTCAGGACAACAATGCAGACGCTTTTCTGTTACATTGTTTGGGAGTAATTATTTCTGGTTGAATTTAGTTTTATCAGTTTGTTAGATGAGCATAAATTTGAAGAATTGAAACTGGACTGATTACCAGTTTTCAAAAAAGTACCAAAGTATCAAAGCATTTCGGTACTACTGAGTATCAAAAAGTCCCAAAAAACAATTCTCTGGCTACTTTAAATTCTTTGGACAAAAATGTCATCATAATGGCTTATTAAAGTATTAAAAAGAAAGAAAAAGAGGCAAACGTCTTCACAGTCTGCTCCCTTGATACACAGAGAGTGAAGTTAGAGTGTAAACATGTCACAGAATCCTGATGAGAACAAGCATAACCTCAGTACGGAAAATCTCAACAGGTCAATGAAGAGTTTACTGATCAACTTTCTGACTTCTGCAGGAGAAAATGAGCTAAAATTATGTTTATCAGAGTGAAAAATGTTTAGATTCAGCAGCTAGCTTATAAACTATATAACTATTATATATAAACTATACAAACTAAGTACTGTTTATTATGATATTTACTATATTTTAAATACTGCTAATTAAAAATAATGAAATAAGAGATAAATCCATTCTTTCATTCAGAACATGTTGGTATTCAGAATGTTTTTGAACAATAGACTTTTATTTTGTCAACTTTTGTTCTTTTTTTCATGTGAATTGTCACTTTTGGATTTTCGCTGAGACGCAATAACAAGCGCTTCACATGATAACAATCTCATCATGCCGTGGTGATGTGTATATCTGAGCTAATTACTGCTGAAGAGATAAATCTAACACAGCGGTAGGGTTAGTGATGACATCACCATATTCCTGTGTGTGTGTGTGAGTGTGAGTGTGTGTGTACGTGTGTGTGTCTGTAGTCAGCCATTACTCTCTCACTTTAGAAGCACCTGTCTCCATGGCGATAAGAGCCCTGCCCCCTTTTGTCTAAATTAAGGCGAGCGCTCGTTGTGTGGAGAACAGCGGCAAGAAAGATAACACCCGTTCCCTCGTTCCCTCGCTCACTGCCTACAAATCTGTCTATCCCGTACGCCTCTCTTTCTCCCTATTATCCATAGCTCTTGCTTTTTATCAGGCAGAAAACACGGCTGTGTCAAGCAGAAATTTTTTAAACACCTGAGCCCCCTCAGTATGAGAGATACTCAAATATAACAGAGAGAGAGAGCGAGAGAGAGAGAGAAAGAGACAGACACAGAGAGAGAGAAAGAGAGACTTAGGGTGAGTCATAAGACAGAAAAATGTGGAGAGTGATAGAGAAGAAGACAAAGAGAAAAGGATAGTGTTCTGCAACAAATGATGTGCCAAGGAAACAAAGTAAGAGAGAGAGAGAGAGAGAGAGAGAGGTGAGTAAAAAAGAATCAGAGAAAGAGAAATACAGAAATGAAAATAGGGACAGAGAAATGTAGCTGAAAAGAATAAAAAAGACAATAACAAAGGAGGATGAGAGAGGGAGAAAAAGAGAGTGAGAGACAGAAAGAGAAAGAGAAATGAGAGAAAAAGGAACAGTTCAGCCAAGAAACATGTAAAGAATGAGAGAGAGAGGGAGAGAGAGACAGGGACAGAAAGAGAGAAAGAGACAGGGAGTGAGTGTATCCGTAGTGACTCGTCTTGTCCATCACGTTTCATCTCGTGTTAGAGTGAGACAGGTGCTGGTGGACTCCCGAGCCCTCGGCAGTTTCTCGCCCAAATCTAATTTAGCGAGCGCTGCACTCCTGCGCTTCTCTGCTACATGAAAGCATATGTGAGGAGCACGAGCGGAGAACTGGAGTTAATTAACTGCCGATCTGGAACCTTTGTTAATGTTAATAGTTTTAGGAGAGTGTGTGGACGTAGCAGGTGTAATTTCACACGATTCTCACAGTGCTCATGGCACCACTTTGAAGATAGCATGCTTTCCCCATTCTCCACAACACCCACTGACACACACACACACACACACACACACACACACACAGGGTGAGAGACAGTTTCTCCTCTTTCTGAAGTACACTTATGTTCCAGCTCTCTGTATGGCGGTGTTCTCTCACACTAGTGTTCTAGGTCAGGTATAATTCATTTACCTGTCACCCACATATCTGTCTCTCTCTGTCTCTCTGTCTGTCACCCACATTGGTCTCTTTCATATGTCTCACCTCTTTCTGTCTCTCTCTTTCTATCTTCCAATTTTTCCCAGTCTATCTCCCTCTTTCTCTCCATTTTACTGTTTTTGTGTCTGTCTCTGTCTGTTTCTCTCTTGTTTCTATCTTTCCATCTCTCTCTCTCTTTCTTTCTCAGCAAAAGAAACTAATGTTGATAAGAAAAGGCATGTTTGGTGTCTAAAGTTAGCTGTTAGTTTTGCCCAGGAACTAGGTGTAACAAAGTTATAAAGGAGAACCTGCATGAGTCAGATGATGTGATCCAAGAGTTATACAAAAGATCTTGAAAGGGCGATGCATGTCCAAGGATCTACAGCAGCTTGGTCTTTCTCGTATTTAGTTTCAGGTGATGCTGAGATGTTCAACAGACATACTGAGATCCCAGCAGATACATGAATGTCTGGGGGAGGAAAGGAGAAGATGAGTTCAATGTCATCATCAATTCAGTGGTATCAAAAATCACATAAGGATATAACCTCACTGAGACAGCAAGTGTAGAGGATGTGACTTCACTGAGGGAGAGCATATAGAGGATATGACCTCACTGAGAGAGGGGGTATAGAGGGTGAACAAATTGCCTTGTGGGACACCAGTGGAGTGTCTGCATGGGTCAGATGTGGATGTCACCTGATATGACTGATCATCAAAGAAAGAAACAAACCTTTGCTTGCTGTTACACTACAAGTGAAGATCTACAGGAAAGTTTTGTGATTGTTCATGCTGAAGGCTGTTGGAAGGTTGAGGAGGATGAGGACTAATGGCAGTTTGGCTGATATAACAGTGAGAAACTTTTCAGTAACAGCTGCTTTGAAACCAGTCTGATTAGGATCTTGGAGGTCATTCGGAGGAGAGGAGAGGAAAGGAGAGGAGAAGAGAAGAGAGGAGAAGACAAGAGAGGAGAAGACAAGAGAAGAGAGGAGAAGATGAGAGGAGAGGAGAAGACAAGAGAGGAGAGGAGAAGAGAAAAGAGGAGAGGAGAGGAGAGGAGAAGACAAGAGAGGAGAAGAGAGGAGAAGCCAAGAGAGGAGAGGAGAAAAGAGGAGAGGAGAGGAGAAGAGAAGAGAGGAGAAGAGAGGAGAGGAGAAGACAAGAGAGGAGAAGAGAAGAGAGGAGAAGACGAGAGGAGAGGAGAGGAGGAGACAAGAGAGGAGAGGAGAAAAGAGGAGAGGAGAAGAGAGGAGAAGAGAAGAGAGGAGAGGAGAAGACAAGAGAGGAGAGGAGAAGAGAAGAGAAGGGAGGAGAAGGGAGGCGAGGAGAAAAGAGGAGAGGAGAAGAGAGGAGAAAAGAAGAGAGGAGAGGAGAAGACAAGAGAGGAGAGGAATAGAGAAGAGAAGAGAGGAGAGGAGAAGATGAGAGGAGAGGAGAAAAGAGGAGAAGAGAAGAGAGGAGAGGAGAAGTGAAGAGAAGGGAGGAGAAGAGAAGAGAGGAGAGGAGAAGACAAGAGAAGAGAAGGGAGGAGAGGAAAAGAGAGGAGAGGACAGGAGAAGAAAAGAGAAGAGGAGCAATTGATTGTATACAGCACATTAAAGGGTTAGATTGTCAGCCCTGCCTCTTTGACTCTCCTGTTCCCCTCTGTACTATCCAGAAAATACAGCATTAATTAACACTGCCCTTCAGTTATAATGAACACACTCTGACTAAACACAGAGAGAGAGAGAGAGAGAGAGAGAGAGAGAGAGAGAGAGAGAGAGAGAGAGAGAGAGAGAGAGAGAGACAGACAGACAGACAGACAGAAGTGGATATTTTTCAAATCACACTAATTGACTGTTTGCTGATTTTGTATGTAAATGAGCTGATTAACAACCTCACTTGGCTTTGGGGTGTTTTAGCCAATCATATCGCAGCTCATTTGGCCATAACACAAACTGCAAGGAAATCATCTGTTACCATGACCCCGTTGCCATGGTGACAGTTGGTTCATGACCTAAAAGAGACAGGCACACTATCGATTTATCTGTCTTTGACTTAAGAAAATGAAGGATAAGGATTTTCTCAGGCTGTTAAACAGTGGATATGTATCTGTGTCTCTGTGTTAAATAGCAGATTAGTAAATAATGGGAATTGACTGAGGAAGACGGTGGTGGATTAGTTGATGATGTAATTGTGATGTCATAGTGGTTTAATGACCAGGTGATTTATGGAGGGTTTAGTCTCATCTCTGCTGATTGAGAGATTTACATATCAACACCTTTGAAAGAAAAACGCATTTCTATTGTTTAGTGATGCGTTTTACAAAACTCATTATTTGGATGAATTTACATTGCAGGTGTTTGTACAAGAACCCAGCAAGTGTGTGTCACCTGGAATGGCACTAGAGTTATCAGAGGTGCTGAACAGGTCAAAGCAAAGATCAATGGTTATTTAGAACATGTTACAACTAAAGTAAATTTATTCTACATGATTCCATGATGGAGGTTTTCACCATCCGCCAGCTCTATGTCCTCTCTGGAAGGTGAGTTTCCTGATCACTAGACTGAAGAGAAGACCTCTAGTCTCCCAGAGTAAAGGGAAGTTTGCAATTTGATCACTGGATGTCTATAATCATGTGCTGATCCAGGGATTTAGAATCTATCAGGTACCACTGAGTAGTTACAGTGGGGTAACTACCTGTGCAGGTTCATCCCATTCTCGTGCTGGTGTTCAAGTTCCCTGATGTGGTGGAATACTTTCCTGATCTGCTAGCATGTTTTGCTAAGCCACAGATATTTAAATTCACTACTATTTGACTTTGGTCCCCCCTGGCAGTGTTCCAGGAATTCAAGGTTCCTGACTCACTGGTGTTCAAATTTCTTGACCCATTAACATGCTTCACTGACCAACTGATATTTAATTTCCCTGATGCAGCAGAATGTTCTGCTGACTGTGTAGATATTTAAGGTTCCTTGAGGTTTCCACTATCTTATGCTTCCCAAATTCATTGATAGGGTTTGTTTATCTGAATTAGTTTGAGCTCCCTAAAATGCCACCATGCTTCACAAATGCTTTGCTAAATGTCTCTGAACTCTTCAACCCTGTCAAGCTTCAGGTAGAAATCCCAGACCTGTTCTGATAGAAGCCATCCCTGTGCATCCGGCTTTGACCACCTCTGGGCCTCTTCCAGGGGGTGTCTGTTCACCTGATGACATCACTTCCTCTCCAAACACCTCAGCTTGCTGACATCAATTGTCTTTCAGGAAAAAGAGAAAAAGGGAGAAACTGAATAATAAAAAGACCTGCAGAGGGTGAGACAGTGAGATAAGGAAAGACAGACAGAAAAAGACAAAGAGAGACAGACAGGCAGAGTGTAAGTGACAGGGTCACTTTGCATGTGAGAGAAAAAGAGCAGCAGAAAAGAAAAGAAGTCATTTGGAATCCTTTGACCAGGAACACAAGGCTCTGTGTGTGTGTGTGTGTGTGTGTGTGTGTGTGTGTGTATGTGTGTGAGTGTGTGTGTGAAGCTGGCTAACTGTGAGATAGATGACAGTGTGGAGTGTGTGTGACAGGTTCTGAGGTGTGTGTGTATGTGTGTGACAGTAAGCGAGGGGTTTTTGTTTGAGTGTGTGAGACCCCATCCATCTCACTTAGCAACCACCCTCGCCATGGCAACCTGCCCCAACGGCCTTTGGGCGCACACACACACACTCACACACACACCCGCACACACGCGCAGATCTGTGCCAACTCATCAGAGTCAGTGTGAAATGGCATCAGATGAAGCGTCTGCTCATCCAATTTTAGAATATTTATATTTACACCCTCTCTCTTCTGTCTCCCTGTATTTATCTGTCTGTCTCTCTCTCTCTTCTGTCTGTCTCCCTGCATTTATCTGTCTACCTCTCTGTATGTATCTCTCTTTGTAACTATGATGAGGTGACATGTGGATGTCTCTGACTTTTTGCCCAGTCTGTAATTCCATCTGTATTCCTACAGCCATTACAAAGTGTGTTCTGTATTCACTGCTAGCTCTGATGCTATTGTGTTACCACACTGAATAAAAACGTCTGCTACCTCCAAACAGCTGATCTGCAGGGAAGTGACATTTCTGACACTAGAAATTGTATTTCTTTTATACTGACCTCTCTTTACTAGCTTCCTATTAAATACACAATTGATTGTGAGGTCATCACCATCATGACAAATGACAGCCGACATTCTGCTCTGTTCATCTTACAGAGACCTGTTAAATCTGAGTGCTTTAATCCAGTGTGTGTCAGGAACACTCGGCCTATTAGACCATCTTAAATGTCAAACACGTGGTCTCACTCTCTCTCCAGTGGTTTCAGAGAGTACACTACTGTCCACAGACACACACACACACACACACACACACACACACACACACACTATAATACTGTGCTGGTGTGGTCACTCTGTAATGCTGAGTGTGAATGCACTAAATGTCACACAGGAACACTAAAACACTCGCACTAATGCAGAGCAGGCCTGAAACTCTCCACACCACCCATTTACAGTTCCAAACCAACCTCCATGAAATGACCAGAACCAGGAAGTGCATACACAATACACAAGGGTACCAATAAACTATCCATCCATCCATTATCTATAGCACTTATCCATCAGGGTCGTGGGGAAGCTGGAGCCAATCCCAGCAGAGTCCAGGTGAGAGGCGAGGGTTACACACTGTGCAGGACTCCAGTCTATCACAGGGCTAACACACAGATGAACAACCATTCACGCTCACATTTATGGGTAATTTAGAGTAGTCAGTTGACCTAATCTGCATGTCTTTGGATTGTGGGAGATAAGTGGAGCACCTCAAGGAAACCCACACAGGCATGGGGAGAATATACAAACTCCACACAGAAAGGCCGAAGTCGGCTGCGAGGTTCACATCCAGAACCTTCTTGCTCTGAGACTGTAGAGCTAACCACTGCATCTTTGCACCACCCCCAAACAAAAGAAACCACCTTATTTTATAGTAGCAATTATACCCTTGTAACTAATTTAAACAGACTTAAACTGCAGCATGATGTCTCCTCTGCATAACTACAAATCCAGGAAAGGTGAGTTACTTTACATCATTCATGATGACATACTGAGGAAAAATAAGGACATACTAGATCTGTTTACAAAGACCTTGAATGTAGAAAGGCCACTGTTCAACAATAAAACCAGATCAGAACTAACCTGACATTCTAATTCACCATTTGGCAGACACCCTTAGCCAAAGTGACTTACAGGTATCTCATTTATACAACTGAGAAGTTGGAGGTTAAGGACCTTACTCAAGCTTGTCATTGCTGGGATTTGAACTCACAACCTTCAAATCAATAGTCTAACGGCCTAAACGCTGAACAACCACTGGCCCAGCCTAAGCTAAAGTAGATCTTATTTAGTCAACACTCTTACTTATCTAATTCCACTGGGAACCAGAAACACAGGAAAAGCAATACTTAACTGTAATATTTACTATCACTGAGTTCTCTACAGGGTTTATGGTGCAACCCCAGGCGTGGCTGGAAATAAGTTCCTCAATGACTTGCAAAAGTTCAGAGTTTCTTGGTGCAGAGGTTCGTGCAGTGCCTGGTCAGGAATATATTCATCTGCAGAGGTAGGATGCGGCTCTTAAGAGAAGATAGTTCTATGAGAACGTAGTTCTGCTATTGAGCTCCTCTAGAGCTAGGAGACCTGAGAGGATCTCTTTCTGGTTTGAGATCTCATCGATGGAGATTGCTATACATTAAGTGGCTCTTCTTCTAGCACCTCTCTGATGTTAGGCAGATCCTCTAATGCTTCACTGACACATTTAGGATTTGAAATAGACTCCATGTTCTTTGAGATAATTCTGAGACCACTCAATGGCCTGCCCAGGACCTGGGGAACATTTCCTCATTGTATCTATGCACCTTCCAGACTTCTAGCATTAATAAGAAATCTACATGCCAGCAGCCAAGGAATGAAAGAGAGAGCGCAGGTTAGAAAAAGGTTCAAGAGTGTGCATCTCATCTCTGTCTCTCTCTCTCTGTCTCTCTCATGCATCTTCCCTTCATCTTCAGCTACTTTATCTTCTCTCTGATAAGCCCAGGGCCAGGAGCAGCTGGTGAAATTAGCTGAAGGACGTCATGGGCGATTAGGTCCTTCCTGACATTAGTTGTGTGATTGCGTGCTTTTATAAGGCTGAGAATTTACTTTCCTTCTGTTGCAGTTTACAGCATCCTTACACTATCATTATTCACTGTAACGTCAACATTCGGTGTATCAGTGATCAGATCTCTGTTAAACTGCAAGGTTTGTTTAGAGGTATGAACTGAGGACATGTTCAGAGTAAATGAGGAAGTAAAAGTTTGGTTTAATGAGCCGAGAAAAAGGCAAATACAGAGCCAGGATAGAACACATTCCAAATGAGAAATAAAAAATAAAACAAGCATGGAGACAAACCAAACATTCATTCCAAATTGGCAAAACTATTAGATACATTTGTTTTTTCCTCTCTGTCTCTTTTCACAGTGATGTAGAGGTGTTTCATTCTCTTTTGTTAAAGCACACACACATGTATGTTCATTAAGTCATTATGTAAGTAATAAACACTGTGTGAGTGTGTGTGTGTGTGTGTGTGTGTGTGTGTGTGTGTGTTTATTAAACATCTCTTTGTGAACTACAAAAAAATTATACAGTACTAAATTAAAAAATAAAAACTTCAGTATTCAGGTAATTAGAAGCTGAATGTGTTGTTATGTTTTCTGTGTGTGTGTGTGTGTGTGTGTGTGTGTGTGTGTGTGTGTGTGCGCGTGCGTGTGTGTGTGCTCAGTGTTAATGATCACATCTGGTTCAGATTTCCTCATTTTGCCTCTTTATGATTCGAATCAGATAATCAGTTCATCACAACGATCCGGTTTTAATTGTTTTGAGACTGAAATTCTTCATCTGTAATGCTCAATTATTCCTGATTCATTTCTGTTTTGTGTGTGTGTGTGTGTGTGTGTGTGTGTGTGTGTGTGTGTGTGTGTGTGTGTGTGTCTATTATCAGACAGATTTTTCAGTTTCATTTTCATTGTCTCATCAGTGTGTCATCAGGACATTGGACACATCAGAGCAGAGGAATCAGATGCTGCCATGTTCACTTCAGATCAAACTTAGAGCCTCACACTGCAACAACACCACACACAAACACACACACAGGAAATGAGAGAAATGATGAAGAATTATTAATTAGACTGATGCTAAATTAGATTTAAACATTCATCACGTTACAGAGTTAATAAAAGTTGAAACCGTGCAGCTCGGCTCAGGGCTTCTTTTAAATCCCAACATCATCATGTTTCTGAAACACTTTTATAATTAAAAATGATAAAACTGTTTTTATGCTTGATGCATTCAGATATTTTGTACATTAGGTAATCATTTAAAGCAATTTTACTTTTTTGCTTTAATATTGTGTAATTTTTTTAACTTGGCACAGTGTTTCCTGTGTGAGAATCAGGTTTGGATCTCAGCTATGAAGTGACCATCTTTCTTCATTTATTGGTGTTCAGAATTGTTAGCAGTCTTCATTAAAATTAGAATAACTCGCACAATCAGTGATATTGAGAGTTTAAAAATGGTCCAGCTGTAGATGGAATAACATCAAGAATCATTTAGCCACAAGTTAATTAGTTAATCAGTGACTGATTCGCTTCAGCTAAAATATTTCTTTAGTCGTGCCACAGATTTGACCAAATTAACGCATAACGTGTGTAACATGGCAATTAACATTTATGACGAACATTCCTCAGAGTCCTGCTTCTTACTGAGCTGCATTTTAACTAAACAGCAGTAAATTTATTCTCACGCTCAGGTCTTGATCAGAACTTTAACTCATTAATTGTTATCATATAACTACAATATAGTTATTGTACTTGTTGACGCCTCTGTGAACTCGATGTGAAAACGTCTGTGAGCAATGAGTGAGGAAGAAATCAGCTTCATGGGCTGACAAGCTTCTGTACTCTCTGTGGTTTCACATCAGGTGTCGTGTGTGTGTGTTAAAGTGGTGCTACAGGCGGTGCTGTAAAAAACTCAGGAAAAAAAACAGGAAGAAGATCACTGTTCCTCAAAGTCTTCCATTTTGGATTGAATCAGCTTTTGCAACAACCAATCACAGCCTCCTCATGTAGCGTGTTCAACAGGGACGTTCACAAATATTATTATAATAACACAGCAAGCTCAGCCTTTCACTGATCATCATCACTGTTGAGTCATGATGCTTCATAGTCAACATGTTAAACACATTTGGAATGATAGCAATTAGCAAGTGATGTCACGGTAAAAGGAACGAAACACAACAACAACTACAATCCTCATGTGCAACCCTTCAAGTTACAAATACAATTAGGCATGAAACTATTCACCCAGTTCATGATTCCATTCGATTCAGGATATTGGGTTCACTGTTCAATTTTGCCATGATATTTTGAAGCAAAAAAAAGAACATTAAAAGAAAATTACTAAAAAAATATGCAACAATTATTTTACTATTTTTTTAATCAACTTAAATATTTCTTTGGTAAATTAAATAATATATTTTAAAATTTGTTACATTTTCTTCATAATCAACAAAATTATTATTTACAAACATTTGTAAAGGTTGGTATAAAATTTAGTAGTCTATTAACTAATATATTCCTTTTATTAAAAATGTAAAAGATAAGATTTTATTTAAAAATTGAAAAAGCTTAAACAAACAGCCCACTCCATTTGCTTCTCTTTACTTTCACTTTAAGCAGTCTGTACAAAAAAAGCTCTGATTTCTTGTCGAAACTGTTTGTAAATGAGCACAAAAGCTTTTTCCCATTTTAGATCTGGAATGTGTACCTCTGTAATTTGGGAGTGAGAGGCTCAGTTAGCTTTAGCCTTCCATTGACTTCCATTCATTTTCGGCATTTTTTGACATCAAGTAAGTTCTGAATCATTCTGTCACTTTATTTGACTGTTGTTATTTTCGTTTCACTACACTGTATGACTGGCTCCATAACCTCATAACTCACTTTATGGCCGTGTAATAAACATTTTTCTCCATCTATGCTAAAAATTACATCACCAACCTTCGAAGGTCGGTTGCGCAAACGTACTGTTTGGATAATAAGCTCCCAGGGAAATCTGGAAACCTGTTCGGCCATCAGTAGGTCCCCTTAAAGAGCTCAGTGAATCAGAACACTTAGCAAAATCATCTGCACTCCGTGAAAGTCACATTCAAAGTCAGAAAGTGAGTCAGAAGAATTTGTGTGGAGCAGTTACCACAGACAGTGAGACAGCTCCCCGTCATTTACTTTGCCTTACATCATCATTATTGAGTCTTTGGCTGAGCAGTAGGCTAACAGTCAGTGAGAGGCTAACCAGGAAGTAGCTTCAATCTGGCTTCACTTCTCTCCATTTAAACTCTGGACTGGCTCCGCCCACTATTATTTACTGTCTATAGTTTTCTCAACATTAGATCTGTGTTACTTCTGCCTGCAGTGACGTCATCCAGATTCCTGTGATTGTGCATTATTGCACCCTCTTCTGTCTAAACAATGCGATTACAGCTAGAAAAAACAAATAGATTATGGTTCATTCTTTATTTCCATTGATTTGAATTGTTACATGCCTAAATACAATAATGCATCATTAACACACTTGGCAAACTATATTTATTTACTCCTTTCATGTTTAATAAAAAACAATACATCTGTTTCAGTCTAGTGTAAATGTTCTTTCAGAAAGCGGTTCTCATTAGACCTGAATACAATTCTGGTCCAAATATGCCAAATCTGGAGAACAAGAAACCTAAATGTCAGTTTACAGGGAGTCCATGAGGAGTGCAGTGCTCTACTGTTCAGGGCACTGTAGAACAATCCGGAAGCTCCTCCAGAACCCAGTGAAGAGACATCTGCTTTGAGGAAAAACATGAAGCAATGGCAGCGAAGGAGAAATGTCACACTCCCTAGTGCTCAGATTCTGAGTGAAACTTGTATGATGTTGTGCAACTGCACTGTATTACCGGCTGAGGGACACACTCTTGTCAGAACACACACTCTCTCTCATCAGGCACACTCTTGTCAGAACACACACACTCTCTCTCATCAGGACACACTCTTCTGTCAGGACACACAGCTCTCACACCGACCCGTGGAGTCAGAGCCGGATCAATATGAGCTAATTTGAGCCATTAAGGTGACACTGTAAGATTATTTCCTACAAATGCTCCAATAATCCACCTGAGTAACTGATTATTTTCATTTATTTCAACATGCTTTAATTCTCAACAAAGTCCTAATTATTCTTTATGGAATTATTGATTTACCTGTTAAAGTCTCTGATCCTCACCTGAGCACCTTTAATTGCTCTTATATCACCAAGATATACCTTCTGCATGCTTCTTTGAATTAAAATATCTAAATAAATATCTAAATATCTTCTCCATCTGACCATTAATCATCACTGGAAAACAACTGATCTGAATCTAAATCAGTTTTGTGGGATTTTAATCAATCCTGATCATGGTTATGAGACCATAAGGCCTTTAAGCTCCAAAAATATTCAGAAGTACATATACAATGCATATAGTGTGAATCTATTAAAGATGAACCTGTGACGCTCATGGAACATCAGGTCAAAGTGAGAGACAGAGAAAACAACAGATAAAGAGAATAAAACTCTGTGCTGTAAGTTATTTAAATAAACTTTATTGTCATGCTCATGTTCCTGCAGGTGAGACAGAGAGAGAGAGAGAGAGAGAGAGAGAGAGAGAAAGGAGAGAAAATGAGAGAAAGAAATGGAGTTCTTTGATGTTCTCATATCTATAAACCCTCACGAGTTTTTCCTTCCTCTGTCTCTTATCAGGTTTCTGTGTGTGTGTGTGTGAGTGTGTGTGTGTGTGTGTGTGTGTGAAAACTTCCACAACTCAGAAACTCATAAAGAGACGAGGTAATAACTTTCACTCTAAAGGCTGAATTTATTGTATTTAAATGACTGGACCTATTTCATTTTATTATTACGAACATTATCATTAAAATACTGTTTTGGGCTGTGTCCTGAATACCAGTGCGTTACGAAAGCACACATCACCATCACTTGCTATTGTGCTGCTGTTGCCCGCTAGCTAGCTAAGAGGTTAATGATGCTTCATGATGCTTCATTAGAAAACAGCAGCTTGTTAGAAGGGACTTTGTTAGGTCTAGGATTTGGTAAAAATGCTCAAAAGTCATAATCATTTAAATATAAGGGCTAAATAGAAGTGTGTGTGTGTGGTCATATACTTTCCCCTGCACTTGTCACTTAAGTATTAATTCTCAAATGCAGAGAAACTGTTTAATGACACGCCGTAATCCTGCAGCTCTTTAATGTTAAATGAAGAATCAGGATTATGCAGTGTGATGTTGTTCCACACACACACACACACACACACATACACACACACACACACACACACATACACACACATACACACACACTGCAGAATTATGACTCTTAAATCTCTAAATGAAAGAGTTTCTCAGTGAGTGACACTTAAATTAGAGCCAGAATCAGAGCCGGAATAAAAGTGGAGTCAAACGCTGTGGAAGTGAATCAGTAATCCAGCATAAGAACAGAAACAGTGGAAACAGGAACAAGAAATGAAGCAACTCAGAATCACAGCTCATGTCCAGAAGCTGGATTTATTCACCAGAATAAACAGAGGGACACATGAAGCATGACTTTTAAAATATTTTAAAATAAGATTTATTCAATTTTTTCCATTTTCATTTAACGTTTCAATACTGTTAATTTCTATTTTTGTAGTCATTCAGGATAAATATAAAAACAAGGGTAAAGAAAAGAAAGAATGAAAGAAAGAAAGAAAGAAAGAAAATGGAAGTAGGAGGAAGCAGGAAAGATTAAAAAAAATAAATAAGAAAGAAATTGGTAAATAAAAGAATTAAAGCAAGTGAGTGAGAAAGAAGAAAGAAAGAGAGGGAGAGAAAGAAAAAACAAAAAATAAGGAAGAGTAAGAAATTAAATAAGGATAAAATAAAGGGGGGTAAAGCATGCAAAAATTAAAGAATTGAGGAACAAATAAAAAGAAAGTGATAGACTGGTTGAAAATGGTTGAAAAAAATAATGGAAAAATACAGAAGAAGGCAGTGGGGCAAGCAGGTAAAGATAAAAAGGACAGATTGAGAACAGGAATAAAAAAGCAAAAGAAGAATAGATTAGAAAACCCTACTGGTAATATTGTTAAACTTTTGTTAAGAATGTAAGGAGTGTTTGGAGCTTCACATGCTGGAAAGTGGTTTATTGGCGGAGACACAAGGCGTCGGCCGGACGGGGAATATCAGCGTGTTTATCTTTAGTCCTGCTGAAAATGCTGAAATGTCTCTGCAGCACTCGGCTGATCTGAGCAACGTGACGGCAGTGTTTTTATCAGCATGTTATTCTGAGACCTGCGTGTTCCTCACCACCTGTTCTCTCCTGAAGCTTCGAGTTTAACCTGCACTTCCTCTGAAACTGCGCTCCCTCAGGAGCAATTAAACACTCTGATCCTTCAGAAACACACTGGAGATGCGTCTGCGCTCGGCAGATGGGACGCATGCTACACAAGCGCAGTTGGCTTTTGTCTTGGCCGAATGCATGTTTCCAACAAATGCCGCTATGCAACTGCCAAGGATTAGAAACGCAATTTACCAAAACAACCAGAGAAAGAGAGAGAAATAGAGAGTTAAAGATGTACTCTCTGTAATCAGGACAAAACCAAGCTGTGGAGAGATGGTTAGCAATTAGTAATGAGTACATGCTCAAAAAGCGTAGAAAATAACAATTTTATAAACCTTAAAACATCAAATCAATATGAGACTAAATCCAGTTTTTCTTGGTGAGATTCCTCATCATGCTGTATGAGATCCTGTACAATAAACTCTACAACAGACTGTAACATCATCAATCAGCGGAACTCAAGGTAATAAGGAGAATTTTTAATGACCTTTATTATGTTGTGTTTACATTTCTCCATTACTGCTACCGTTCTTGTACAAACAGCATATAAATCACATTTCCACTCACAAATCTAAGAATTGCATTTTTACCTAAAGCTTATAAAATCACAATTCAATTCAATTTTATTTGTATAGCACTTTTAACAACAGACATTGTGACAAAGCAGCTTCACAGAAGTATATAAATTCTGGATGTAAACTTATGAATCTATAAATGTATCTATATATATCCCTAATGAGCAGCCTGTGGCGATGGCGGCAAGGAAAAACTCCCTAAGAGGAAGAAACCTTGAGAGGAACCAGACTCAAAAGGGATCCCATCCTCATCTGGGTGGCACTGGATAGTGCGATTACAACTAACACACTTCTGTAACTGTGTGTTATATGGTAAAAAAAAGTACAGTTACATAATTCAGTACAGTTTAACATAAAGTCTGTTCTGTCACAGCTGAGTCTCAAGATTTGAAGATTTGAGTGCAAGACTGTTGGTGGTAATTTAAGTCCTATGCCATTGTAGCAGAACCTCTCATGTTAACAGCAGTCCAATGCCATTTTCACAGTTCTAGGTGTGTGTTGAGGCAGTTTATATGGTGCCATCCTCAACAGGAGCAAGTGGTTTCCAAGTGATGACTCCAACCAGGAGTAGGACATCAGGATGGATCAGGCAGGTCCAGAGAGCAGAAGGGGCCATTTAAAAAAAAAACATTATTATGGAATACCTTGAACCAAGGTAAAAATTATTTATCTGTATTTAACCCATTCAAGCACTGAACACACACACACAAGTGAGAAGTGAGCACACACATACCCTAAGCAGCCACTTACTACTGCCTGGGGAGCAATGGGGGGTTCGGTGCCTTGCTCAAGGGCACTTCAACCATGTATGCAGTGGGAAGGGAAAGTGCTGTTTATTCACTCCCCCCACTCACACTTTCTTCCAACCGGTCTAGGAAATCGAACCAGAGACCTTTTGGACTCAAACCCACTTCTCTAGGCCACGGCTGCCCCAGGATCACTGGTGTCATGTGCATGTGCAGCTTGAGACACCTAATTGACTAATTGACACCTGTATTTTTTCTCGCTTTCCATTCATGGATCCAAGAACCATCCTGTCCTCTCTCAGTCCATGCATGATACGGTCCAAAACGTCCTCTTCTGAGAGGCTAGATGTAAGTTCTAATCCTGGGAAATTGTCTCCATGGTTGGGATGAGTTTTGCCCATTCTGTATTCCTGCAGCAGATCCCACTCCTCTTCTAGTTTCTCCTGTAGTTTGTTCATTATTGATTGTGCTGTGCGAACTGATCGGAGTCCCAGGCACTGAGCAACTGCTCCTACATTTATTAGCCCTGGTCCTGCTTGACTTAGTCGAGAAGAGCTCCGTGGATCAGTGGTTCCTCGAGCAGCCAGTGTAAAGATTTAACAGGCCCAGTCCAGTGGTGCCAGTGGTCCAGCGCTAAAGCTAAGGATGCGCTCTGGGAGCTGCACAGGGAAATTAGCGATCTACAGAATGTTCACCCCGATGGACTGTTTATTGTTGCCGGAGATTTCAACCATGCAAATCTCAAGTCAGTGCTCCCGAAAT
>JAQQZU010000014.1:17369699-17374699 GCA_030068025.1 Parauchenoglanis punctatus
TAGTTGGACAACTGACTGGGGTCGAGATCAGGTTTCTTAATTAGGGGTTTGATAACTGCTAATTTAAAGGATTTAGGAACTAATTATTTTAATAGAGGATACTACTTGTAGTATAAGCTTGAGAACGTGTGTACAACCTAGTTCAAAAGTTGATGATTTTGAAAAGGAAATTAGTGAAATTAGTTAATTCTTGAGCTGAGTGTTAAAGAATCTTATCCTTCCACTGACAGTTATATTGTTGTCTACACTCCTCAAAATGTCTTCCTGCTTGCTTTAAGAGGATGACAAGGGCCTAATCTTAGCAAGCTAATCTAACCTATAAAATAAAAACTAGCAACAGCACTATTTGTCTGAAGTTTGGGATACGGCCATGAAGCCATTCTTCAGATTCACGTTTTGGATTTTCAGGATTATAGTTTTGTCTCAGTTTGCCCTGTTGTTGTAGTGCATATTATAGAACTCTAGCTTATTCCACTTCCTGAGTTTGTGGCCATGTTCACGTAATAAAAAGTTAATTTATAAATGAAGAACAGATAAAGTGAACAAGGTGCAGAAATGGGAAACTAAGCAGATTCTTGCTGCAAACAATGTCATCATGAATCAGCGATAATGAGTGTGTGTGCGTGTGTGTGTGTGTGACGTCCCTCCTGTAGTATCCTCTCAGAACATGCGCTGAGTGCTCTCAGTGTGAAGTGTGCAGTGTCTGATCAATAGTACTGCCAGCCTGCATTAATCTCCATACTGAATGTCAAAGTGACTCTGGAGATGCAGCTGATCATTCTTAACGCTCTTCAACATTCTGGCTTTGCCAACATCAAGTGTGTGAGTGTGTGTATGTGTGTGTGTATGAAATGCATTTCAATTAATATCATTTTATCCACACTGTTTTCAATAAGGCTGTTTTAAAATTCTAATTAATGCCAAAATCAATACCAAATTAATTCAAACATTTTCATCGGGTCTGTCACGTGAGGAAGTGCTGATTATTGTTTGTACAATAAATACTATGATATTTAAATGTGGTAAGCTCAAACCTGTCCCATTCATTAACTAGCATCTGAACAGTGCCTTCTAAAGGTTCTTACATTATCTTTGAACATAAAGGTCTGAGAGACAGACAGGCAGAAATGTCACTCTGACTGAATCATCTGTTTACTCATGTGACTAAGTTTGCATGTGTCTCTGGTTTCCCTGGGCTTGTTCCTTGCTGGTTCCTAGGGTTCTTGTTTCTGACTGCCCCTTCCTAATGTTCTTAATCTGGAATAGATTTGTTGTGAGCTTTGCATATTTGATTTTTTTAGTCATTTAATTATTTTCTTATGTATTTCATGTGTGTTTCAATGGCATTCAGTTGAGAAGTTTAGTCCAAACTTCACAGATTCAAGCTTTTCTTGAAAGATCTCTAGATGTTCTCAAGCTGACTATGAGAGTGTTCTGTATGATGAAAGTCCACCAGGGGGGGAACATAACATGTGTCCACTTGATTCAGAGAATCAGCAACTGTACTTCTAGGCTTGTCAATCTCCTAACCCTTTCACATAGAGAAATACCAACAACGCTGTGGAGAAGCCTTATTTCTGCCACCTGTACTCATGACCATTGGAGAGGATAGAGACATAGATTGACTGGTAAACAGAGAGCTTTGGCCACAAAATGGGCTCCTGCTTCACCATCACAGACCAGTACAGAGACTGTAACACTGCTGCTGCTGACCTGATCCAACTGTCTTCTGACTTGGTTTCCTAATCTCCTGGTTCTCTGATTCCATTATCCATTTTTGCACCAAGTCTCTTTGCATCCTGATTCCATAGTCCTTTTTTTTCTCTGATTCCCTAACCTAATTGCTTCATGGTTGCCTAATTTACTTTTACATTTATGGCATTTGGCATACACCCTTATCCAGAGCAACTTACAGAAATAACTTACCTTTTTCATGATTCCCTAGTCTCTTTGTTCCCTAGTTCCATAGTGTTCTTGTTCCCTGCTTCCCTGTCTTCATCCAGGTCAATGTTGTATCCCTGGGACTAACCAAGGTTTAAAGGCCCTGCCGAAGAACCCAACACTGTTTCAACCCTTTGGCAGGCTTTGAGTTTGAATCTTTACCACTGAGCTGCAATTGTTCCATACTTTCCTGTTGTTTTGCATCACAGTTTTCAAGCATCATTTTTGTGCTTGTGCACTAAAATCAGTAGCTACATTAACATGGACCCTAATAATCCATTAATAATCTGATACAAGCTGGAATGGAATTTCTTCATGTAACGAGCTTAATCAGAATGAAATACCCCATTCCAATTGAGAACTGAATTGGATTGAAAGCGGTGGTGTATATCTCTGATAATCCTTTTGATAGGAAAGTATAAGCCATGTTCACCCACATGTGGATTCCCTTATGCATCTGTAACCTTTTGCAGATGTTCAGTACGCCTTCATGCACATCCGTGTGCTTTGTTTGTAGACTGGCAATAACAGCGTACACAACAGCACACTCTGCTTCTGGTGTTCTACACCCTAAAGTATGGCATAGCTGTGTACCCTAAACTGTACTCTAAACTGTACCCTAAACTGTACTTTAAACTGTACCCTAAACTGTACCCTGTCTGACATGGACCTTTCCACAAATGTAACTACAACTGTGATTGGTCCACTTGGTAGCATCGTATTTCCCCCTACACATTTCCAGCTGCTCCTTCTTTTCCACAAAAATCTGGAATCTCCTCTCAGCTTAATCCTGCATCCAATCCCGTGGATTTAAACACTACTCACACTGAGGTACTGCTGAATACAGATGAGTTAAAACACTTCAGAAATGCTTTCAGTGAGAATTCACTTGGATCATAATTAATCACGTGAGATTTATTTTCCCCCAGTAAATTTGTTTGAAACAACATTGTCCAACTTAATTTCTGCTTATAATTTCTATAGTAAAACACAGAATTCACTTACCCCTTCTTCTGTACATAAAAGCAGTAAATTCTGGTGTGTTTCATGTGACAGCGTTATGAGACGTGCACCTTACATGCTGTACCTTGAATGCTTCACACCCTGTGCGAGCACTGACTCTGTACCTACACCATAGATTCAACGCAGGAGTATAAATCAACCTTTAAGGTTAAGATCGAGTTTAGAATCTGCTATCGATTCATGATACAGTAACATTTTTTAAAAAGGTAGCATAAATCGTCAAAACACCTGAAACTACTGATCGACTATGGCAAGAGCTAATAAAGTTAGAAAAGGATTATAATAAGGAATAAAAAAGACAATTGTGCCAAGATGCATTTGCTAGTAATTCGGAAAAGCGGCAAAGGTACAGCTCTGTACAGGATGGAGCTGCAAAACAAGTGATCCTGTGCTCACCTTCTCCTGTTCAGGACTTCTGTGAGGAGAAGGGTTCTTTCCAATGTTGCCTAAAAATAGATAAAAGAAACACAATAATAATATTGGCTAAAGTTCTCGCAATGTCAATCTTTATGGAACAGAGTAAACAAGCTATACGGGATTGTGCACATGTCAGACATTGTATTCCGATTGTACACTTGGGACATGTAAACACGCACATCTATCTGATCACTTTCATATAAATGGTACAGAAACAGAAATTCAGAATCACAGATTAGAATTAATTCATTCTTAATGTAAGAAATGTGTGCACGTAAAACACAGCTAGTGCTTACTCGTTTTGCATGCTGTTGGTTTTCACCTAGAAACGACATAATATTCACTAACATTGTAAACTTATCTATAACCATTTTTAAACCCTCTGAGGTTTTTCACTTTTCACTGGACTATATAACTTAGATTATGAAATATCCACATGTAAAGGCTTTTTGAAAAAGAGGGGGAGGTCCTCGAGGTGTCAATCAAAGAACTGGGCAGGGAAGTAAACAGGAAGTAGTAACAGGTGAAACTACTTGTACATGACTACTGGCCAATCACCACATGGCCCGTTCAGACAGCTTTAAATAACAATAATGATAACGATGTAAAATGGGTTTTATATAGTGTTTGACCACAGTGAGAAATAAATGAACACTGTTCTGTATTTCTGTTCTTTTTTTATGAAGGTTAAAACTTTGAATTTCTGCATTGCGGGTTGGTGTGAAGTCTAATTTGGTTTTTTTTCACAGTCATGTGGGATTAATGACTAAAGCAAACCCCAGACTGCAGAGTAAACATGTGATTAATACACGTGTTCACAGCGGCAGCATGAATAAACCGTTGGGTTTGACATGATCCGTGTCTAATGGAGGGAAAGCGATGATACGAATCGTTCAGAGAGAATTTTAACACCGTTATGACAAAAATAATGAATATACTTAACCAGATCATTAAGCAAAAAAACAGATTTCACCCCCAATATTAATGTCCCTCCTCGCATTTTTATAATTTTCCTCTAAACTTGCACTTTAGATGCTGCAGAGCAAAAACAGCACCATTTTGGTAACAATGTAAAGAACCTTATGCAAATATGGAGTTCATGAAAATTCATGATCCCGTAACGTATATTAGGTTCAAACCCTTGCTATAAATCTGTGTTCTTTATGAATTTATATTGTGTTATTATCACAAAGTTTTATTATTTTATTCATCTGTTCACAGATCACAGGAACAGCAAATAATTATAGTTTTGATGTACAACATGAATATTAAATATTAATTTCACTTCATCTGAGGAAGCATTGAGTCATTTTAATTAACAATTCAGAGAAAACTAATGTTCTCCAACTCGAGTGGATAATTAATAAATAAACACAAAAGGAAATTATTTAGGGTGTTTAACTTAAATAAAAATCTATTACCCATTAAACAGAAATATGAAATAAAATACTGATATTTATTATAAATAATTAATAAACTAATAATTAATAATCAATAGATTGTTTTAACTATCGTTAAAATAATGAAGAATAATTATTATTATTACTATAGGGAATTTTATCATAATAAATTCTTTTAAATATGTAAATTCAGTGGAAATCATGAACAACATTGGGTTT
>JAQQZU010000014.1:17377199-17381973 GCA_030068025.1 Parauchenoglanis punctatus
CTTGCCCATTAGCCTGGTTTCATATTCTGAGGTGAGACTGAGGGTGAGCCCTCTCTTTTCCATAAATGCTTTCTGACCTGCTCTTCTCTATCTGACACAATGTCCGAACTATCAACACACATGGTGGATTAGCTGTCCTGATGGCAGGAGGAAATGATGGAACTGGAATCAAGAATTAAAAATCATTAAATTAAATTAAACATTATTCTTAGTTAATTTTACCAATATCAGTGGGATGGCACTGTGCAGTGGTTAGCTCTGTTGCCTCACAGCAATAAGGCTCTGGTTGCGAATCTCATGGTTGACTGGGGTCTTTCAGTGTGGAGTTTGCATGTTCTCCCCATGCCTTCATGGGTTTCCTCCGGGTGCTCCGGTTATCTCCTGCAATCCAAAGACATACAGATTAGATTGACTGACTACACTAAATTACCCCTAGGAGTGAGTGCGGATGGTTGTTCGTCTGTGTGTTAGCCCTGTTATAGACTGGCAACCTGCACAGGGTGTAACCCTGCCTCTCACCTGGAGTCAGCAGGGATTGGCTCCCCACGACCCTGACGGATAAGCAAAATTAACTTTAACTATACACAAAGTGAAATAACTAACCTAAGCCAAAAGAAAAAAAACAAAACATTTCCTTTCCTTACTGTCTAGCTAACCTAAAGCCAAAAGAAAATGGACTTTTCACAGATGTGAAAAGAAATTCGCATGTGTGTATGTGTGTGCGTGTTTGGCATGTGGCCATACTCAAACAAAGGATGCTCACACTTGGCTTTAGAACAAAGGGAGCATTCCCATGACCGCTCGTCCATGCATAAATGAGAAGTATAGCAAATACTGGTAAATTTAAAAAGCAAGGTCACGTGGGCCTCAGGAACAGACCTTTACATAACTGTTATGGATTTATAAGGAGCTCTAGCTCCAATTAATCGGTCCCAGTTTTCAAATGGATGGATTGAGAAGTGAAATAAGAATGATGCGATGCACTTACTCTGTTATCCAATAAATAACTACAGAATCACAATCACATGGCACTTCATGGACAAACATTATCGGCACTGAATGTGATACATTAGGTTTAAAATGGAGGAAAAATAACAACATTAATATGAGATTGCATGCAATAGGAACTGGGGGAGATGTTAGGAGATTGAGAGAAACAAAGATCAAATCAGTGCTTTGTGTTGGCCTAATAGGTTATATATCATATAAAACAGCATACAATCAAAGTCAAAATCAGATTACAAAATAATAATCCCTTCATAAGAAGCAGAGAATAAATTATATTTTCTGTAGATAATTAAGCATAGATGCTCAATCTCACTTTATTTTTATCTTGCTTGCGCATGTCACGGGCGGTCACGTGGGACAACTCATGTCGTCTGAGGTGCACTGGGGCAGAAGACATGCAAGAATTTTTGTCTTGAAGCTCTGATGTGATTCATGATTCAAGGAATGATCTGTCTCTGCAGGATTCTTGTGAACTCTGTGTCCAGAACATGGTTGGACTTGGTGACGAATTTGAGCCCTTCGGTTATGGGCTTAAGTGATGATCTTGGTAGCGTGATTTTCTCTGGTCTGAGCTATTTCCTGATCCACTTCCCAACTAATGGCCACAGTGCTGCTGGATTTTGGGAGAATGGTAAGAGAAAGGGGGGAGGAATAATTTGAATAGGATAGAATTTGAGTTTTGAGAAAAAAAACAAAGCCCATCTTGCTTGATGGGGGATGAGTTATTTGTTGGTTTCAAGTATTCTAAATTCTGGTTATGTTTGAGGACTATAAAAGCATGTGTTCACCCCCTTTATCCAATGCTGAGATTCCTCCAGACACAGCTTTCGATTATAGCTTGTGATAAATGAATGCTGGCATGGTACAATTTAGGAGGAATTCCTTGAAGTTAGCAAATGACAGCCTTACACCAATTTCAGAACCATCTACTTCTACTAGGAAAAGTAGTGTTGGGTCTGAGTGTTTGAGGATGGGACAAAATTGAACACCTCCTTGAAGTGATTAAATGTTTCCTCTGCTCGGGGATTTCACTGGAGTTTAAGTGAACCACCACCACAAAGTTGCTAAGTGTTTGGTAGAAATTAGCAAACTCCAAGAACTTGTGCACAAATTTTCACCATATTTGAAGTTGGTCATTCAGTGACTGCACACACTTTCCACTTGTCTGTGAGAAATTCACCTTTTCCTGCATTCACAATAAATTATTTCTGAATAGTCTTTAAAGTAAAAATTTAATCCTAATCCCTAACCCCTAACCTCTAACCCCAACCTCTGTCCCCTAACCCCAACCCCTGACCCTGGACCAAGATCTCATCAATGTAGACAGTTATGAATTTTCCTAACATTTCCATGGTGTCATTTACAAAGGAAACGGAAAATGTGTATTGATCATGGTGCAGTGCAGTCCAAAGAGCATGACCATGTAATCATAATAGCCAGAGGAGGTGTTTTGCACTTGTCTCCCTCCTGAATGTGAAATAAATTGTGTGCAGTTCTGAGATAAGTTTTGGTGAACATGCACGCTTATGTGAGCTGTCCAGGGTTCAGTGAGCTTAGAGGTGAGGACAGTGGGAATCTATGCCTGGGTGGAACTCTTATTTGTTTTCGGTGAAAAGTAGTTGGCCGAAGTGAATATTCTGATACAGACTTGTTTACAGGCGTAATGTATGTAATTTAAGTCAGGAATTTAATTTGCCTGAATTTTAGTTGCCATTCCACTGATGTTCACTCTTTGATTGATCACTCACTAATTCCTGTTTTAACAATTGAGTGTAAGTGTCAGTGAGTGAACATGATTGTTCTAGCCAATCATTGCACATGGATACACAAACAGGCAGGAAATTAAACAATGAGAGTGCAGTTTGTTAATGAAGGGAAAATGGTAATGATTTTTTACTCTATTGTTTGCAAACAATACAAATCTACACAAGTGCTATAGGGCTTATAAATCTGCTTCATTATGTCATTAAGTGCTGGTGTTGCTGATTCCAAACCTTATGCTGAGTGCAAACACAAACGCAAACACACACACACACACACACACACACACACACACACACACACACACACATACATACACACAGACACACACAAACCTTTATTTAGACAACCCTATGGTCTTAAAAGGAAAAACACAAAAAAGTGTGTGGTGTGTTGATATTAAATATATAAATGTAAAGATCTTTTATCATTTACAGCATCACAATATTAGTTTTACCAACACAAATAATTCTGGAGTTGTCATCCTAATTAATATGTCTATTTATAACAGTGCATTACCACGTCATCCAACTGAATTGTATTCATTTTAAACAAAAGTAAATAATGTAGGATTTTTTTTTCCGGTTATTGGAGAAGGAAGAGTCACATTTACATCATTCATGCATCTTCAATAAGAATTATTGGAAATTTCATTTCACTCTTGGGGGGGACAATAAACAAATATTTCCCTAGAACAGTTTCTGAGGGGCACAAAAGATACCACCAAAAGCTCTGTACTGTATTAACTGATTATAAAGGAAATCCTTATTAGCGTTATATGTTGGCTAATAGATAACTGGTTAGCATGATCTAATCTTTTAAATAAATTATAAATTCATGTGTGTTACTGGACTACTCTCTGAGTCTGCCTCAGTAACTTTAAAAGAATATAAAGCTCAAAATAAGTTCAGTTCTAAAAGCTGAGTTAAAACTTTAATAAATAACCAACAAAATAAAAATAAGCCTTTGATATTACTGGGATTTGTTAATTTCCTTGTCATTTTGTTGTTTTAAAAATTATTATATACCCCTTTTCCTTTTCTCTGACATTTTGGCTGGCTGATAAAACACACAAACATGCACAAACATACACACAATTTACCCAAAAGCTAATGGAACAAACATTTGTATGGCCTTAGATCACCGTCTTTAATACTAGAGCACAAACAATGTATATTCGTCTTATTCTACTCAATCTACTGAGTGGTAGAAGGAAATAAATTTGTGTTACACATTCGCTGTTTTTAGTGAAGATTTACAGATTAGTCTATCCTCGACACAGCTAACACTGAGCTGCACAAGTCGTATCAGTCAGTCTAATGTTTCTGGAGAACGGGCGTCTGGGGGTGCGTTCAGTACATATTATTATTAATATTTAAGTAACATAGTTAGGCTTACAATGATATATTGGGGAGACAACCCTTCAGAAATATTACCCTTAACCCCTGAAAGCATATTAATGTGCGCATGCATGACGTTTCACAGGACAGATGTGTTCACATTACAGTTAGATACAGAACACTGTAATTATGAATGTGAACCGTCAAGACAGGCAAATCCCATCTGAGCAAAAAATCTGAACTGAACAACGAGGCCTTGCAATGTGAACGTAGCCTTAGCATAGCCAGTCCAGCTACCTGCATGTTTTTTGGCGGAAACTGGAAAACCTGGGACAATCCACAAGAACATGGAAAAAACATGCACTGACACTCCACATGGACAGTAATCTGAGCTCAAGATTGAACCTGGAATCCTGGACCTGTGAGTAGGTAAAGCTGTGTCACTGTGATGCCCTGCCACTACATCAATTCAATTCAGTTCAGTTTTATTTGTATAGCGCTTTTAACAACAGACATTGTCACAAAGCAGCGTCACAAAAGTATATAAATTCTGAATATAAACTTATGAATCCACACATTTATCTATATATACAGTGGTGTGAAAAACTATTTGCCCCCCTCCCGATTTCTTATTCTTTTGCATGTTTGTCACACAAAATGTTTCT
>JAQQZU010000014.1:17382073-17392706 GCA_030068025.1 Parauchenoglanis punctatus
GTGTGTGTGTGTGTGTGTGTGTGTGTGTGTGTGTGTGTGTGTGTGTGTGTGTGTGTGTGTGTGTGTGTGTGTATGTTACGGCCTCCACCTTGATGGCAGTGTGTGACAGTAATGAAGGTCCGGTGGGATCGAGCCTCTGTGAGAGGTTATTTTTCTCTTCCTCTGCAGTTCCATCCTTTTTTATTCCCTCCATCTCTCCGAGTGTGAGAGCACTTCATCATTCTGCTGAGCTGACATTCCACTGCCTGTCTCACTCTCACTACCTGTCTCACTGTCATGTCCTATCTGTCTTACTTTCATCACCTCACACATTTGGTCCCAATATCTGCCCACTAGTTGGTTTTACATTTCTGGAAGGCAGTAAAGACCAATTCACACCGACTGCACTGTGCCAAGGGGCGGGGCTATGAGGGGCATGGTTATTGGGGTTGGAGTCTGGTAGATTTATTTCTATAATTGTTACACATTTAGCAGTTAATATATATATAGCTAATATATTCCTCATAAATGATAATCAAATGCTATAGTTGAAAAAACAGATTAAAATCAAAGTGACTCTTTTTAAAATCAGATTAAAATCAAATGGACACCTAGCACCATGATGCAGGAGCTCGCAGAAGTACGTGATTGGTTAGTGTCTCTGTGACATGAGCGAGTAACACAATTATGCCTTCCACACTGAGTGTAGGACAGTTTTATACTCCTGGGCCCCCATTTATTAAGATTTTATACAAAATGTTCTAATTTCTGTCTTACAAACAAATTTATAATGTGCATAAGTACAAAAAAATCTGTATTTATCAAACCTGTGCACACCGGTCATACACACACCAGCGTTTATAAATCCCATACGTTTTAAACCACCATGTTTGTGCATGTTCGGGGTCATTTGCATTCAGACACGCCCCAAATTACCCATATATGGTAACAAAACATACCTCTAAAAACCATGTGAATATAGCTTTTTTTCTTGCTGGAATAATGGCAAACAGAGAGAAGAAAAGAAACTAGGGTTGGGGAATGGCTTTTGTGCATTTTGTTTCTTGCTCCAAATCATGGCATAAATCTATCAATTTGAGTTTTGGGAAGCGGGACCTACTCAGCCCCACTCTGTGCTCTCAGAAAACAGATCAGCACACTCTCTGCAAACACACACCCTGTGGAATGCATGGTTTACTAAATCTTCCAGTAATGCAAGATGAGCCATGTCACATTTTCACACACCTGTCTCAGATGTCTTTTGTAGACTCTGACACAAATTTGACACAAAATTACTAATGGAGTAATTATTAATGAAAGAAAATACAGAACATATGTGGATGTTGAGATTGGTTCATGCGTGATGTGACACTCACAGTGCTTTCTATTTGCACTTCCCCTGTTCACTGGATGCTGTGTGTAAACCTGGTCAGAGCGGTGCTTTGCGGAATTTACACATTCCTAAGTACAAGTTCATAAATTCCACACTTTGCACAGGAATGCTCATACACACCCATTACACACACATCAGTGCATACACACTGTTGATACATGAGCCCCCTGGAATCCTGAGTTCAGTTTGCTCCAGGTCTGGAATATGAGAGCTTTTATTGCTCCTGTTTACACTTATGAACAGTTTCAGATGCCATTTTGTTGCTGAGCATTTTTTGTGGCTGTGTTTCAGTGTTCACATTGTTGTTAATAGTGAGTTTAATAGCGCTTCTGTTCCAACAGCTGTAAGTCACACAGTGAGATGGAGTGGTGCTTTAATAAACATCCTCATGCTGCAAATAAAATGCCAGACAGACGCTTTAACCAAGGACATGCCTCCTGCAAATGGGAGCAGATTTATGCACACGCAAACACTCACGCACATGCACACACACACACACACACACACACACACACACACACACACACACACACACAGGCAAACAAACACACAAGCACACAGAGGGGATGCTGCTATTGACTCTGAGTGAGTGTTGGGATGAGCTGATTACATGAAGGTTAAACACTAACAGGTGACAATCAGATATTTATTATAACTCAACACTAGAACACTTATTATTACAAGAACTACTATATCAAGTGCACTACTCTAGTGTGCTTGCTATTGTACTAGCAGGATACATCCCTGACCTCTAGCTCTGTGTTCCAAATAATGAAGCTTTAACTCTACGTTTTATTTTATCACATACTGAACAGTACATTTATAACTCTGAGAGGTCGCATTCCTAATTTAAAGCTCGTACACTTCCTTACTTACTGCAGCTCCTACAGAATGACTTATTGTCACTTTAGCATATATTTAGTGCTAATTGTGTGTTTTGCAAAATGCTTTAATCCTTGTTGCATTGTTAATATTTGCAAAATGAATTCTTGCCATTTTGCATGTCTTTGTTGGCTTAAAGAGGATGAGATAATTAACAAAAGCAGTGTTAATTAATTAGCAGAAACAGAGCTGTTGTACAGTGAGTGCATGTGTCATTGTGGTATTGATGAAAAACGCTATTCCCAGCACGTCTATCTCTCACAGAGCTGACAATTTACTTTATGTAACTAATTAGCGTTACGTCTGATTGATTAGGAAGTTAATTAGGTGGCTAAGTACCAATTAGCTAATCATCTGAGCTTAACTAGACTGTTGATTCATTCATTCTGAAGGAACAGGTTTGACTATAATGAGTTTTTGTGTTGTTATAAATATTCCAGAATCTTGTGTCTTATTCATGTATCTTATTCTAGTACAGTACAGATGGGTAGAAGAAGAATATGTAGTTTGGCATACTGCTTCATGCAGTAGGAGTTCGAGGATAAGGCCATGTGGGAATTTCAGACTACAAATACTAGACTGTGGAAATGGTGGATTGTGGGAATGGTGAACTGTAGCTATGGTGGATTGTGGGAATGGTGGAGCTTGGGAATAGTGAACTGTTGCAATTGCACACCTTGTGAATAGTGGGCTGTGTGAATTGTGTAGTGTGGGAATCACAGACCATGGGGAGAGGTGGATCATGAGAGTGGAGTTGGATGGATTTTGTGAGTGAAGGATAATATTTATTCTATCAGAGGTGCTCTGGAATGATACAAAAAAATTCCAACAATGAAATATGAAATATTCTTGACATACTGTCTATGGTAAACAATATTTAGATAATAAAGATTATCTCTGCATCTAGAAATGAGGTTGCTATATTCCCTACTATGTGCATTTTGTGAACCAACCAAATTTCAGTAAACTAACACAGTACTCTCCCAAAATTGAACTTATTAAACAATATATTCCATATTTGCTATATTCATGCCATTTGAGCTGAGAGGAATATAGATTGATATAGAAATATTTGTTATTTCAAAAAATAATGTTAAATTGTAATGTTAAAAAAACCTAAACAGTGTGGGGTGGTGAGACACAGCTATAGTTAATAGAAAGTTTTGAGAATGACACAAATATTAATTTTCCAGAATGTTATGAGAAGTGATCAGATGAATTGCAATAATTGCAAACTCCCTCTTTGCCATGAAGATCATTTTAGTGATTCTCTGGTTTACACCAGTGAGAGTGTTGATGAGGACGAGGCTGGAGATCACTCTGTCATGCTGACTGAGTTAGACTGGATGCTTTAAAAGGAGGGTGGAGATTGAAATCATTGTTCTTCCGTTACCTGCACGGAAACACGTGCAGTCATCATTGCTTTGTACAAAAAGGGCTTCACAGGTGAGGATATTGCTGCTAGTAAGATTGCACCTAAATCAACTATTTATCGGCTCATCAAGAACTTCAAGAAGAGAGGGTCAATTGTTGTGAAGAAGGCTTCAGGGAGCCAAAAAAAGTCCAGCAAGCACCAGGACCATCTCCTAAAGTGAATTCAGCTGAGGGATCCACCAGTGCAGAGCTCACTCAGGAATGGCAGCAGGCAGGTGTGAGTGCATCTGCACACACTGTGAGGTGAAGACTTTTGGAGGATAGCCTGGTGTCAAGAAGGGCAGAAAAGAAGCCACTTCTCCAAGAAAACTATCAGGGGCAGACTGATATTCTGCAAAATGTACTGGGATTGGACTGCTGGGGACTGGGGTAAAGTAATTTTCTCTGATGAATCCCCTTTCCGATTGTTTGGAGCATCCAGAAAAAAGATTGCCTGGAGAAGAAAAGGTGAGCACTACCATAAATCCTGTGTCACGTCAAAGTAAAGCCAAGCCAAGGGAGTGGGTTCTCTCACAATTTTGCCTAGGAACACAGCCATGAATAAATAATGGAACCAAAACATCCTCCAAGAGCAACTTCTCCCAACCATCCATGAACAGTTTGGTGAGGAACAATGTCTTTTCCAGCATGATGGAGCACCGTGCCATGAGGCAAAAGTGATAACTAAGTGGCTCGGGGAAGAAAACGTCAAAATTTTGGGTCCATGGTCAGGAAAGTCCCCAGACTTTAATTCCATTGAGAACTTGTGGTCAATCCTCAGGAGGCGGGTGGACAAACAAAAACCAATGAATTCTTACAAACTCCAAGCATTGATTATGCAAGAATGGGCTGCCATCAGTCAGGATTTGGCCCAGAAGGTGATTGACAGCAAGCCAGTGCGAATTGCAGAGGTCTTGAAACTGCAAATATTGACTCTTTGCATAAACGTAATGTAATTGTCAATAAATGGCTTTGACACATGAAATGCTTGTAATTATACTTCAGTATATTATAGAAACATCTGACAAAAAGATGAAGCAGCAAACTTTGTGAAATCCAATACTTGTGTCATTCTCAAATGTTTTGGCCATGGCTGTATATATCTCCCCCTCACCTCTCCTACTTGAGGGGTGGTGTGTGTGTGTGTGTGTGTGTGTGTGTGTGTGTGTGTTCCTCAACCTCAGGTCCTCTACCAGAGGCCTGGGAGTGTGAGGGTCCTGTGCAGTATCTTAGCTGTTCCTAGAACTGCACATTTCTGGACAGAGACCTCAGCTGTTTTGCCTGGAGAGCCACTCTCCAAGTTTGGGAGTCACAGCCCCTAATGCTCCTATTAATACTGGAACCACTTTGGACTTCACCTTCCACGTCTGTTCCAGATGTTCCTTCAGGCTTTAGTACTTCTCGATCTTCTCATGCTCCTTCTTCCTGATGTTACTGTCAGCTGGGATTGCCACATAATTCACTACTGCTGTTTTCTGTCTGTAATGAAAACCGTATGCAAACTTCAGAGCTTTAATAACTTTAACAAAATTAAATTTAATGGAATTCTTTTTCTGCTAGCTAAGTAATTATTCATTATATCAGAGTGTTCATGTGTGCATGTGTTTGGTCAGATCTTAGGAGCTTTAATAAGTAATTCATATTTTACCTCTTTTACAGTAAGTTATCTAAGAAAGTGTTTGACTGAGCTCAAGCTCTCAGCAAGTTGTATTGATACTTCAGTGTGGGGTGAGGGACAGAGCTGTGTTTTTATTTAGACATCAATTAAAGCTGCAGGAACAGACACCCCTGATCTGGCACATGTTCTTATTATACTTCCCTATATTTATTATATTTTTATTTCTATTAAATAAATAGAAAAAAGTAACTAATCCAATTTGGGAATGTGAGCTGGGCCTTCCCAGGAACCCACTCTCATCCTCTGGTGTTCTACAATTGCAGCCTCAGAGCAAATTTCTTAGTTCCTGATCCTGCCTCTGTCTAGTAGCAGGTCCTTCTCCTGCTCAGTATTGGGTCCAGCCCTGATCACAGCATCAGGTCCTGCTCCAGTCTCAGTATGCACCCCATCTCATGCCTCAATTCTATCCTTGTTACAGCCAGTGGTAATTATATCAATACTGTCTGTGTAATTCCCCACTTTGGACAGCAGCTCTATCAATGTTCATCCTTCCTCCGTAGAGTTGGCCTCTCTGACCCTCGGTATGCCAGGAGATGTTACCTCTAGCTGTGCTGTCCTGTAGTCTGGATCCCTCTTGTGTACTGTGAATTATAAGAGTCCTGCATAATAGGGGGTTGACTTGGTCACAGTCTTTTATTGTCACTTCCTGTTGGCATTCTCTTCTTTCATACAGCCTCTGCATCACTCTGATCATTCACCAACATGACTTGGATTAAGGATCAGGCCAGTGGCATCACTGACCTGTGTGGCTTTTTACATGAAATCATACTTGCTGTCCCCAGTCCAACAGTGTATGACATTCTGTGTGGTGTCCAAAAGGGGATGTAGTCAATGTTTGAGTTTTTGGCAAGTCGGATGATTACTTGCACTCCTGCAAGTGGAGGCAGTGGTGCGGTACGGTAGCAGGCTGCAACCAAGAATCAGAGGACAGTTGGATGAACACACAGCACAGGAGTGGTGGTATGGAATTTGCCGGTTCTACCCTTGATAAGGTTCCATATAGGCACCCACCTGTGCCACAAACTGCTACTGCTTCTAGCATGTGAATTATGATCTTGTAATGACTAACACTAGTGATTCAGTTAGAAGACTTTATGTTGATATCAGTAATGAGTAATGGTTAAAGAAATCTTAATTCAGAAGTTGTTTTACTGATTAATGTGATGCAGTAGGAATTTCTTTACTTACTTCGTTTTTATGAATAACCAAGCAAGGATTTCAAAACATTAATAAGAAAATGCACTGTGTCAAAGTCTCAAAGCACTTAAAACTAAATCACATTCAGTGTTAAATCAAGAGAAACTGGAGCTCAGAGATGTAGAGAGAGTGTCATTATTATTCTGAGCCTGTACAACACACACACACACACACACACACACACACACACACAGCCTAATATGATCTTATTTTAATACCACACTGCTACAGGCGCTGCCCGTCTGTCCAAACAAGATTAGCCTCCTCAACATGGAAATGTAATCCAATACTGATGTTAAACATCACTCAAAACCACTTAGCGGCTTTAAGCTGGAAATCAAGCACACTTCAGTCATTATTAACACACAGCCAGGCGGAGTGTGTTTTCAGACTCACTGCATTTACAACACACAGATTCAATGACAACAAACACGCATGAGTAATCTGTGAAAAAAAAATAGATACATTTATTGATTTATGTCTTTTATTCACAGAACCAAGTTCTTTATAAACACTTCTAACTGCTCCATCATTGATGAAATTAACAAACTATAGAAGAGTAAAGCTTTTCTGCACATACTGACATACTGAAGAGTCAACAGGGGAGAAGCAAAAGTTAAATTTGATTGGCTGGTAGTGACCATGTGACATCACCACTACCTTTCATTTTCTTCAAAAAGACACTCTGTTTAGCATAAGACTCGTTTTATTTACCACATATACAACAGTCTAATGTTAGGTAATTTGTTAGCACACTTGGCTAGCAATGAAGCATTACATAGTTTTGCTATAGAGGTAATAGAGGCTAGCGTTAACTATGCTATCTAAAACCACCTTCCTGCAGAGAGGAATCAAGAGGTCTCTGATTTTGTGTTTAACATGTAAGTATATTTATCAGCTTATCCCAATGGTTCACAAGACTTTACTTTCTGGAAACTTCCTCATAAAGAAGGACAAAGCTGTACAGGAAAAAGGAAAAATTGAAAAAGTTGTGAGATATGAAAAGGAAATAATAAAGTAGGCTAAGATCAAAGCCACACATGCAGGAAGATCAAATGGCTCCTTGGCTCCAGTTCCACTGACAGGTAAATAGACAGAGTGTGTTCATTAAAACGCATCCCAGTGTGAGAATCACGCAGTGCCGGAGACACGCCGCCTTCTCCTGCTGCTCGGAAGTGTCTAACACTTGCTGATCCAACACTGCTCACAATATTTACTCTAATATTCCCTTACAGAAAAGGACAAATCTATAAACGGGAAAAACTGGAACGGCAGCTCCCTCTAATGGAATATCTTATGTATGTGACCAATCAGAGACCAGAACCTCATCACATGACTAATATCGCTCGTGACTATTCTCTGTTTGAATAAAGTCGTAAAGTTAGACTTACTAAACTGGAATCAAAAGACTTTTCTGCTAATGTGATCAGTGTGGTAGTTAGCAGATAGTAGGCAGTTAGAACCTAAACTTGGAACATAGAACCTGCCAAATATAGGATCAAAAGGACATGAGGGAAGATTATTGATTCCTGGTACTGGAAACACAGAGTCTCTGAATATAGAACCCTGTGAATGTCAGATTGACTGTACAAGGTTTAGTGATTGATAATTCTACATACTAACAGTGTGGCCAAAGTATCTATTATATTAGCATACATCTCTCGGCTTGTTCCAGCATTCTGCTCTAAACATGCCTTTTTTCCTTCAACATGTCCTTGTTTCACCGCTCTTTATGAAAATTGGCCTCACAGCTTTTTCTTTGCATTCGTTTCTTTATTGGGTGACATCCATCACACTGACGATGTGTATGTGTGTGTGTGAGTGTGTGTGTGTGTGTGTGTGTGATTAATCATGCTCCTCATGGCTCGTTTTTCAGTGCCGTTGTTTAAGAGCTGTAGTCGCTCTTCACGTTTTTCCTCCTCTCGGTTTATCGATATTCCGTTTCCCAAAATACGGCACTATCCATCTCTCTGTCACTCGCTCACCTGCGGCAAAGAGAGGGATGAAGGCAAAGAGGAGGAAGAATAAAGAGAGAACTGACAGAGGAGAGGTGGAAGAACAAATATAGGGATGAAGGAGGAGAGGAGGAAGAATCTAGAAGAGGGTATAACACCAGGAGATTGATGTGCAATTTTCAGTGTCCATGGCAGTGACTCAAGCACCAGGTTGCTGCAGGTTTAGCTGTGATGCTAACGGCCTCTGTGAGATTAATGAAGCTGAGCAGCAGCTCAGTGTTTCTCAGAATGAACGTATACAACCTGCTCATAACACTGAGCTCACATACACACCACACATGCCCCTGCTCCCAATAACACTGAGCCATTCTGTGTCAACTGAAACAGGGATGTTGCTGCATGTCTCACATTTTGTTCATCCTATTTTTTTTTTTTATTATTTGTTGCTTGTGACTTAAAACCAAAGTCTGTAAAGTATTTTGGCTGAAATCTAACATCACATTTTTTAATTCCCCTGAAAATTATATTTTCTAATAAAAAATCTTATCCAGTAAACCATGTTTAGGATTTAATATCTACAAAAATGTTATTCCCAGTAACATGAAATTTGGCAGATATAAAGACACGAATGTTTCTCCAGAAAATTATGCATTTTTCCCCCATTTTGAAAACTGATTTGGTCTTCTTGAGGAAAGAAATGCCCTTCTTTGGTGACTTTTGTGCATATAGATGAATAGAAATCAAGTTTGCCGTTATATCTGCCAAATTTTATGTGACTAAAATGAACCTTTCTGGAGATATTAAATGGGGTGTGTCACCACAAAATAAGTTTAATGTCATAATAGTTCATTCCAAGATAAAGATATTTGAAATGAGAGTGCATCAAAAAAATGACCCATATACAGTAATTACCCATATAATTTTTCTAATCTATAATGCATTCATTACTAAAATATTATACAGCAAATCAACCTATAATTATGACTAATTATGACAGCAATCTGTTAGCTATGCATTAATTTCAGTTTATACATCACAAAGTTTACAGCTGTTTTTCTTCAAACTTGATAGTCTGTTAAGATGATGACACCCTCAACATTTTCACTAATTTCTCTGGATCGGCCACACCAAATTTAACAAATCACCCTTTATTTTAATGATAATTAATGTATAATTAATGTTGACTTATATAGATGTAACATAATGAAGACTGTAACTTATAATTGCTGTAGATTTAGATTACACTGCACAACAAAGGTTTTGCTTCTTGAACACTGTTGGGTGTTTCTTATATATTTTTGGCTGCTGATCACAAATATCACATCAAAATTTACCCATCACGTACCGTTTCAGAGAAATCTTCAGTTTTGTCATGATTTTTTCTTATATTTGTATATAACGCTCATAAGGCGATCCACATCTGATAACACAGTCCGAATTGAACGATTTGGTCAGAGATTTCGGTCTGTCAAAAGCAAAAGCCGAGCTGTTGGGTTCGAGACTGCAGGAATGGTGTTTGCTGTCACCAGTTATGAACATTTCTGTGTTTCGAGGCCGACATCATGATATAACCAAATTTTTTGCACAAGACGACAGTCTCTGTTTCTGTTGTGACATTAAAGGATTGTTCTCAGCCTTGGGTTGTGATCACAGCCTGGAAGAGCGGCGTCTCTTCACTGATTCAGCGATGTTAAGACTGAAAGCTGTTCTGCTAGGCAATGGCAACATTTATCCTTCAGTACCTGTTGGCTATGCATCACACGTGAAAGAAACGTATGAGAATATGGAACTGTTGCTGAAGCACGTCCAGTATATACCAGGTACAACTGGAATATCTGTGGAGATCTTAAAGTCGTTGCTCTGTTACTAGGACTGCAACTTGGATATACAAAGTACTGTTGTTTCATCTGTGAATGGGACGGCCGTGCCAAAGAGTCGCACTATTCTCCACAGAACTGACCACTCGGTAAAAAGTTAGTTCCAGGACAGGAAAATGTGGCACATGAATCGCTTGTCGACCAGGCAAAGATATTTTTGCCTCCTCTTCACATTAAACTGCGACTCATGAAGAATTTCGTGAAAGCACTGAACAAGGAAGGTGAAGGTTTTCGTTATTTAAGACAGATGTTCCCAAGA
>JAQQZU010000014.1:17420306-17434369 GCA_030068025.1 Parauchenoglanis punctatus
GTGTCCTACTCCTGGTTGGAGTCATCACTTAGAAACCACTTGCTCCTGTTAAATATGGCACCATATAAACTGCCTCAACATACACCTAGAACTGTGATGATGCCGTTCGACTGCTGTTGACACGAGCGGTTCTGCTACAATGGTATAGGACTCGAATCACCACCAACAGTCTTGCACTTTAAACCTGACCCTGGTATTAAAGTGTATTATCTGTAATTGCACTATACAGTGTGACCCAAATGAGGATGGGATCCCTTTCGAATCTAGTTCCTCTCAGGGTTTCTTCCTTCTGCCGTCTCAGGGAGTTTTTCCTGCCGCCGTCGCCACAGGCTTGCTCATTAGGGATATATATAGATAAATGTATAGATTCCTAAGTTTATATTCAGAATTTATATACTTTTGTGAAGCTGCTTTGTGACAATGTTATGTCTGTTGTTAAAAGCGCTATACAAATAAAATTGAATTGAATTAAATTGAAAAATTGACAATTTAATTTATGATTGTTAGCCATTACAATTGTTAGATTGTACTTAATCTAAACTACAATATACTGTGGTAGACAGCTAAGATAACAATTTTGTCAATGACCAAATATTTATGGATTATTGGATATTTATGGTTTATGAACAGCTGTGAGCAAGTGAAAGAGCACCACCATGTGTTAAAAACTGCACTGGCTGTGAAAATAATAAATTCTGCAGCTCATTATGTTTCTTCACCTCATTTGTTATTGTCAAACCCCAGGGCAGTTATTTTATCTCAACAGGTCTGCTGCTCAGTGTTTAACCACACAGTGGCGCTGTTTCTCTTACTCCAATAAACTTACCAGCACTGATGATTCCCATGCACTGCTGCTGGATTTATGAACCGGCCCCAATAAATCCTTACACAGTTCCCTCAACCGCTGCTCAAAACCTAGACACACAAACAAACGTGTACAAGAGAGATGCTTCAATGTTTATTGAACAAATACACGTACTTGCACATATACATCCTAGAGTCCTCACTTAATTCATTAACATTTTAAATCGAACAGTTTGAGAGTGAATAAAAAAATTACTATATGTTTATATGATTTAATGACTTTAAAGACTTCTTGTTGCCATGTTGTGCATTTATTATCTCTCCATCATCCCTCCTGCCATCCTTCTATCATGTTCCTCTATTCTCATTCTTCCCGTCATCGGTCACTCATCCCTCCATCTGACTTGCCTGTATCCTCCCTTCATAAACATCTGTTCATCTTCCACACTTCCTTTATCCTGTCTCCATCATACGCTCATCCCTACATATGAATACTTATCCCATACATATCAACACATCTGTCCTTATTTCCCTCTTAGCATCCCTCTTTCCATCATTCTCCATCATTACTATCTTTCTAGGAGAATCTCCCAGAATCTCTCCGTTCCTCACCCTCGTTGACAAGGAAGCGGGTGTATATGAGCAGCCAGTGTCTGTACTCATTAGCAGAGTGGAGGATGAGCGCGGAAGAGAGCTGATTCTCCAGGAAGGACAAAGTCATCACCTGCTGAACATGATGAGGAGTGGATGAGAGACGAGATGCTAACCGTCCTGCACTGAGAGAGAGAGAGACAGAGACAGATTAACAGGATAATATAAATTGTCCAATCACAGAGCCTATGAAAAGGTCGCTGGCCAATGAGAGCGTTCGTACCTCAGGTTCCGTCCCTGAGTGGTGGCGAGAGGTCCGGTGCAGCCCAGTGCATCATGGGAACTAACACAGCTACTGAAATCTGCACACTGAATCAGAGAGTCCTGCTTATCCACGATCAGATTCCTGACACACCGACAGAGAGCGAGTCACACACACACACACAGACAAAAAAAAACAGCTTCAGCTCTATCTCAGGCAAGTTACTCTGTGTGTGTGTGTGTGTGTGTGTGTGTGTGTGTGTGTGTGTGCGCGCGCATGCGGACACATTTAAATATGTGTCCTCACTTCTTCAAAGGGCTGTTTGAGGGTTAAGACTTGGTTTAAGTGTTAAGGTTAGAATTAGGTTTAGCTTTAATTGTGATGGTTAGGGTAAGGGGCTAGGGAATTAATTATGGCAATGAGTGTCCTCACAAAGACAGAAGTACGTGTGTGTGTGTGTGTGTGTGTGTGTGTGTGTGTGTGTGTGTGTGTGAGTGTATATGTACGTCTCACCATGTCTCCATTGCAGAGCTGAAGCTGTAGGACCGGCCATTGGACAGAGCGACTACAGGAACACCGTGATCCGTTAACATGGAGAACACTACTGTATCAGAGCCTGTGAGACAGAGTGACTGACAAGTGTTAAGCAGATGCAAAGAGTGTGAGACACATACAGTTAGAGACAGACAGGAAGGCATGAGAGAGAGAGAGAGAGGCAAATACACAGAGACAAATTGAGAAAGGCAGACAGGTTGGAATTGTCATTTGTGTGACGTTCACCTGATAAAAGAGAGTTCAAAGATTCATTTTTGACCAGAGCTACTTGCTTCTGAACATCCCTGGAACACACATGCATACCCACACTTTATTGTGAGATTAAAAACACACATCTGTAAAAACATTAAGGCTGTATCTAAATGTCAGCCATTTTAAGGCTCCATCCCCATTATACACAGACTGTAGCAACACACTTGTTTTTCATTAGGATGTGTCCTAAACACTTTTAAAGTGTGTGATAAGACAAAGCCTATCACAGTCCAAACTACACTCATTACTGTTAATATCAGTGCTGTGATATCATGCTAAAGTGAGCGGGGCCAGTACCAGACAGACAGTGTGGCTGATGCAGTCAGTGCCATCACAAAGTAGGCGGAGCAGTGCAGAGCTGTGATTGGTCCAGAGAGCATAACTGGTGGGACAAGTCTCCGCCCACACGCAGAGAATACTGACAGGGTCCGGTCCTCACACACCACAGCAACCACGTCACTACAGAAACAAAAGAGGAGGACATGATGTTAAGAAACAAATAGAGCAGGATTTTGTGTGCGTGTCTCTCTGTCTGTCTGTACCTGCTTGCCGTTGCCATGACAATGCGGCTGGTCAGAACCGTGTTCCACTCCCGGCCATTTGTGTTGAAGCGGAGCTGACTAATACGAGACCCAGCAACCACACACACCTCGTTCTCCACTTCCAGATACACGACGGGGTCCGAGCCCACCTACACGCATGCAGATATGCACGTGCACACACACACACACACACGCACACACACACAATGTTATTGTCCAGTGAACATTGTAGGACAGATTAGGACACTTACTTGAGATAATATAGCACGTGTGTGTGTGTGTGTGTGTGTGTGGTCACCTGTGTGCTGAATGATTTCTGTACAGCAGGTGTGGAGAGTTTAATCACTGCTACAGGAGCTGATAAACGTGATGTGTCCTTTTCCATTGGGACCGGAGTCTAAAACAAACACAATACAATACAATTCCTCTGTCAGATCTTCCAAGCTCCACCTTTGTAACAAAGCTTCATTAACATTTGCAAGTTTCTCTGTTAATATGCAGATTGTTGTTGTTGTACATGAATAGTCTAGACACGTATTTGTTATAGAGGCAGGCTGCACCTTTGGCTATAACCTTAAGGGAGCCTTATGACCAATCTTACCAAGTGCCAACCACTCTTGAATAACAGAACTAGGCTATTGGTGCACTCTTCTGTTTTTCATATACAGCACCCGTCATTGGGGGCTTGGCCAGAAAGAAAGCTAAACAGCTAGCCGAAATACTGCTAAGTCTCTGCAATTATAGAAGTAGCAGTTAGTTCATCATTTCAGTACTGTGACAAGCAGAGCGAACACACCAGACTTGTTTATACAAATAACAAATACTCCTTCAAAGCTACACCCTGTCCCCACATCGGACTCTCAGACCATGTTTCAGTCTTGGTAACTCCAGCTTTCACATCTCTCCACAAACAAACTAAACTAGAATCGGAATATTTCCAGAGGGAGCTACCTCTGCACTCCAGGACTGCTTCAAATTCACATACTGGAATATCTTCAGAGAAGCAATTTCCACAAGTCACCTTACCAATATAAATAAATATGCAGCTACAGTGACTGACATCAACAAGTCAAATGACAAGGTCACAAAAACCACAAGTGACACATTATTGTCACATGGTTTACAGCTGAGGTTCACAAACTGATGAGAACATGGGATGTCACATTTAGACCAGGAGCGGAAGCAGCGATCAGGACGGAAGGAATCAACTTCCTGCAGCATCAGGCTGGCAAAGTGTAACCAACCAAATAGAAAATCACCGGCCACATTATCAGCACCAGAGATGTGTGGCACATGTTGCAAGGCAACTTGGCCTTCAGGGACTACAACACTCCAGCATGTGTTGCCAACACATCCATACACTCAAGTTCTTCTACGTATGGTTCAATGCACATGAGGAAGACACTCTCGAGAATCAACCCTTCCTGCAGGACAAGATGACCTACCTGTTTGAGTCCTCAAAGACTGCGGACCAACAGATTGGCATCCATAACATCTCTAAGAACCAAGCAGCTGTCTCACAATTCTTCAAGGCTTCCACCATACCAGTACTGTAGAAGTCCACTGTGTCAAGCCTCATTGACCACTGCCCCACAGCACCCACACTAATCATCACAAAGTGCACTGAGCAGCTGGTCATGAGTCACATCAGGACCAGACTTCCCACCAGACTGGCCCCTCTGCAGTTTGTGTACTTCCCCAACCATTCCACAGAGGGTGCAATCTTGCATTCTCTTCATCTGGCAGTAACCCACCTTGACAAGAAGAATACATATATCGGAATATTGTTCATAGATTGCAGTTCAGAATTAACCACAATCATCCCAAACAGCTGATTGATAAGCTGAATGCTTCTTATTCTTATTCCACTTTAGTTATGTCTTGTCAACACTGTGTATGTCATACAAGTATCTTGCACCATGGGTCCAGGAAAAATGATTCTTCAGCTCGCTGTGTACATGGCTATGACAACAAATGTGCACCCCTGACCATCACACCCATATGTGGTTCTTCCCCAAACTGTTACCAAGAAGGTGGAAGCTCACAAATGTATATAATGTCTCAGTGTGCTGTAGCATCACGATTACCCTTCACTGGAACTAAGAGGCCCAAACCTGTTCCAGCTTGACAATGCCCCTGTGCACAAAGCCAGCTCCATGAAGTCATGGTGTGTTAAGTTAGGAGTAGAAGAATTCGAGTGTCCAAAATCCAACCCCACTGAACACCTTTGGGATGAACTGGTATGCCGACTGAACCCCAGTGCCAACCTAAAGGCACTGGTACCAGGCAGATGGAGCTCATTAGGCTTGGTTGACGGCCCACCTTTGGGAGCAAACCATGAGGAAAAATCAGTCTTGGAGAGGAGATGGGTAACCAAGAAACTTCCACAATGGATAAAACATCAGATTTTGGAACCATTTTGGATCAGTCGAAGCCTGGTTCACCAATGACCACTCTTCCTGGTGCGGTGCTGCAGGTCAGTTGAAGTGTGAAGTATGCTACAGGGGCACAAGCAAAATCAACATCAATAATCGGGATTTCCATGGGCAATACAGTCACTGGGACGTGCAATGTATGCATTCTGTATGCATGCGGAAAGAGGAAAGAACCTATCCATAAGCTTGCCAGAAGTGGGATATCTTTGGGCTAGCCAGATGGACAGGATTTGCTGAGACCATTACAGAGGAGGATCATAAGGTATGAAGAGTCAGTGGAAGAATTTTATGAAGCTAGAAGAGACCATTAAAGAGATTAAAGAAAGGAAGACCTCATTGCCATGGATGAATGGAATACCAAAATAGGTAAGGACTCCTGGAGTCTCAGTCCACGTTATGGATGTACATATGCGTATATGGCCAATGGGCAAGAACAATTGGATGTTTTGAATTGGGGGAGACAAAAAACCTTTACCAGCAGCTCACCCTGGCCAACACACTGTTCTCATACAAGACATCCAGAAGAACAACATGGTATGCCCTCAATGGCAAGGCACACAACCAGATTGACTTAATTCCCCTGCAGATTCAAGTACAGCATCAACAAAACCAAAACCAGCAACATCCGACATCAGCAGTAACCATGACATTGTTCTGATGACACTAAAACTCAGGCTGAAAAAGAACAAGCGAAACAGCCCTCGCATCAGATTCAACATCGAGAAGCTAAAAGACCCAGAGGTTGCTGAAATATTTAAGGTAACAGTAGGGAGGAGGTTTGCTGCACTCAACCTTCTACATGTTAACATCCTCACACATCATCAAAGAAGTGCTACAAGAGACAGCAACAGGGATTCTTGGGAAGAGAAGACAGAACAATAAGCCAAAGGTCACTGATCCCATCCTGGACCTGTGTGATGATAAAAGGGAGCGCAAGGAGAAAACAGACCCTGCAGCAGCTCAACAATATAACAGTCAACAATAACATCAAAGCCAAAGTGAAAGAAGCCAAAGAGAACTGGATTATCAGCCAATGAAAAAACACTGACAAAGGGATGAGAGAGTGCAATGGCAAGATAGTGTTTGACACCCTCAAAACACCGTTAGGTACACAGCAAGCAAGAACCGTAGCTATTGAAGATAAGAATAGCACCCTTCTCACTGATGAGACAGACGTCTTAAGAAGCTGGACCAAGTACAGCCAAGAATTGTACAACTACGACCTGAGACCAGACATCAGCTTCCTGGACAACATGTCCAACACCAAAGGTGAGACAGGGGATGCACCAATACTTCAGGAAGGAATGTACTTAAGCAGAGCAGAACTCCTGAAGTATGGAGGCCCAGAACTCATAAAGGCTCTAAATATCATCTGCTAGAGGATTCGGGAAAGCAAGCAGTGACCAAAAGAATGGACACAATCCTTCATCAACATCATCTAGGAAAACACAAAACACCATGACAGAGACAATGTCTAGCTTCCAACTGTCCATAGCCAACAGTGCATGCCCACTCTGCAACCTCACATTTGCTCATGATACTGAGGCAGTAAGGAAGGGCTTCAAAATCTCACCACCAGAATAGAAATTGCAACAGAAGTCTCTGGAATGGAAATCAGCACAGAGAAAATCAAAGTCCTTGTCGACAGCACCAACAAACAGGCAGCAACCATAATCATGCTGAATGGACAAAAACTTTAAGTGGACAGTTTGGAATACTTGGGGACCGTTATCGCAGCTCAACAAAAAAAGAACAAAACAAGACTCACCCTGGCCTCATCTCCCATGACAAAAGTCAACATCATCTACTGACACTATTGGCCACTATGAGGTGCTGCAAGCTTGTATGGTTTGGCGATGTTAGTTGCTATGACTCTCTGACCAAGACCATTCTCCAGAGCACAGTAGAGAGCAAGTACCAAAGAGGACAACAGCACAAAGCCTGGTTCAACAACACTACAGAGTGGAGCGGCCAAGCCCTTAACACACGGTTGTGAATATCAGTCAAAGGATGGTGGAGATTACGGACGGCCCTCTCCAGAATGGCACACCTATGACCCCAATCAGCGTTTGGTGTTGGGCTGATTATTTATGAATAATAATTATTGTAATCATGCATTACAGTACTACTGAGGGAATAATAATAAATAAATTGTTAAAAAGTGTGCATGTACCTGTGTGTACACCTGGGGTACACTCATCATCAGTTTGGAGTCCTTCCTGGGTCGTCCCTTCTTACGTTTCTCCACCACTTCTCCTCCGTCCATGTCGTTTCTGCGCTTGGCCAGAGGGGGTGTTGCCTTCTGCACCACCTTATCCTCACTGTCGCTGCTCGAGTCCTCTCTTGCCTTCCAGTCTTTCAGTGCTTCAGTCCTTCCGCTGCTGCCATCCTTCAGCCTGGGGAGGGGTTACAGAGAGAAAGGTGATTTAATCTAGTTTTTTTCTGTGTGATTTCTGCAGTGTTTGATTCCTTGTCACAATGGTCACTCCTCTTCCATTTGGGTGAGAGCTAGTGCATTTGGCTACCACTGCTGATTTGGAGCATTGCTCACTTGTTTTACCAAATGCTGGATATAGCTGAAATTATGGTAAACCTCAAAATGCTGCTGTGGATTTCTCATGCTATCCTCAATCACCACCGCTAACCAACTGAGATACTCACTGGATGAACTATACCAACTTCGGCCACACTATGAACCTCCAAGAGATCTTGGGCTCCATTAACATATTTTTCTCTGGCGTCACAAGGTACATCCACCGTGGATCTTGCCGCGACTTCAGTTTTGGTGCTGGCAACACTGGAACTGTCTGCTCCTTCTGGTCTGCAGACCAGTGACCTCTGACCAGTGTGTAGACCACAGTGTGCTAACACTGTTAGCTAAATAAGCTGTATACATGCACACGAATTGTCAGAAATTTTCCCTCCATGACATTCAATCAATGACCAACAAACCCTCCCCAGTCTATGACTTCATCATGGATCACAAACTGAATTATTTATGTCAGTGTAAATAATTATTTAGCTCCACTGGGATTTGTTTATGCATGCAAATACCGTTCTTTAAGTATACAAAACTATCACTCTCTGTACCTGATCAGTCTTCCTTTGAACTGCTGGCTGTTAAGCTCTGTGGGTCTACACCCACAGTTATTTCTGTTCTGTTCAGACCACCAAAGCCATCAAATATTTTCAATATTGAACTCTCATATACTACTATTATACTACCCTTATATATACACCCACAATATTTCCTATCCTCATCGGGCATTTTAATATCCATTTTGAGAACACTAACATGTTTCCTAAAGATTTTTCTGCCGCACTACCCGTTTCAGACCATAAAGCTGTGCTATTCAACACCAACCTACCAGGAAAACAAAGGTGATAGTACCATGTGATACCACAAAATCCGACCTAATAACCGAGAGGATCTCATCAGTTTAATTACCTTGAACCCCGTTCCTGCTCCCACCCCCTCGCTTGTCCTGTGCTGCATCCAAACTCACTTCCCCTCACATCCACATACTGAACTCTACTACAGAATTCAAAACTGTTCTTAAAACCAATCTTTGCAAACTAGCTTACTCACTTTAACAGCATCAACTGCATATTATTCTGCAATACCTACTTTATCTCACTGCTGATTTATGCTCATTTTATGTGTGTATTTTATGTACTATTAATGATTTTATGTAAGGTGACCTTGAGTGACATGAAAGCTACAATTAAAATAAAATGTATTATTGTTACTATTACTACTACACTGTACGAAATACCAATATAATAACAAATAAATTCTAACAGATTGTGATAGCATGTGTCTCCATGTCAGATCTTCTAACAATAGACGCCTGATTAAAATACACAACTAGGTTCTGCTCACATCATCAATCAGCATGATCAGCTTAAGCAGTAAATGGGTTCACATAAACACTCACATTCGTCAGTGAGCTTGAGGTAATAAGAATTTTCTGTCCATTAGCATGTTTCATTTATGTTTCCCCACGGCCGCTATCGTATCTGTTCCTGTGCTGCGAGTTTGGCATCCTCCTATTGGTGGACTGTAGACAAGCGTCATAGCAGCGCTCACTCTCAGACTTAAATCTTTCTGTCAGTGTGAGAATTTTGCGATTAATCACTGATGTCATATGGTGACACACATGCAGGGTTTTACACAGTGAGTGTTTCACTTTTATTTGGTCTTTATTTGTTCTGACATGTCAGTAAAATGTGCTCAACCTGATGGATGCAACATCATTAATTATATTAATAAAAATCTTTTCACACAGCAGACTCCAGGAAATTTCTTCAGTGTTATAAAAATATTAACATTTTTCATAACCTTACAGACTATTATTGCAAAATAATTCCAAGCTCCCACCCTTAACACACACACACAATCCTGAATCACATTGGAGCACCTTTATAAAGGTAAAAGAGCAGTGACATCATTGTTACCTGTCTACAGGTGCAGTGCTTACAGAGGCAGGTGAACTGCTGACCCCCGGTGTGACCTTTGACCTCTCAGTGAAGCGTGAGTCCAGGGCCTTCATAGGCTCGATCTTGGAGGCTGCAGTGAGCAGCAGAGGAGACTTCAAAGTGTTGGAGCTGAAGAACAACCGGAGAGAGAAACAGGAAATGAGACAGGAAGTGAAACAGATTACACTCACCAGGAATCCAGAGCACCCATTGGGTCTTGAATGCAGCAGGACAGGAACACAAACCCGTCCTTGTTGTCAATGGTGCTCTTGGATTGGGACGCGGCCGCTGTTTCCTGAGTGGGTTTTGTTTGGGACGGAGCCGGTGGGTCATGTGTGACTCTCAGGCTGAGAGAAGTGTTGGAGTCGGACGAAAGCTGAGTGACTGATGAGCCAGGCAGGATGGGTACACTGTTAAACAGAGCAGGGGAGAAATCCCTGTACACACACGAACACAAACAAAACCTCATCAGTATGAATGCATAATAAATTATATTACATACAAAAAATACATACACAATAGTGAAAACATACAATATGTGGCCAAAAGTATGTGGACACCCCTGATAATTAAGCGTGTAACGATATTTTGTGCATCGATAAATCACAATACAAATTTATGACAATTCGAAACTAATTTCTTATTAACCTTTTACATTTTTATTTAAAGGAATATTTTAAATAATAGGCTATCCTACCAACCTTTACAAATGTTTATAAATAATTATTGTTGGTTATTAAGAAAATTAAACAAAAGTATATTTTTTCTATTAAACAAAAAAAATATTTAAATTGACAAAGGATAGGAAACGAAATGTTGCATTTTTTGGTAATAAATTTTTGTGGAAAAAAATTTAATCTTGAATCCAGTATTGTGAATCTTTGACAGTCCATTTTTGTGAAATTGGCTGAGTGTGTTTGTGGATGGTGTGTGTGTGTGTGTGTGTGTGTGCGCGCATGCATGTGCGTGTGTGTTTCGGTTGGAGTATGTGTTTGCGCATGGCGTGTGTGCATGCTACCCCGTGTCCAGTTGTGCGATGCACAGTGGTGTAATTCTCCTCCGCCCATCTGCAGTTCTCGTTTCCACCTGTTTCTTCAGCAGGTTCTGGAACAGTTTTATGATAATTTTAGTATTAATGTTAGAAAAGCATCTTTAATCAAATGTGTAGTATTTTTGTCCTAACTTTAGCGTTAAACATAAGCACCATTCTCTGCTCATGTTGAAAAAGTATAATACTAAACTACTAAAATATAATACTAAAGTATAATACTACTACTAATAATAATAAACATAAATAACATTTATACAACACTTCAAAACAGTTAAAAGACAATTCAATAAGAACACATTACTTAGTTAACTAATGAACTAACAATAGTTAGTGCATTAAACACAGCCTGTTAGCCATGTTTGCTAAAGTAAGGTCACCAAGGCAGCACCTGTTTACCTACAAACACAAACACGTCTGTTAATAAAGTGTCACAATGTCAGTGTGTGTGATTTTACATCATCACTCACGTGGAAACACACGTTCTCCAAACACACTCCTTTGACTGCTTCATTGGTGCCATATGTGTATGTAGGTGTGCATATTTCTGTAACACACACATTCTGAGAGTGTATGTGTGTGTGTGTGTTTGTGTGTGTGTGTGTGTGTGTGTGTGTGTGTGTGTGTGTGTGTGTGTGCAGGTTGTGTATAGTACGTGTATGTTTACCTTCCTGATATCCTCCAGTGATTCACCATTCACCACATTGCTCAGTTTAGGAAGCGGGGTCTCGATGCTGGACCCCAGGGTTCCACTGAAGGTTCGGGTCTCCTGCTGGTACTTAAGCATCTCAGGATTCTCAATGATGGTGGAGGAGAGCTGTGTTTCCATGGTCATGGCCAAGCTCTTACCATACATCTTCTGGTGAATTGCATTCTGGGGGGGGTGTACACAGTGGTCAGGGGTCTTGAAATGAACCCTTTGTGTGTGTGTGTGTGTGTGTGTGTGTGTGTGTGTGTGTGTGTGTGTGTGGTCATACCTTCTCCTCTTCACTGAGTGGATCTCCAAGTTCATCCTGGGAGAAATCCAGAAAGGCCACCGTGCCATCCATTGAACACACCAACAACCCCAAACCATTCAGTGTCCTACACACACACACACACACACACACACACACACACACACACACCCCATAGACATACACTGCATTATCACACTCTTTAACATAGGAAAACCAAGAGTGAGTGTGTGTGTCTCTTACCAGGTGATGTCCATGATGGATTTGTCAAACAGGTCGTGAATGACCACCAGAGGGCGCTTCAGAGAGGTCAGCTACAACCACACACACCAGACACACACACAGCATTAACACGTTCAGAAATATAACCTGTAATGCACTGCAGGGGTGTATACAGAACAGAGAGTAGGGCATAAAGAGGAGTAAGGAGGGAGCAGGGATTCGGGAGCAGGGAGCTTTAGAACTACACATTAGGCTTGTGAGATTGTGTGCAATATAGCACCGTCCTGTTGTGACCCCTAACTAGTGCAGAGGACCATCACCTGTGGCTTTATAGAGGTGTAGGCTGCAATGAGGCAGAGAATGTTAACTAAGTGGGTGTGGCCAGACAAAATTAACATGTGCCTTGTACTTAGAGTTAAAAGATATTCTTTCGTTATCAAAAGATGATCAGAGCCTCATCCACCATTAACAAATCGAGAATCATCTGCACTTAACTGATATCCTGAAAGCTCTGCAGACAGACACACACTTAACTATAAAAGTTTAAAAGGGTTTCAGGTGACACCAGATGACCCCACACCTCTGTTCTCTGTGACAGGTTCTCGAATGAATATCATTGGACAATTTACTAACCAATTAGCAAATTTTAGTGTCTAACTTTTAAAAATCTGTGCTCTACAGTCCCGGAGAAACAGGCCACAGACTTTAGGTATTTTAGCCGACTTTGGGGCTTCGTTTCCAGCTAAACTGACACCTCAGGTGGTGCCACGGAGCTCACTGCGTTTTAACTGATCATTTCCCTGACCTAAGTGCACTCTCCTGAGCTCGCCTTGTCGCCTCACCCTCAATGTAAACACACACTCCTGTACCAGGGCCGAAGGAGCTACCATGACTAGTGCTATAGAGCTAGTGCTAAAAACACCAGAAACAAGTTAAGCAGGCAATTAATTAACACTAGCAACTATCAGCTTTTTCAGTTTATCAGCTTTAGTCAGAAGTTTGGTTTGGTGAACACGGACACGGGACACTAAGAACACTATGTGTGTGTGTGTGTGTGTGTGTGTGTGTGTGTGTGTGTGTGTGTCTGTCTGTAGGTAACATTACCCAGACGGAGAGCGAGCGGTCTTTACTGCCCACAGCGCAGCAGCAGTATGGATTAGTGGATTTGGAGGAGCTGCCATTCCTCGGTTTCTTCTTAAAGATCTTAGGGTTGAACTTCTACACACACACACACACACACACACACACACACACACAATTACTTTCAGTTCACTACAATGTAAGGAGCTACTTTTGTTCTTCAACCTTCCCCATTGTTTTCAGACCGAATCAGCAGGTGTGTTATATAAACCATCACACTGTGACTAAGTTCTCAGCGTGACTGACTGTCACCACCCTGATATATCAAAGGGGAAACAGAACAAACCTGTTTGTGCGTCTGTCTGTCTGTGCGACTGTCTGTCTGCCTGTCTGTCTGTGCATGCGTGTGTCTGTCTGTCTGTGCGTGCATGCATCTGTCTGTCTATGCGTGAGTCTGCGCGTGCGCCTGTCTGTCTGTGCGTGCGTCTGTCTGTCTGTGCGTGCGTGCGTCTGTAAGTCTGTCAGTGCGCCTGTCTGTCTGTCTGTGCGTGCGTCTGTCCGTCTGTCTGTGAGTCTGTCTGTGCGTGCGTGCGTCTGTCTGTCTGTCTGTCTGTGCGTGCGTCTGTCTGTGCGTGCGTGCGTCTGTGCGTCTGTCTGTCTGTGTCTGTCTGTCTGTGCGTGCGTCTGTCTGTCTGTGCGTGCGTCTGTCTGTCTGTCTGTGCGTGCGTCTGTGCGTGCGTCTGTCTGTGCGTGCGTGCGTCTGTCTGTGCGTGCGTGCGTCTGTCTGTGCGTGCGTCTGTCTGTCTGTCTGTCTGTCTGTGCATGCGTCTGTCTGTC
>JAQQZU010000014.1:17439045-17451760 GCA_030068025.1 Parauchenoglanis punctatus
CACACACACACACACACACACACACACACACACACACACACACACACACACACACACACACACACACACACATTTAAATAAATCTCCCATTTCTTGAGTGAATGGATCACATGTGGAGAGCCAAGACCAGGAGCTGAGATGAAGAGTTGAGAGTTAAAATGAAGAGCCGAGACCAACGCAGTGAGCTGAGACAGAGAGCTGTTAAAGCCCTAACTATTTTCATGTGCCTTGAATGTGTGTCCGCTGACCATATGTGATTATATTTTTTAGCTAAGATGATTTACAAATCTGCCAAAAGCAAACTTCAAAAACAGCTCCAATGTTACCAACCTAATATCCAAACCCACAGGAATAAGTGAAGTTTCACTCAGACTGACTGTGTGATCTGATCACATGACATACATGTTATTAGCCTCTCTCTGTGTTTTTCTCAGAAAAGGAACGCTGTTGATCAACAACTCGATTGCTCTGTTAGCAGCGGCGCTAATGGGCCTGAGTTTTCCTACTGCTGCATTTGAGCTGCTGATCGCTGGCCGCTTCATCTCCGGGATAAACGCAGGTGACAAAATATAAACAGTATAAACTACAGATGGAAAACCGCAAGGTGTCTAATATAGATTTAAAATAACTAAATAATTCATCCAACAGTAGTGATGTGTGTGTGTGTGTGTGTGTGTGTGTGTGTGATTGACAGGTATAGGGATCTGTGTTCAGCCACTGTACCTGGGGGAGATTGCCCCCCGTGCTCTGCGTGGTGCCATGGCAATGGGGACTTCCATTTTCATCACAGGAGGGATTGTAACAGGACAAGTGATCGGACTGACGTTAGTAATCAGATTATAATTAAGCAATAATCATGTAATTGTACAATTGCACTGAATATCAGCAGAGTGTAAGTGTGATGTTGCTTTTATACAACAGATGTATAAAGAAATAATAATATTGAGTAACTGACATTTTAGACATAATATGGACAAATATTTTGTTAATTTTTGCAACAACAAAAATAGTTACCAAAGAAGTCACAATGGTTGCATGTTGCCATGGTAACGCACAGACTCACTGACAGCCTGTAGTAAGTGTAGTATCTGTTTCAGTATTAATAACTACTGCTAGAATTGGAATGTTATGTAGTGAACACAGAGGAGGTGAGTGATACCCACAGTGCTGTTAGTGTAAATATCAGCGCACTCAGAACGCCTCTCATCCAAGCAGATTAGTGGAACTGTCTGCTGTGTAATACACTCTATCATTCATCTACTCTAATGTATCACTTTATACAGAAACAGAGCTTCACTTCTGTTTTTATGCGTTGTTGACATTTGAAACTTCACATATTCTGTAGCAGCATATTTATGTGTGTGTGTGTGTGTGTGTGTGTGTGTGTGTGTGTGTGTGTGTTCAGTGAACTGTTGGGGGGAGCACAGCGCTGGCCTCTCCTCCTCATCTCCCCATGTATTCCTGCTGTTCTTCAGCTTGTTTTCTTGCCGCAGTTTCCAGAAAGTCCTCGGTTCCTGCTGATCGACAAAGATGATGAAGTTGCCTGCACTGCTGGTACCCCAACTCTATTCACACACCGACTCTATATACCCTGACTCTATTCACACACCGACTCTATTTACCTTGACTCTATTCACACACCGACTCTAAACACACTGACTCTATACACACTGACTCGATTCAAACAGGCTCTATTCACACTGAATCTATTGAAACACAGACTCTATTCACACACTGACTCTATTCACACACTGACTCGATTCACACACTGACTCTATTCACACACTGACTCTAAACACACTGACTCTATACACACTGACTCGATTCAAACAGACTCGATTCACACACTGTCTCTATTCACACAACGACTCTAAACACACTGACTCTATTCACACACCGACTCTAAACACACTGACTCTATTCACACACCGACTCTAAACACACTGACTCTATACATACTGACTCGATTCAGACTCGATTCAAACAGACTCGATTCACACACTGCCTCTATTCACACAACGACTCTAAACACACTGACTCTATACACACTGACTTTATTCACACTGATTATATTCACACACTGACTCACAAGGTTTCTGTCTGTCTGCCAAATGACATAAATATAAATGTAAAAGATTTCTTTATTGTCATTAGCAACTGTGCACATATACATAGCGAGCTGAAACAGCGTATCTCGTGGTCCATGGTGCAGCATATAGCAACATACACCAATGTAAACTGTTCAGACAAACAATGTGCAAATTGTGCACATTAGGTATAGTACAAGATAAAAGGCATAGAAGCAGTATGCTTGTTAATTCAATTCAATTTTATTTGTATAATGCTTTTAACAATGGACATTGTCACAAAGCAGCTTCACAGAAGTATATAAATTCAGGTTATACATATTAAACATATGAATTTATAAATATATCCCTAATGAGCAGCCTGTGGCGACAGTGGCGAGGAAAAACTCCCTGAGATGACAAGAGGAAGAAACCTTGAGAGGAACCAGACTCAAAAGGGATCCCATCCTCATCTGGGTGGCACTGGATAGTGCGCTTACAGCTAACACACTTCTGCAACTGTGTGTTATATGGTCAAAAAAGTAGTGTCAATTGTGTAGCCAGGAATTCATTACAGCTTTAACATGAAGTTTATTTTGTTGAAGTTATCAACTGATTCACTGAGGGACATTTGAAAGCATGTTGGTGGTAATTTAAGTCCTATGCCATTACCGCAGAGCTGCTTGTATCAACAGCAGTCCAACACCATCTTCACAGGTCTAGGTGTGTGTTGAGGCAGTTCATATGGTGCCATCCTCAACAGGATCAAGTGGTTTCCAAGTGATGACTCCAACCAGGAGTAGGACACCAGGATAGATCAGGCAGGTCCGGAAAGCAGAAGGGGTCAGGATCACTGGTATCTTAGGAGTAGCAGAGACACACACACACACAGAGAGAGAGAGAGAGAGAGAGAGAGAGAGAGAGTTGAAAAGAGAAAAGCAGATTGTTAGGTATGCTCTTTGTCACCTAACAGTTAAGAACAAAGTGTATTGTGTGCTGAGTGCGAGCAGGAACTCCAGCAAGACTAGCTATGACAGCATAACTAAAAGGGAGAGCCAGAAGGTAACACAGACATGAGGGCCCCCTGGGACATAATGCGGCCAGTCACTCCACCGTCAATACACCTGAGTGAATGTGTGAGAATGGGGGGTGACAGCATCCAAACATCCCAGTTCACCATAAAGCATTCTTTGGCCAGTTTTCCATTTAGAGAAAAAATATGCAACAATAAAGAAAATAACAGGATACATATGTAAGTTTACTTTATACTCTACTTCATTCCACTTAAAAGTTACTAAGCTTACCTCTGTATAAATTAATCAAGGCTGTGAACTTGTCAAACTCTGAGAAAAGCATACAGATGCAAGTCTTCTGGTTTTTGTTGACATCAGTTCCGTTCCTTGCAGATCACACTAACTGTTGTTTCATAAGAATGATCCTGGCCTTTTCATCAGATGTAACTGCATGTTTATCAAGAACCTGCTTCAGGTCTGAAATTCTAAAAGTTTGCAGAATTTTTTGATGTCATAGCAGGCATCAGAGCAAAATTCTTCCTCAAATTCCTGCAAAGGACTCAAAAGGGCCTTGGCTGCATTTGAGACCAGAAGAAGCATGTCTCCACTGATGTCCAGGAGTGATGGATTTTCTCTGCTGACTTATATCTCTACTCAAGACCTTTTCTCTCTCAGCCCAATACAGTTATCCAACAGCATACCAACAACCTGATTCCAGTTCAGGCTGTATGACTGGAGAATATCTTTCAATGTGTGTGTTTGTGTGTGTGTGAAAGTTGAGGCATCAGGAGACATGTACATTAGATATGGACAATGCTGAAAGTGCGATCTGATCTTTGCAACTGATTGGATTTGTAACATCGCGAGCCATTGTGGCATCGCCAGTCATCTTACAGGCGGAGCCGCGGTCAACCCGGGGTCCTAATATAGGTCCAGTCGCTAGGCGACAATCACTTGGCTGCAATCGGGGGAAACGCGCCGCAGCCGTGAGCCGTGCTTAAAAGACGCCGAGCTACACAGTTCGGCGCGCGGACATTATTTGTTGCACGTCACGCTGCTGGAGCGGAAGAGAGTTTGACTTAAAAAGAAACAGAAGAGATATTTTGGCTTAAAAGAAACAGAAGAGAGATTTTGGTTTAAAAGAAACAGAAGAGATTTTTTTGGTTTAAGAGAAACAGAAGGGATATTTTGGTTCAAAAGAAATGGAAGAGAGATTTTGGTTATATATATAATACATAATATTATAGCACCTAATATTATAAGATAATCATTTCCTTTTGCCACACACAGGAGCTATAGCTCAGTGAGCTAAAGCCCACACCTGAAGTGCCAGAGAATGCTGGTTCAAATTCCCACCTTAGCAAGGTCATTGCCGAGCCCTGTTGCACAAGCACTTTATCATAGTCTCATTTGATTCATTCACGCATCTTGGTTCCATTTACATCTGGCTCTTTTGGGCCGACAGGTTAGGGTTCCCATCCACTAACCACCTCGGGAATCCTTCCCCATAACAGGATTTGGTTAAATAGTGTTTGGGAGGCCATACTCTGCTATGAACGAAATCATTTTTGATCTCTGAAACATTAGAGCCTTCCTTCAATTACAAGTGTGTCCATCCTAGCTAACCTGAAAGCAAAAAACATCCACTCAGAAAAGCAGCACTGCACCCACTACCTTCTTTTTAACTAAATGACCAATCATGATGAAGAGATGCATTATGTGCTAGGAAGCCAATTCTAGGTTTTGTCCTCTAAAGTTAAAATCTTATTTTTATAAGAGGATTTATGGTTATTCATTTCTGAGTTTTCACCATGGCCACTTGGTTTTGTTGATAGTGTGTACGTTCTGCAAAAACAGCATTCCCAGGCCATGTTCATAATATCGGGTGATTTCCACCATGCATCTCTGGACTCCACACTGCCCACTTTCACCCAGTATGTGACTTGCTCTACCAGAGATAATAAAACACTGGACTTACTATATGCTAACACAAAAGAGGCATACAGTTCATCACCTCTTCCTCCCCTGGGAAGATCAGATCACAACCTGGTGTACTTTGCCCCTGTGTATGAGCCCTTGGTACGCAGGGAGCCACCAGTCAACCGCACAGTGCAGAGATGGTCGGAGGAGAGTGAGGAGGCTCTAAAGGAATGTTTTGAGTCTACTATGTGGGACGTGCTTTGTGATGACCATGTGGAGGACATCGACAGCCCTGTCACCTGCATTTCGGACTATATTAATTTCTGTGTATATAACACCGTACCCACCAGGACTGTGCGTTGTTTCCCTAACAACAAACCTTGGATTACTCCAGAAATAAAAGCCGTCCTCAAGCAGAAGAGGAGGGCCTTCAAATCAGGAGACAAGGAGGAGCTGAAAAGGGTGCAGAGAGAGCTGAACAGACTGCTCTGGAATGGGAAGGACAGATATAGGCAGAGGATAGAACCATCTCAGGCCACAAAGAACAAAACACGCAGCCGGTGGGGGATGTGAGGTGGGCAAATGAACTGAATCACTTCTTCAACAGGTTTGATTCATCCTGGAGGCAATCTTGAACATCTGCTGCAGACCCACCCACGCCCACCTCTGCTGCACCTCAGACACCTTGGACACTACACATCTCCACACACCCTGCTCACTGCTCCCCTCCCCCAAACACAGCATCCAGCACACAGCTTCAGATTGTCTCTTTCAACCATCCAGGTTAGGAAGGAACTGAGGAGGATCAAAGCCAGGAAGGCAGCGGGCCCAGATGGCATCAGCTCAAGGGTTATTAAATCCTGCGTGGATCAACTGTGTGAAGTGATGGAGCACATCTTCAGCCTGAGCCTGAAGCTGCGGAGAGTACCACAGCTCTGGAAAATCTCTTGTGTGGTACCAATGCCAAAGACTCCACATCCAAAGGACCTCAACAGCTACAGGCCAGTGGCTTTGACATCCCTCCCGATGAAGACCCTGGAGCAGCTGGTCCTTGCTCAGCTTTGGCCCCTGGATCTACTTCAGTTTGCCTACCAGCCTGGCATTGGAGTGGATGATGCCATCATCCACCTCCTATATCGTTCCCTCTCTCACCTGGAGACAGCTGGGAGCACTGTGAGAATCATGTTTTTTTATTTCTCCAGAGCTTTCAACACCATCCTACCCACTATCCTGAGGGACAAGCTGGAGCACACAGGTGTGGACCATCACCTCACCACATGGATACTGGACTATCTCACCAACTGATCACAGTATGTGAAAACCCAAGGCTGTGTGTCGGATAGGGTTGCAGTACTGGGGCCCCACAAGGAACAGTTCTGGCACCGTTCCTCTTCACCATCTACACTGCAGACTTCTCTCACAACACCACAAACTGCTTACTGCAGAAGTTCTCTGATGACTCTGCAATAGTCGGTCTCATCACTGATGGGGATGACAGGGAGTATAGAAAACTGAGCCGGAACTTTGTGGACTGGTGCCAGCAGAACTACCTCCAGATAGCTGGTGGTAGATTTCCAAAGGCACAAACCTCCACTACAACCACTGAACATCCAAGGCATGAACATTGAGGCTGTGGAGAGCTACAGGTACCTTGGTGTTCATCTGTACAATAAACTGGACTGGACTCATAACACAAACACACTCTACAAAAAAGGACAGAGCAGGCTGTATCTGCTGTGGAGGCTCAGATCTTTTGGAGTGAAGGGTCCACTCTTGAAGACCTTTAATGACTCTGTAGTGGCATCAGACATTTTTTGCAGTGTGGTCTGCTGGGGCAGTGGCATCTCTGCTGGGGACAGGAAGAGACTGAACAGGCTGATCTGGAGGGCCAGTTCTGTTCTGGGATGCCCTCTGGACTCAGTGGAGGCGATGAATGACAGGAGAATAGTGGCTAAGCTGTTGTCCCTGCTGGATAACATCACCCACCCCATGCAGGAGACTCTGACAGCACTGAGAAGCTGCTTCAGTGGCAGGCTGCTGCACCCATGATGTGGGACAGACAGATTCTGCAGGTCTTTCCTTTCAACTGCTGTCAGACTCCACATCAAAGACCTTGCTGATGACCACACACGCACTAATAAACATACACACATATCCGATACACCATGATAGTTTCTCATTATGTGCAATTTTACTTGGGTGCGATTTTTCTGATGTAACATGTGCAGTTTTACTTGGGTGCAATTTTTCTGATGTAACGTGCAATTTTTTGGGTATGTAATTGTATACTATTTCTATATTTTAGATTGTATAGTGGTCATTTGTATTTTATTATATCTTATTTTATTCCATTGTTTCTTAATTTTTTGCTGCTCTTTGTTACTGTCCACCTTCTGCCGTGACAATGCAAATTTCCCACTATTGGGACTAATAAAGGTTTATCTTATCTTAACTTATCTTATCTTATCTTATCTTATCTTATCTTATCTTATTCCCTTTGCCTACATGCCTAACCCTAACCCTAACCCTATTTGCATTTGGGTCATTTACTGTCTGCTTAACTTTCAAATAGCCTACTTTCTACATCTCACAGTTTCATACAGCCTTTGGGCTTACAGTGTCCTGGACACCATTAGTACACTCAACACTAGAACCATGGTGAAATTAATCAGTGGATTATGGTGGGAGTGTGTCAGTGTGACGCTTTTATTTTTTAATGAAAAAAGCTTTCTCTACATACATCATTTTTTGCTGACGTGACAGTGACTAATGTTTTCTGAAGCACTGAAATATTGTTGTCTGCACTATTGTAACTTCAAAACTGTAACCTACAAACAAAGACAAAGTGTGTGCTATCAGATGAGCATATTGTATAATGAAAAAGGACAGGAAGTCCTCACAGGCCACGTGCTAGGGATGAGGGGATATTAAGTGTGCACATGCAGGTTCGGGACGCGGCACTCAGGTTCATCTTATTGCAAAATTTTATGATTCTTAGCTAATGGAATAGCTCACTGTCAGTTTGATTGCAATCTTGATTAACTTCTAATTTCTATTGCTCTGGTAATTTGGAGGTGTGGGGTATTTTGTCCCAATTATAAATGTATATTTTGGTATTAATCTTATGTCGGCTTGTGTGTAGACTAAAGTTGAAATGTGTGCACGTGTCTGCCGAAACGTGATTAATTTATTAGCCTACTGTGGGGCTATAGTATCGTTTCCAATTATTTTGTTATTGTACAAAGTACTGTCATATTGTCAAGAGGGTAAGTGTATGATTTTCCGTTTGTGGCTTTAATAAGAAAGGCCCGGTCTTCCAGCAGCATCATTTAGTACCCTTGTATATCATATTGGTTATACATCATCATATATAAGGGTACTTCAAAAAGTCCTCGGCTTCAGTAACTGTAAAACGTTACAGGAGAAAGATTGTCCTTGCATTATTTTTCAACACTCTCTCCACTGTCAGAAGTTTACATACAGTCATCATGTATATTAATGTCATGTCAATTTTGGGCTTTCAAAGATTTCTTTGAACTGTTCTTTTTCTGGAGAAGAATGATTGTACACCTGCGAGGGAGCTGGAGGAGTGGCTGCAAGATGCTGACAAGGAAAATTCCAGGCGAGGATTTAGCATCAAGGGATCTTTTCAAGAATCCTGTGAACTCTGCTTCTCGATGAGTTCCTGATCGCCACCATCTCAGACCTGGAAAGGAGAGTTAGAAACCACTTGAGGAGATAGATACCTAACCCTAGGTAGATCTTCTGAGGAGTTTGAGCAGCATTGCCCTACATGGTAATCCTAAAATCTATTGAGGAGGAGTTCAAGATTTTGAGGGTGCTGTGAAAAACCCGATGACCTCAGGGCTAACCCTAACCCCAGGAAACATTAATGATGCTTTGCATCATAGATGTTTCATTACAACTGTACAACATACATCTTCAGTAGAGAAAAAGCCCAAGAATTTGGTGTGCAAGTTTTAATTTATCTAGGTTTTTCTGAAATCAATACAGGGTCATGATTATACATTAAGAGCCAAAAATAAACATACACCCACCCAGATTATTAATTCAGTGGTGCTGAAAGTTCCAAAATACTTTGTTAGTGATCATGATTGACTACAGCTGGTAGCTTCTCTGTGCACAACATAAAAAGGGTTTGATTGAGGAGGTCCAAAGCACCACATTCTTAGGTGCTTTTTCTAATAAAGATTTATGTTGTACAATCACTTTGTTCCAGAAAGAGAACAGTTCAAAGAAATAATTGAAAGCCCAATTTTGCCTTGACATTCATGTCCATGGTGAGTGTGCAGTGGTGCTTGAAAGTTGGTGAACACTTTAGAAATTTCTATATTTCTGCATAAATACAGTTAACGTTAATGTTCATGAGTCCATCATCAGGAGAACACTGAACAACAATGGTATGCATGGCAGAGCTGCAAGGAGAAAAACACTGCTCTCCAAAAGAACATTGCTGCCCGTCTACAGTTTGCTAAAGATCATGTTGACAAGCCAGAAGGTTACTGGAAAAAATCTGTACATGGATGAGACCAAAATAGGACATTTTGGTTTAAATGAAAAGCGTTATGTTTGGAGAAAGGAAAACACTGCATTCCAGCATAAGAACCTTCTCCCATCTGTGAAACATGGAGGTGGTAGGATCATGGTTTGGGCCTGTTTTGCTGCATCTGGGCCAGGACAGCTAGTTATCATTGATAGATCAATGACTTCTGATTTTTACCAGCGAGTTCTAAAGGAGAATATCATGACATCTGTCTGTGAACTGAATCTCAAGAGAAAGTGGGTCCTGCAGCAAGACAACGACCCTAAGCACACAAGTCGTACACACTGACTCTAGTCACACACTGACTTTATTCACCCTGGTGTTGGTTAATGATTAATGTTATTTGCTTGTTTGCCTCTTTGTTCAGTAGTTCTCCATGTTGGTGAGTCTGCACTCTGAAAAGGTGAAGCTGAAAATCAGAAGTTCAGTTTTAAACTTTACTGGAGCATAAAGGCCAAATTCCATCTTGTGACTTGTGATCTCTGTCTTATGTGTTTTTTCCTTCAGCTCTTAAGCAGCTCCATGGTGGAGAACATTTCCAGATTGAGATGGAAGACATGCAGAAAGAGCGGATCAGTGCTGACGGAATCAAGCCCAAAAAACCCTGGCAGCTTATCACTGAGTGTGGAACTCGCTGGCCGCTCTTCATCGTCATCATAATCAGCACAGCACAGCAACTCAACGGCATCAACGCTGTACAATAAACACACACACACACAGACACACACACATTGAACAAGCCATAGATGAGATGGAGAGAAGTGTTTCTCCACTCCCAGCTTTTCATGTGTAAATGATTGCATTTTATAATGTGTGTAACAGCAGAATTGCTCTGTCAGATTTATTTCTATGCAGAATATGTCTTCAGTGAAGCTGGAATTCCAGCTGAAAATATTCCGTATATCACAGTAGGAACCGGAGCGTGCGAGTGTATAACAGCGCTAACATGTGTAAGTCACAAACACACAATGAGACACAAAACAGTTTAAACAGTTTAAGCAGTGAGTATACAATGGAGTCCAAATGTCTGGAACACCAATGAAAATGCTTCTGTTTATTTTACAATTTAACACAAAGGTTTTCTTTACTAATGATATTATTGACAACAACTTGAGTGAAAAGTAGAATATTATAAATATTTACATGAGTTTCAGAGTTTCTTAGTATTTAGTTCGTCCCATTTTTTCTTTAATGACACTGTGCACTCGAGCTGCATGGACTCCACACCTCTGTATAACAGCTGATGATCCATTTCAGATCAGATACTTCAGAGTGTCGTCTGATCTCACGCTTCAAAAGAAGAGATTAGACATGAGGAAAATCTGACCTTTGGTACAAAAGGGTTAACGTGGAAACTATCACTCATCAGCTTAAAGTGAAATATCTGAATTAAAATTTTCAATCTGTAAGACTTTTTTGTTTATTTCCAATTTTGAATGTAAAAATTCCAGATTTTCACTGTTTGTGTGTGTGTTTAGAGTTTACTGATTGAGCGTTTGGGAAGGCGAGCTCTGATTATTGGAGGATACTCTCTCATGTCACTGTGGTGTGTGTGCTTTACTCTTGCGCTCAGCTTTCAGGTAACAAGTTCATTTTTAAACAAAACAGTATAACGTCCATTACGAGATTTCTTTTTTAAAAATTACAAACACAGAGATATTAAATGAATGGGAACATATTTATTCAGCTCTATAAAGAATTATAATGTAATACATTAACTTATACATTTTTTTGCCTTGTCTAAAATGTAACATTTCCAGCTGTTTGGTTGCAGATGGGTGTCTCAGGTATGCAGAATACATTAAATTATAGTCATGCAGTCACTACAGTCAAACATTCATGCAGCTACAGGTTATTTACACCATGCCACATTAGCACTGCCTCAGACTGAGATGTACAGAGCTTAAGGTGTCTCACACTTTTGTATGTTGTCTGCAATATACAGAATTATGCTTCACACAAAAATATACAAATATATTTATAGGTAATCTGTATTTTTACTTTGCTTCTCCTTCAGAAGTCCAGCTCCTGGGTGCCATATCTTAGCATGCTCTGCGTCTTCGCCTTCATCCTCAGCTTCGGCCTTGGACCAGGTCACACAAAGCAAGAACTTGCCAAACAACAAACTAACTAACTAGCTAACAAATAAACAAACAAACAAAGAATATACTGTCTAATAATGAGTAAATTAAAAAGAAAGGATGTAAATGTTTTTGTCAGTATGACTTTTATTTAATGTTATTGTGCTCGTGTTATGTGTATATTATTATGCACTTATGCGCTTCATGTTGTGTCCTGTAGGTGGCGTAACAAACATTCTGATCACAGAGTTCTTTACTCAGACCACTCGCCCTGCGGCGTACATGATCACTGGCTCAGTCAACTGGCTCAGCTTCTTCTTCATCAGCATGGTGTTCCCCTTCATAGTGGTACTTTTCTGAATATTATAAAAATTCACTTGAGGAAAATTTATACCTGAATTATTTACTTGACTAAATCCTCCGTTCTCCCTCCATCTGTCTCTTTCTCTCTCTTTCTCTCCATCTGTTTCTTTTTTCTCTTTCTCTCTCTCTCTCTCTCTCTTTGTCTCTTTCTCTCTCTCGAACAGAATGGACTGCAGCAGTTCTGTTTCCTTGTCTTTTTGGTGATTTGTTGTCTTGTGGCCACATTTATCTTCTTTTTTGTGCCAGAAACTAAAAATAAGACATTTCTGGAGATCCAGTCTGAGTTGAGCAGAAAGAAGACAAAAGTGTCTCAGGTGTCTAACGGAGTAGACGTGTCTCAGGTGTCCACATCACTGTAACTTGTCTTGTCTGTCTCTGGGACCTGGACATGGTTATTTTCTCTGCTTTTTCACAGCAGCTTATATATGCTGTGCTGTTATAACCACGCTTTATATGATTGCTATAAGCACTGTATTATTCACACTAACTCTGCTTTCTGTTTATCAGACTTGATTTATATGATTGTTTCATTCTATTTGTTCATGACTGTAATGACAATGCTTTACTTATATTCTTTAAAAGGAGTGGTTCCTCATTTTCTTAATAGAGTTTAATAATTCCTGATTAAGTCCATCCATCCATTATCTACACCGCTTTATCCGTCTGGGTCGCGGGGAAGCTGGAGCCAATCCCAGCATGTTGGGGCGA
>JAQQZU010000015.1:3103-13376 GCA_030068025.1 Parauchenoglanis punctatus
TGTGTTCCTGTGTTGGGTTTGTGTTCCTGTGTTGGGTTTGTGTACCTGTGTTGGGTTTGTGTTCCTGTGTTGGGGATGTATTCCTGTGTTGGGTTTGTGTTCCTGTGTTGGGTTTGTGTTCCTGTGTTGGGGATGTGTACCTGTGTTGTGTACCTGTGCTTCAGCCTCTACACTATACACAGAGCATCATCAGTCTACAAATTCCCACTTTTTCCAAAAGTCGAACCTGAACATCACCGTGTTAAAGACAAACACACACACACACACACACACACACACACACACACACACACACACACACACATACACACACACACACAGTACCTCAACTTCCTATCTGAACAACAACCAGCTACCTCAGAGTCAGAGATGATGATGGTTATGATGATGATATTAATGCAGAAATGCTGGAGGAAAAGAAGAGGAAGATGAAGATGATGTCAGTGAAGATTATTATTATTTGAGAGTAAAATATTTTTTCCATTTGTAATTTTAGAGTTCTGTACAGCTGCTTGTAAAATTCACTTTAACGGCGCTTCAGAGGAAAGCTGTGGAATAAAACATCCATCTGCTCGGCACACACGCACACACACGCGCACACACACACACACACACACACACACACACACACACACACACACACACACAGCTGTGTGCTCCTCAGTGCGGTGGCCAATGAGAAGCCGCAGTTGGTCACAGTAAGCGCGAGCTCAGTGCATTGTGGGAGATGTAGTTTCCGGTGCCGCAGTGCACAGTCAGCGCGCGCGGAGCGGAACTACAGACGGGACATCGCGGCGCTGTGAACTCTGTAGTGCGGGTCTGACTTGTCTGTCTGTCTCCCTGTCTGTCCGTCCGCTGGAGTCTCGTGCCTGTTTAATAGGCTGATCTGTGGAACCGAAACCGGACAGCATGCAGGCAGAGTCCGGGATCGTTCCGGACCTGGAGGTGGATGAGGAGTTTACCGAGGAACCGAAAATTTATTACGAGCTGAAGAGTCAGCCAATCAAGCACAGGTCAGTGCGGCTCACGCGCTCGCGCTCTCTCCAGAGTCCGGTAATACCGAGTACCGGGGTACGGCTGCAGACACGGGCGGGGCGCGAGCGCACAGGAACAAGGAGCTGATTCGGCGTTTAAAAACTTTTTTCTACAACTTTTATCGTTAGTGATTCGGGTGTGATCGTGTGTTTGTGTGTGTGTGCGCGCGCGCGCGAGCGCGTGTGTTCGTGTGAGGATTATATATGTGCGCGTGTGCGGCTTGCGGTTTCTGTGTCTGTCTTTAACAACAACAACAACAACAATAATGATAATAATAATAATAATAATAATAATAATAATAATAATAGTAATAACAACAACAATAATAATAATAATAATAATTTTTTTGGTACGTTATATAAATAATACAGAAACGGAAGTGAAGGTGAAAGTTTGTGACTTTTTATTGTATTAGGAAAAGTCGAGATGTTTGTTTAAAATCAAATCATTCATTAATCAATTGAATAATAATGTAGAGCTTCATAAAGTCTGTAATAAGGCAGAATGTAGAGGAACATTAGAGAGGAAGTGAGAGCAGCTCACTAATAAATCCATGAACACAATTTGTGGCACTATTTCTCGCAATTTGATGGATATAAGTTTTTAAAAGGTATATTTTCAATATTAAAATATTATTAACTCAACTGCAGATGTTAAAAGTTAAAAATAAATAACTGATTAAAAATGTAAATTCTGAGACAGGCTGTATACCCAGCAACCTTTTAATAGATGTCAAATATAAAACTTTACAGAAGCTGTGGGTGGGGCTGGGCTCGGGGGCGGGGCTTTAACACTGATGTGTACAGTAATATAAAAGGTTTCTGCTGACCTCTGACCTCTAGCTGTATAACTGAGACTCTGTAACGGGACTAAACTCTGATTCAAGATGAAATGAAAAACTGTTTCTGTTGCTTCATAACACAATTCTCCAAACTCATTTCCTCATTTGTGAAATTTCATTACACACACACACACACACACACACACACACACACACAAACACACACACACAGAAAGGAAAAACCTCGAGAATATGAAAAGTTTTAGTTTTTTTTTGACAGTAAGGCATTAGTGACTGTGTGTGCGTGCGTGTGTGTGTCATTTATAATCACAAGGTTCAGTTAAACTTCTGCTTTTCCTTATGTTGTAACAGTGTGTAACATTTTTAACACACACATAATAATAATAATAATAATAATAATAATAATAATAATAAAGAGTGGGCTACATTAATTTCCTATTTAATTAGAACTAATGCAGTCAAGTTTTAATTTTGATTAAATGTCAGAAATGTTATGATTCACATTACTGCATAATTCAGTAAACACCATGTTAATATTATGTGTGTGTGTGTGTGTGTGTGTGTATGTTGTGGGGGGATTCCTGAAGGTCAATAAAACTATTTATAGCTGAGATTTTAGTCACATAGTCATATCTATATCACATGCTGGATAAACAGCATGTGATATACTGTGTGTGTGTGTGTGTGTGTGTGTCTGTGAGAGAGTGTGTGTGTTCACAATGTGATTGTTGTGGGATTTGCAAACTCTTTGTGTGTGTTGGTGTGGGTGTGTGTGGGTGTGCGTATGTGTGTGTTATCATGTTGTTTAAAATAAAGTCGTTTGGAGTGACGCGTTCTCACCCAGACTGGATTTAGCCGCGTTAGCACTCACGGTGAGTTTCATTACAGCACTAAAATAAAGATGTGACAGAAACAAGTCGAGTGTCTTCACACACACACACACACACACACCCACACATGCAGGCTCACACACACCCCACACACACACACTTGTACTTCTATCTTTGTGAGGACACTCATTGATATAATGCATTCCCCAGCGCCTTACTCTAACCTTAACCATCACAACTAACCCCTAACCCCAAACCCGACCCTGACCCCAACCCTGACCCTGACCCTAACCTAAACCGCATTCTAACCTGAACATTAAAACCAGGTCTTAACCCTCAAACAGCCCTTTGAAGAAGTGAGGAGCAGCCAGAATGTCCTCACTTACCAAAAATGTCCTCACTCTTTTGGTTAATTACGTTTGTTGGTCCTTAATATGTAGCAAGAACGAGTACACACGTACACACATTCACCCACCCACTTTCTCTCTCACACACACACACACAGACACACACACACACACACACACACACACTCAATGTGACTTTTCAAGGGCGCTCAGTGTTCCTTCACTCAGGGAAACAATCATGGCGTCTGTGTGAGCAATCAGCATAAACACTGTCCATAAAACCCACAAGTAAGTACATTAGAGTGTGTGTGTGTGTGTGTGTGTATCTATGTGTGCGTGTTCAGGAGATTGTGTATTAAGTGTAGTGTATGTGCTTTCAGTACAGTGTGTGTTTGTGTTTATATTTAATATCCACAGTACACACTGTAAACACTGGGGCTTATGTATTAAAACACATGGCACTAAGGGCTTTCTGGTCAGTCATTAGGGGTTAAGGGTTAATGTTAGTGTTAGAGTAAGGAGTTAGGGGTTAAGGGTAAAGAGTTAGGGGTTAATGTTAGTGTTAGAGTAAGGAGTTGGGGTAACGACTGAGGAAACAAGACAGAGAGACAGCTGTTAGTTTGGTTTCACTCTCACATACTGTCTGTCTCTCATGTCCCTTCTGTATCAGTTTGTCTCTCTCTATCTGTTTGTCCTTACCTATTTCCATCTGTCTCTCCATGTCTGTCTGTTTCTCTCTCTGTGTCTCTGTCTCTGTCTGTCTTTATCTGCATCACTCTGTGTCTCCCTGTCTGTCTCTGGTGCATGCTGGGAGTTGGTGTGTGAGAGCATTGTGGGTGCGAGTGTGTGCTTTGGGTTTGCTTTGCTCCTTTTACACAGATGTAAACTTAGCGCTTTGTCATTGTCAGGTTTTCTGTCATCTCGTGTTGTGAAAGAGGTTTTCAGAGTAGAAGTCGATGAAGGTGCCGCGTTTCCCCTCCCGGGAGCGAGCGCTCCATCTCTCTCACTCGGCACTGGAATTCGGTGCCTTCCTGATGCGTCAGTAAGAAAGAGGAAGTTTTAAAGCCTGTCGCTGCTGAAAGTCGGTCCTGAAAAAATAGGCTCTGAATCTCGATTGAAAAAAGCTATTGTCATTTTTGTGTGTGTGTGATGTAATTGAGAGTGGGTTGTGGGTGCGAGACACTTTCTTGCCTGTGACACTTTTGTCTACGCCAGCAACCAAAGTTACATTTTAAAATATTCTGCCTTTTATCATCACTGATGATGCGATCAAAAGAGAACTCTCATATTTTGGAAAGTTTGTTCATTTTAGAACCTTTTAGGAGACAAGTGTTTATGTTTCAGAATGGGCCTCATGAACTAAGAGTGTCTTTTCATATAGTGCATGGGGACAGCATATATGGTCTTTACTACTACAGAGGACTTGAAATGTTTTGAGTGTGGGGATATAGGCAACAAACAGTTTACTTGGCCACACAAGCGACAAAATAGAGATTGATCGACCCCAATTGCTCCTATAGACGGTGGTGCAGGGAAGGATACATCTCCGACACTGGGCCATAGTGAGCCGGCTAATCTGAATGAGGGTGTGTTTTTGAGCTGCAGAGTTCAGAGGAGGCTTCTGAGGATGATATGGATGATGACGATGGTTTTTCAGAAGTATGTGTTTTTAGTCAGATTGATGATGATGGTCTGTACACTGTTGATCAGATTAATGCTTATTTAGGACGAAAGGGAAATTACTTAGGGCAACGTGCTGTTAGAACAGTATTTCCTGCATCCTGGCAAGTTTGTGATGTCATTCATAGAAGATGGTAAGAGTGTTTGTTAGGATGTTTTGTCTGAACAAAAGTGGTTCCGTCTTAAAAAGCATTTACCCACGATTAGGAAAAAGGAAAAGGCTAGTTCAAAGAGATCCTAAAACGTTTAGATGATGCGCATGGGCAAGCGGCTCACACTTGGTCTTTTCTTTTCTTTTCTTTTCTTTTCTATTTATTCTTATGGGATCTTTAAGGGTGGGATCCTTAACCATTAATGGAGCCAGAGATGGGGAAGTGGGTTTTAATTGTAGATATGATTAAAGATAACCAAATCAGTGTGTGTGAAGCAGACTGGGGGCTGTGGTGGTAGGGGAAGCACTTTCTTAGCCTTGGCTCAAATGTTAGTGGGGGGTAACCGTGCCCTTTACCCCTGATCTGACAGTTTTAGCAATGTGTGAGATAGAAAGGGGGCGCTGTTTAGCAGTGAGGGCTGAGACTGGGGCTTCTGTGCTTTTGTTCGCTAATGTATATGCTCCCAACAAGGGTTAACCTTTTTCAGAAAGTCTGTCAAAGGTTACAGAATCTTGATACTGGTGACATCTTAATTCTATTGACTTCACACAGGACAGGAATTGTGAAGAACCACACCCTTTGTCTGCAAGTGTTTTTGAGAGGGTAGATGGGTAGTTAGATCGATGGCTCTTCTGGATGTCTAGAGAGGGACACATTTACATGGATAAATGCCTCTGCAGATAGAATTATGCTGTTAGACTGGACAGATTATATATCTCAAGAAATGCATGGAACAGAGTGTTTGTTGTTTTCATTCAGCTGAGCACTTTTTCTGATCACCATAGTGCTATAATGGATATCTCTCTTGCACTGACAAGGAGTAAAAGTGCTTATTGGTACTTTATTGTTAAGCTTTTATGAGGCACTAATTTTTGTAAACTTTCTGAGGTTTTTTGGGAGACCAAAAACGTCTATATGAGGGTAGGTCACATGGTGGGAAAATGGAAAAGTACAACAGCAGTCTTCTGGTATAAACGGCCTCCCTGCACATTTTAGAACTTAGAAGGACTTAGAATAGGAAGGACTTTTTTTTTTTTTTAAAGTACTGCAAGAGTGGAATGAAGTTGGGGCTCTGTCTGAGAGCTGTCAGCAAGCAGCTGGAACACTCCTGCTTCAGGGTAGGTACTCTCCCAGCACAATAAGAACCATGAGAGATGTGTGTACGGTAAATGGTCCATACATAAGTGTAGTAGGATCCCTCAAGTCGAGCAGTCGTCTATTTCTATTTGTCAGTCAGTGTGCAGTACACTAAAAGGATAAAATAGAAACTTACAAAAATGTGCTTTCTGGAAAAAATCCCATGTGACAGCATGTGCTGGTTAACAGATGAGAGAAGCTGGAACCTGAGGTGGAGTGTTTGGCAAACTAAAGTGAAACAAAGAAAACAGGCTATAAGTGATTTAACCAGAAATGTGTGTGCGTGCTGCCCGTCTCATTACTCCGACAATCCATACGGTGGAAATGTAAACAAAGAAAAAAAAGAGGAAGTGTGCGCCGCGAGTTGTACCGAGAGACGCAGCATGAATATGTGCCATGGTGTTCAAACTCATCACTAAAATACACTGGTTTACCCCCAAGCTCCTTGTAGGTAGGTCCTCTTAAAAAAACTGTTTGCTCTGAAAGCACCTAATAATTCATACAGATCAGTCTTATTGTATCAAAGATAGATCTATGAAAGATAACTTGTTTTTGATATGTGATTTATTAGACCTTGCACAAATTTATGCTGTTAACTTCAGACTGGTCTGTTTAGACCAGGAAAAAACTTTTGAGAGAGTTGATCATTTATATCTGTTTAACACATACATTTTCGGTTTCAGAGATCCCCTGAGTGAAACTTTTGTATTCTGGAGCTGTCTATATGATTAAAATTGGTTTGGGGCTGAGGACTCCTGTAAATGTTGGAAGGGGTATTAGGCAGGGCTGTCCTTGTACTCCATATCAATCAAACCTTGGTTATGCAGGAGGTTGGGAGGCCTTAAGGTAAATCTTCTGGAGAAACCCATAAAACCCTTGGTATATGCTGATGATGTAACTGTAGTTGTACGTGATAATGATGTGCTTTCTCTTCGGCAGTCTTTGATGGTTTTTGAAAAAGCTTCATCAGCAAAAGTAAATTGGAGCAAGAGTGAGGCCTTATGTTGTGGAGACGAGGTTCTCGCCACACAACTCCCTGGCATTATAAAATAGAACTCAACAGTGTTGAAATTTCTAGGGGTAATTTTTAAAAAACTGGGAGGGGTTAGTAGATAAGATGCGTACTCGGTTGTCTGAGTGGAAATGGGTGCTACTTCAGCGTTCATATGGGGGAGAGTTTTGATTCTGAATAATCTCATTGCCTCAAATCAAATGTCCATGCTGAATGAGATAGAGAGAAAAAATGGTCAAGATTTTCTGGTAGACATTGAAGGTAGGAATGCTCAAAGGCTTCTGTAGTTCTGTAGTACCTAGTGCGTGGGTGGGAGAAGAGCCACGTTTCTATAATCCAGCTTTACCAGATGTGGCTCTACAGTCCCCCTCATTAAGAGCTGTGTTTATTCAGCCAGGTATCACAAAGCTGGAACACCTAGTAACAGCAGATGTAGTGAACCTTCCTGGGGTTCATTTGGTCCGTATTATCCAAAAACTGATTACAGAAATAAAAAATGTGGTCCTGGATGAAGCAAAAATAATACCTTCTGCTTCCAGTAGACTTTATAGAAGATCTGGACCTCTTCCCTGAGCTTCAGATGAGACCTGCTGTAGGAGAGATATGAGAGGGGCAAGGTACAGCATGTCGCTCAGTTTCAGCACACCACAGTGGTTACCTTCAACAGTATCGGTAAGAGAGCACTCCATCAAGTGTGTGTGTGAAGGTGAGGAACTTCCAGGCTCGCTCCAGTGTGAAGGAGCCGAGGTGGCACGAGTGTTTGGATCCGGTTCTTCCCCTAGAGGTATTTGGCAGTCTCTGTACAAGCGACTGGGAGATCTCCAGTGGAGAATTGTACATGGAGCTACAGCTGCAAGCAGACCCTGAGCACACCTAGATCCAGGGGTATGGGTGGGGTGTGTTTTCTGTGGAGAATGTGAAACATAGACACACTAATTTGTTGGATGTTTGGCTGATGAGGTTGTTTAATCTTGTTAAAGAATGGTGTGTGAAACTAGGAGAGTTAACCCTTTTTCCTGGAATTAGTTTATTTTTGTTCCCAAATATTCAGTGCCAAGGAGACAGCATGTTGTACTTCTGAATTTTCTTCCTTTTGTTTACGCCAAGATGAAGGTGTGCATGTCACAGAGAAATAAAATGGAAGGGTCAGGAATAACAGCACCAGTGTTGCCCGTAAAAGTGTCCTTATCTACATGGTTAGGAATTGAATTGAGTAATTTTAAAATGATCGGTGATGTGGACTCAGGTGTGCGGGATTGAGGAATGTATTTGTAAGGTAAATAAAGAGGGTGTATTACAACTAAATTACCGAGAATACGGATTGAATTCATGCTGAGCAATGATTATCATTTTTATTTTTGTTTTGTTTGGGGCTTGTGTGTTGGGGGTTTACTTAGGCTTGTAGAATGTATCTGTGTTTCATTTTTTGGAAATAAAAGAAGAATTTAAAAAGTAAAAAAAAGTCTCTCTCTCTCTCTCGCTCTCTCTGCAGTACACCTCAGTCAGATCAGCGGTGTTCATCTCTCTCCTGTCTCTCTTCGTCTCGTGTCCTTCTGCGTCAACAGTTGATGCGTGAGCAGCTTCATGATCAGGAGAGAAGGGAAAAGCAGCGTAGACGCCACACCTCCCCATATGCCCCGCCCACTTCTATGCAAAGTTCTACCCCTTACCCCACCCAGAGTCCTGCCATTAATGTCAGCACCCCTGTGGCCCCGCCCACCATTGCAGTTGTGCCCCCTGAAGTGCTGAGGGTAAGACATTTGTCTCTCACTCACACGTGCGCACACACACATACACACACTATTCCTGTCTACTGTAGTTTATTTAATCTGTTGTCTTATTTCAATGCTGAAGTTATTATTTTCATTTGTAGTTGCTCATGATATTAATTTAAACACAGTTCTATTTTACAAAATATAAATAATACAAAATATAAATTAATGAGAGATTTAAACCACAGCAATGAGCAGCTGGAGACTAATTAATGCCACTAGTTAATTAATGACAGTTTACAGTAGGCACGGTTCCGGTTCTGAACTTTTTGGTTTGAAGTCCAGTTCCTCTGTCTCATAGTTTTATTAGTAGTTTTATTTTGATGGCTGCAGCTGTTCACCTGGCCACGCCCCCAAAATTATCTGCAGCCAAACACATGGCCATGCCATCATAATTTTCTGCAGCAATTCACCTGCCCACGTCCCCACAATTCCCTGCAGCCCATTCAGTTCAATTCCATTTTATTTATATAGCATTTATAATGATGTATATTGTCCCAAAGCAGCTTCGCAGAAATCTAAACGTATATTTAGATCTCTAATGAACAGTCCAGAGGTGACAGTGGTAAGGAAAAACTCCCTGAGATGACATGCGCACCAGGTAGAGCAATTATAAATTATTCCAATGTACAGGTGTAGGAGAGTAAATACATCGTTTATAGCTTCAATAGGCATATCACTCCAATACAGTACAATACAGTCAGCAATAATCTCTCTCTCTGTCTCTTCCTCTCTCTCTCTCTTTGCATGTCTCTCTCTCTCTCTTTTTCATGTCTCTCTCTCTCTCTCTCTCTCTCTCTCTCTCTCTCTCTCGCTCTCTCTGTGTCTCTTTCTCTCTCTCTCTCTCTCTCTCTCTCTCTCTCTGCAGGTGAAGACTCATTTAGAAAACCCTACTAAGTATCACCTCCAGCAGGCTCAGAGACAGCAGGTGAAAGCGTACCTGTCGACCACGCTTGACCCGTTTCCCAGCATGCCCTGTGCCACTCAAGCCGCTGACCCTGGGGGGATTCCAGCTGGTCAGGTGAACAGTGCCCCCAACAGTCCCATGGCTTTACTCACCCTTAACTCCACCTGTGAGAGAGAGGTACACAATGCGCTTCCTTACTTCACACTCATGAGGACTGTTCTGTTGCCTAATCAGCTGGAGTGAAGTGAGTTAACTACAACCCGAATTCCAGAAAAGTTGGGACGTTCTTTAAATTTGAATAAAATTAAAAATAAAAGACTTTCAAATCACATGTTTGATATCACATAGTTTGATACCAATATTTTATTCACAACAGAACAGAGATAACATAAATGTTCAAACTTTACAGTTTTATGCACAAAATGAGCTCTTGCTGCAGGTCTCAAAGTAGTTGGGACAGGGACATGTTTACCATGGTGTAGCATCTCCTCTTCTTTTCAAAACATTTTGAAGACATCTGGACATCGAGGTTATGAGTTTCTGGAGTTTTGGTGTTGGAATTTGGCCCCATTCTTGCCTGATATAGGTTTCCAGCTGCT
>JAQQZU010000015.1:18018-32675 GCA_030068025.1 Parauchenoglanis punctatus
ATATTTCTGAGATGAAAGAAGGCTGTCCTAGTGATATTATCTACATGAGCTTCAAATGACAGATTGGAGTCAAAAATTACACCAAGGTCTTTTACTTTGGCACATGGTGAAACAGAAAGGCCATCCAGAGTTACTATGTAGTTTAGGGATCTAAATATAAAACATGTTTACTGTTAAAAGCGTTACATACAGTAAATAAAATTGAACTGAACAGAATCACAAACCTGCAGAAATCTAATCTAAGAATTGTGAGGCCCGTATCTGAGAGTGTGTCTCAAACCAGGCTAAATAAAGAACCACAGGTGGCCTTCGCTTCAGTTATTGTACTAAATTCTGTTTTAACCTTGTAGATGCCATTGTCAGTGAATCTGATGGATGTTTATAATAATCAGAGTTTAGCTCCGCCCACCGTCTCCATGAGTACTTCCTGCCCCGAGAACCTGCCCAACATCAAGAGGGAGTTCTATGGCAAGTACCCCCACCATCACCCCCACCCCCACCCACATACACAAACACCCACATACACACACACCCCCACTCAGACACACATACCCACACACCGACATATACACATACACACACACACATACCTACACACCCCCACACCCCAACCCAGACACACACACACACACACACCCACACACCCACATATAAACACACACACACACACACACACACACATACTCACACACCCCCACCCCAACCCAGACACACACACACACCCACATATAAACATGTACACACACATACCCACACACCCCCACATACTCACACACACATACACCCATACCCACCCCCAGACCCCCCCCACATACACACACACTCACACACTAACCCACACACACCCACACCCAAAATCTCTTAACTAGGTTTAAAACGTTTAAAAAGAAACAGAACTCACCAGATGAGCACAAACTGTTGAATCTGAATAAAAGTAACAATTTTAACAAAAACCTCATCTGTTCGCTTCCTCTCTCAGACGCAGACGCTCGCGTTCTCGCAAAGGAACGACAGAAAAAAGACAACCACAACCTGAGTGAGTTCCTCAACACCCATTCCTCATAAAACTCATAAAAGGATCTGATCTGTGTGTATGCATGTTTGCTCCATGTTCCTGCAGTTGAAAGGAGACGACGATTTAACATCAACGACCGCATTAAAGAGCTTGGCACTCTCATCCCCAAATCCAACGACCCGTACGTCCATCACCACAGCACTGTTACTGCACGGCACCTTCAGATCTGCTGCCGATAGCTCAGTGTGTGTGTGTGTGTGTGTGTGTGTGTGTGTTCATGTTCAGGGACATGCGCTGGAACAAGGGCACTATTCTGAAAGCTTCAGTGGACTACATCAGGAAGCTGCAGAGGGATCAGCAACACGCCAAAGAGCTGGAGAGCCGGCAAAAGAACCTGGAGATGGCTAACCGTCACCTGATGCTGCGGGTACAGGTAGGTACACAGCTCTGCATCATCCTCATCCTCATCATCACGATTAGCATGTTCTCTGTTCTCTTTGCTTATGCAGGAGATGGAGATGCAGGCTCAAACTCATGGACTCATCCCGCCGCCTCTCTGCTCTCCAGAAGGTTCTGCTTGTCCAATCAAACAGGAGCCGATGCTGAGCGACTGCGACACGCCCACAGAAGGCTACATCACGACCTCTGACCCTGCAGCCTATGGGGTCATGGCCAAGGCAACAGGTGCGAAACTAGATGACATGCTGCTGGAGGAGATGCCATTGCCGTTAACAACAAGCCTTTCACCAAAGAACAGCAGCAGCAACAGTAGCATTAGCATGGAGGAGAACGAGCGCACATGCTAGCACTTCCTGTTCTGACATAATCAGTGATGTGTGAAGTTTTTCTGAAAAAGCACTTCCTGCTTTTCTATACTTACGCTAGTTTTATTTTATATTAAACACTGTATTGTTGTTAGCACTTTTTAAGTTGACTTTATTCTGAAAGAAGTAAAATTAATCAGTAGAATGAAATGAGATTCCGGTTTAATTCAGTCTGTGACGATTTAAATGTGTCATTTATAGCTTCATTAACACGATTATTAATGTAGCTTTACATAAACACAGATTAGACATACATCAATAGCGGATTCATCTTCCTCAGAAACTCGCCGTCACACCGCAGAATGTGAACTTTTAGAGCATTAATCTATAATTGTATTGTGTGTAGAATTTCAGTTTCACTGTCCTGTGTAGAGTGAATTTATCTTCCAAACCCGCAGCTAATTTAACTCGCCTGCTCCTGATAGTAAAGTTAATGCTCTAAAGGAAAACTCTGTTTGATCGTCTGATAAATCAGTGAAATAAAGTTTATTTATTTATTTATTTATGAACAAAGACTTCCAGTTTTACTCATTAAAACCAGGGGGCGGGGCTAAAGGAATTCATTGTTTCTGGTTGGTGTTGATTCTAAACACCAGTGACGCAAGCACGCGCGCACACACACACACACACACAATCTATAAGATACTATCTATCCATCATCTATAAGATTAAAAATGGTAGCAGTAAAATTTTAAACAGGAGAAAGTGGGAGGAGCCTAACTTTCACACTCGTATTTAACCCTCTGGAAGCCAGCGTTTCTCAGGAGCAACACGGAATCCACATCTCCACCATGGGGCTCACAAATATTTTTCACTGTATAAACCGATTTTGTTGATGAGCATCAAGTGTAGTATCGTCCAAATCATTTTTTTGTCTTGGCTTCCAGAGGATTAAATACACAAATCCATAGATATCAAAATATCTAAAAAACACTAAGCAACAATCCTGTGAAGGAATATTTAAGGAATTTTCTTTTATTTTAATCACATCAATGAAGCACTGGATTTTGGGTTTTATGCCTCAGACAGCTATCAGCAGTAACTCTTAACTTGGTTAAGAAAAAAAAAAATTCTTCAGAAAACACTTCATTTTACCATTACAGATGATAATAATAATAATAATAATAATAATAATAATAATAATACCAAATGAATTCCATATTAAATTATTATTTTTAGGTAAATGACGTCGGGGACGTGAGGGGTGGAATCACAGCTATCAACAACTCAACAACAATGAAATATTTAAAATTAGAATATCAGAATGTTAATTACACACTTGACAACTTTAATGATGTTAAATAACTTCAAGAAGGATAATTTACCGCAAATGAAATCTTTAACCCTGAGCATTTAGTGTCTCAGTTACTGAGAAAACAAACAGCCAAGTTTGAATTAGTAAATATAATTATATACTTCATTATGATTAAAAATAACTACATATTTAATTATTATTAAATATAATTACAAATTTAGTCTAACAGTCTGAACGCAGGAGATTCGCTTTAGCTTATAAAGGTGTTAAATTTCTCTTCTTCTGCTAAATGAGAACACTAAGCGCCAACATTTTCACCCTTTTTGCTATCCATGTTAGCATTAGTCATCTGTCACGCTGACCTCATTTATACACAAAGTGCTCTCAGCTTAAGTCTATAACTCCACCTGCTAAAGCTAAACGCTCCTGAAATAAAACTGACCTGAGATATTAGCAGCCGTTCAGAAGTAACATCATGTGCTAGCATTTAGCATCGGTATCACACCTCATTTATTCTGAAAATCACAGTCCCTTTAGATTAAATATAGAAAACCACAATGCTAAAGCTAAGCAGTAACAGTTTAAGCACCTGAAGTGAGTGACCTGAGACGAGAATGTAACCAGGAAATGCAGAAGTCTTTTTTTTTTTTTTTTAATCCAGTAGGATTTCAGCATCACGTTTAGCATCTCAGTTAAAGGGATGCTGTGAGAAACACTCGTAATTTCACTGGCATTAAGATGGCGTGATGCTATCAGTGCTGTTCTGTGTCTAATGGGTGGAGCCTGTGTGTGTGTACAGAGTCGTCCGGCCGGAGTGGGGTCGCACCGAGCCGTAAAGGTCAGGTGGGTGGTGCTGGGTGGAGTTAGCGCCACAGTCAATGTAGTGATACGCCTCCAGCGTGTTCTGTGCACTGCGAACCATGCAGGATGTTTTTACAGCGGTCCTGTAGGGGGACAAACACAAAGACACAACACACATTCCTTTTCAGGGGAATTCAACAATTTAGTAATGTGAGGAGTACGTGACAATTGCGTGAATGACAGTGCGGTGAATGTGTGGCCAGTGTGTGATTAATGTGCAAATTGTGTGCAATTAGTGAGGAGTGTGTGATTATTGCGATCAGAGATGGGAGGGTGTGATTGTGTGACTAGAGTGAGAAGTGTGAATTGATCGTGTGATGTGTGTGACTACTGTGGGGTGAGTGTGTGATTGTGTGATTACTGCAATCAGTGTGAGACGAGTGTGTGATTAGTGTGATTACTGTGAGGCGAGTGTATGATGTGTGTGTGACTGGTGCAGTTAGTGTGTGATTACTGGAAATAATGTGGGGCAAGTGAATGATTAGTGTGATTGGTGTAAAACGTGTGGTGCGAGTTTGTGAAAAGTGTGACTATATGACTAGTTAGATTAGTATGTGATTAGTGTGTGATTAGTGTGGGGTGAGTGCATGGCTAGTGTGTGATTAGTCAAAAAGTGTGGAGTGTGTGATTAGTGTGTGTGATTGGTGTGTGATTTGCATGTGATTAGTGTGGCGTTAATGTGTGATTAGTGTAAATACAGTGGGGCGAGTGTGATTAGTGTGTGTTTAGTGCAATTATTGTAGGGAGAATGTGTGATTTGTGTGTGATCAGTGTGGGGCAAGTGTGTGATTGTTGTGTAATGAGTGTGTAATGAGTGATTAGTGTGTGCTAGTTCTGTGATGAGGGAGTGATTAGTATTTAAGGAGTATGTGACAAATGTGTGACAATGTGTGACTGGTGTGTGAGGAGTGTGTGATTGTTGTGTCTAGTGTGTTATTGTGTGAGACTAGTGTGTGATTCAGTGTCATACACAGACTCATCACTGCAAGAGCTTTATGTTGGACCCACATGAGGAGTGAAATTAGACTCACTGTGTGAAGACCACGATGTTGTGAACCTTAATGCTCACCATGGTGCAGAAAGCACTGTGAGAACAAGAACATACATATCACACACACACACACACACACACACACACAGCTAATAACATGAGCATGAGCTCAGAGCCATCAATGTGAGTCAGGACCAGGTGTTAAATATAAATTCACTATAAATTTGTAAATACATGTAAATTTAAAAGTAAACTCACTATACGTAGGACAGCGAACCGCTAATCTCCATACTCACAGTGAAGTTCATCTACGTGCACGCACGCGCACACACACACACACACACACACACAGTCACTGTACAAAATACAATCAATAGAAGTGATTTATACCCGTCTCTAAATCTACCCCCCCCCCCCCAACTGGTTCTCTGACCGACTCCGCCCCCCCTCCAGTCTTTGACCAACTCCGCCCCCTCACCTGTCTCTGGCTCAGTGGTTGGATGCTCATGATGTTGTCGAGCTGTTGAGTGCCGATGACCGTCTTCATGTAGAGAACCTGGCTGCTCACACTGTCCACCAACACGGTAAAGAAGTTCCCATTGTTAAAGTTCAGCGCACTCTGAGAACACACACCCACACACGGAGGTATTTAATCCCATGCTTGCTTTGGCAGTTATTCATTTTTAAACACATAAGAGTCTCGATCTGAAATCCCAAATCAGGCTCTTTCAGTAGAAATGCAGTAACTGTTGGAGATTTTCATTAATTTTAATAATCTGTAAGATCCTATTATTATCTTTCATTTTAAAGCTCCTATCCATTTTAAAGATCATATCTTTCATTTTAAAATATTAAAATGAAAGATGAAAATATTACACAAAAATTAAAGAGTATTAATTTAAATTTAGACATCTTATGTACTAGATGCCTTATCTACACATTTCCTCAAACAGATACTATCAGAAGCAACAGATCGCCTGTTAAAAATAATAAATTCTTCCCTTAGCACTGGCTATGTACCTAAATCCTTTAGCAGTTATTAAACCCCTGATTTAAAAACCCTACCTCAACCCGAGTCAGCTTTGTCCAACTTTTGTACATGCCATAATTTTATTTTCTCGTATTTTCTAAATTCATCAAATAGAAAGTAACTGTGGAAAACTAGATGAGATACACAGTCCTCAGTTTTATTAAGCTGGTGTCTAAGACATTAGACAATGGATGCTTACCAACTTCCTTCTGCTTAATTCTGATAAGACAGAAGTACTAGTACTAGGCTCACATGTCGTTAGAAGTAAGTGTTCTGATGACAGTAACTCTGGATGGCCTTTCTGTTTCACCATGTGCAGATGTTATAAGACCTTGGTGTTATTATTGACTCCAATCTCTCATTTGAAGCTCATGTAGATAATATCACTAGGACAGCCTTCTTTTATCTCAGAAATATTGCTAAGATAAGAAACACGATGTCACTGCATGTCACAGAAAAACTAGTTCATATTTTTGTTACCTCTAGGTTAGATTATTGTAATGCCTTACTATCTGAATGTTGCAGCAGCAAGAGTCCTTACTAGAACAAGAAGATATGAACATCACCCCTATCTTATGTATACTGCATTGGCTCCCAATCAAATTTCACACTGATTATAAAATACTATGACAACATGCTCTGCTACGCATGCTTAGATCAAAAAGTGCAGGTTATTTGTTGGTACCTGGAATAGTGAATGCTACGGCAGGGGTCAGATCTTCTAAAGCCTCATAGTTATGGAACAGCTTTCCAATTAGTGTTCGCGACTCAGACAGTTTCACTGTTTGACTTTATAGGTCCTTTCAAGGTTTTTTCCGCACCAGTGTTGCCTCTGGATTGTTCATTAGGGATCTAAATCTAAATTCAGATTTCTGCAAAGCTGCACTGTGAGAACATGCACTATTAAATGTTTTACATATATAAATAAAATTTTGATCGAATCAAAGAATGATTTATGATGTAAAAGCCTGAAACTGTCACAGGCAATCAGCTGTGTGTGTGTATGTGTGTCTGTCCTTCTGTCTGTCTGTCTGTTTACACTCACTGTCATATTAATGAGCACGCGGCTGGTGCTGTGGTCGAAATTGATGATGACAGATCGGATTCCTCTGTCTTCCACCAGCACAGGCCGAGGGAACATGAAGAAGGTGATGAGGGAGCAGATGAACAAACACACAATCACAGACAAACCCACATACTGCTTCCTGTATAAATATCACACACACACACACACACACACACACACACACACACACACATTAAACACTGATTTTAACATTACATTGTACAACAAGCTCAGGTATGATCCAGGACTTATCACAGTAAATAATTAACACTGCTGTGGTTTAGATCATTATTATTATAATAATCAACACTCTGTGTTCTGAGGGAGCCTCCAAGCGCCCTGGCTACGGAGGGAGCCTCCAAGCGCCCTGGCTACGGAGGGAGCCTCCAAGCGCCCTGGCTACGGAGGGAGCCTCCAAGCGCCCTGGCTACTGAGGAGGGCTCCAAGCGTCCTGCCTATTTATGGAACTTCCTTACAAATGGAACACAGTGCAAGTGATGATCTACACAAACTTTTTACATTTTTAATATTTTACACTCTGTGTGTGTGTATGTTTATGTGTATGTGTTTGTATATGTGCCTGTGTGTGTGTGTGTGTGTGTGTGTGTGTGTCTCACGTTCTTTGAGGCTGTAGTCTCTGGTCGCTGTAGGGAATCAATGCCACCAGCTCATTCACCTGATCTGTAAAAAAAAGAAGAAGCTCAGAACCATTCATTCACTCACACACTCACACACACCCCTTATGATGTGATCAATGAGATGGACAGGTGACATCAGCAGTGTGTGCAGGACTCTGATCAGTGTGTGTCTGATCAGTGGGGGTCATGTGACTGGACTATAATGTGATATTTATGGCCTTGTTAAAATTTTGACTTTGTCACAACTCTGATTGACCGCTGTTTTAACACTGAGTCATGGGACTTGTCTGATTTAGCTGCTATTATTTGTGTTTTTATAGTATTCCTTCAGTTTTTGTTTGGAGCCCATGCTACAGGAGTGATCAGTGCAGTAAAGTGAGACTCACCTGAGGGGATGCGCCCAGAGCCCTGGCAGGTGGGGCAGGTGATGCTGTCTCTGCCCGTGAACTCCACATATGGGAACCTGGCAATGTCCTCCTGTCTGTCCCGCCCATCCAGAGAGTCATCGTCCACTCGCTCCACCGGACCCTCTGCACTGCCCATCCTCCTGACTCCGCCCACTGAGCGGCAGCGTTGAGACCACAATGAGCCCATCAACCCCGCCTTTAAAACACACACATCGGGCTTTCAGTGATTTCTTTGTACTGTTCTTTTCTGTGGAAGAATGATTGTAAAACACACATCTTTAGTAGAAAAATACAAGAATTTGCAAGAACACAAGCTTTGATATGCGTTTGGGGTCTTTGTCCTGTTGGAACACTCAGTTGTGTCCAAGTTTCAACTGTCTAGCTGATGTTTTGAGGTTCTGCTGAAGAATTCTGAGGTTCTTCATTATTCCCTCCACCTTGTGCAGTGCAGCAGTTCCACTGGCAGTAAAACAGCCCCAGAGCGAGATGCTACCACCACCATGCTGAACAGCTGCTACAGGGTTCCTCTGCTCATTGTGGCCAAACAACTCAATCGGTGTCCCATCTGACCATAAAACTTTCCTCCAGAAGGCTTTTTCTTTCTCCATGTGTTCAGCTGCAAACTTTAGTTGAGCATGAAGGTGTGGATTTTGGAGCAGGAGCTTCTTTCTTGGAAGGCAGCCTCTCAGTTCATGGTGATGTAAAACTCTCTTGACTGTAGACGATGTTCCAGCAGCTTCCAGTTCGTGGCAGGCCTGTGGCTGAGGTGATAGTTTGGTCTTCCAGACCTTGGCAAAGCTGCTCCACCTCCATTAACATGAAGTCATCAAACAAACCACTTTTTTGTTGTGCACAGAGAAGCTCTCAGCTGTAGTCCATCATGATCACTAACAGGACGTTAAGAGGCCTCGGCACGTTAAAAGAGATTTTAGGACTTTCAGCTCCACTGAATTAATAATCCTTTGACTGGGTGTTAATTTTAGATAAATTAAACCTAAATCAAAACTTGTCCAACAAATTGTTGCTTTTTCATATTAAAGATCTGTTGTACAATCGTTCTTCAGAAAAAAGTAAAATAAAAAAATAAAATCATTGAAAGCCCAAATTACCAGGATTTTTGTCCATGAATGTAAACTTCTGACTGCAACTATATTTATATTCACGTTTATTCACGACATGTTCTTTCCTTGGTTAGGTTCATTTGTCTTAAAATTGGTGTAATTCCATGACACGGAGGTGTGTGTGGATATTTAGTTTGATATCACGTGCTGCACTTTCGTGGTGCCAAAGCAGGAACCCTGCAGCCTGGTTTCATTCAGCCCGTGCCAAGCGGCCTGTAGAGCTCAAATCCTGAACATTTCCACAGATTTCCACATTTCTGAGCATCAGCAACTTTTTCAGTTGTTGCCCATGATGATGGAGAGCTGCTCGGTGCAGCCGCCTAGAGAGAAAGAGCTGCAGTCGGCGCTGTGCTGGTGTCGTCACTGTCGCTGCTTTTCAATCCTACGGTTATTAGAGCGGTGATGTGCTGTCAGGATACCGTTATCATAGACACCAAACCTTTGTTGAAGCGTTGGGATGAAGCTGGAGCGTTTCTGCCAGAGACAAACGCTAAGTGGATACACGCTCAATTCAACGAGCGACAGCTTAGCAAAAGCGGTAGAGAATATAACTGCATCATGCCCAGTAAACCAGTGTGGTTTATTTCACGACACAAACTTTTTCCACTGTCAGAGTTGGACGAGGGAATTAAGGGAAGTGATAAAAGTCTCATTTAGCTTTATCTCTTTAGCGAACTTACCAAATGGCTCACATCTACACTCCTGGGCAAAACAATGAGGCAACCCAATCCTGCAAAACATGAAGCTTTTAATGTCTCAACAAAAATCTCTGGGCAGAAAATGAACAGGAAGTAAAAAAGCGCTCCTGAGGCCTCGGCCTTGTTTTGCTGGTCGCTGCTCGTTGCTGAAACTGTCGGGGGGAAAAGCAGGAAACAGGGAAGTTCACTTACACAGTCTTCTGGTGCGCAAAGAGAAAATCAGGAAAAGATTGAAATGTTTAAATGATATAAAATTGAAACTAACTTGTCTGGAGGTTCAAAATGTTCCAAACTCTCTTCTGTTTGAAGACTTTAACATCGAGTGGAACAACATGGACTCTTCTTTCTGTACAAAGCCGTCTGCAGGTTTCCCCACAAGCCCTTTAAAGGGAATCGAGGGAAAAGCCGCACCGCACCGAGTTACTTTATCTATCTGTTTCATTCTTGCTCATTTTCCTGCCCAGTGAATTTTGTCGAGGCCATTAAAGCTTCATGTTTTGCAGTATCGGCTTTGAGTCGTTTCTTTTGCCCAGGAGAATTCACACTCCATCACTTCTGCGAATGGTGATCACGCCGTGTACATTTTAGTTAATAATTATTTTGATTACTAGAAAACGTGCTCAGTAGAGCACAGACCTACGCCACAGTGGCGTACTGAGGTGTATTAAACACGTTTTATTAGCTAGGTAACAATTTACTGTGCACTGATGAATCATGGTACAAATTGATGACGATTCGAATCATGGAACTGTGATTATTATCTTTTAGCTTCTCCTAGCTGTAATTGTGTTGTTTAGACAGCAGAGGGCACAAAAATCACATGAACACGTGAGATGTCAAAGGAGGGGGAAGGAACAGGGCTCTAATCCAGGGGGTAATGGAGTGTTCAGAGTGCGTAACCCCCCATGGGGGAGTGAGAGGCTCAGTTAGCTTCAGCCTTCCACTGACTTCCATTCATTTTCAGCTTTTTTGACATCAGATTTTTACATCCGAATTGTTCTGTCCCTTTATATCACTGTTTTAAACAACACTGTATGACCGGCTCCATGACATCATGACTCACTTTATGGCTGCGTAATTAACATTCTTCTCCCACTAGGCTAAAAATGATGTTACAAACCAGCGATGGCCAGTCGCACAATACGTGTAATACATACCCTGTAAAAGCTTTAACACCATGACCGTGATGTAATTATTTACAATAATCCACTTATTAATGCTGTTAAATGCACCAATTCATTATCAGAAACACACCTACATGAAAGAAACAAACACTTCACAGCACATAAACTACAAATGTGTCAAGCATGAAAATAATGAACGGAAATGACATTAACTGTAAGTCTGACTCTTCACAGAAATGAAGCTCAGAACCAGGATTAACCTGAACACTACAGGGCTGAAGCAGACCGAACACAGAGGGCTCAGCGCTGCCCCCTGCTGGTGTGTGAGCTCCATGTTCCGAACACAGAGGGCTCAGTGCTGCCCCCTGCTGGTGTGTGAGCTCCATGTTCTGGCTGTTATTTCCTAATGTTCTAGGTTTTTGCTGATATTTATTTAGGCAGGTATCGTATCGAGATCATAACTGATATCGTGACAGTAATATATATAAGTAAACTATATAACAGTTGCACTAAAAAATGAGCAAATCCTTCGTTTAGTCAGAACTGTCACGTTGATCCCACTGCTAACAGGTTATTACTTGATTAAATGCACAACCGTGTTAAGAGTTTAAAGGAAATCTTTTCAAAATCGAAAAAAAACCTCAGCAGTGATTCAGTCGTGGATAAATAAACACTGAGTTCATGATGTGTAATAAAAAAAGCTGCATTTAGGGACCATGGACCACTTTGCTATAATAAGTAAAGTTCAGTTAAAATAATAACATAGATTATTCGCGCGCATGTCTGTATTTACTAATTTAAAAAAGTAAGTTAAATAGGAGAAATAGTGCACTTACCGATTAAATGCCCCAATACAAGCACACTAATCTGAATACTCCAGTCTGTATTCCGCTTCTTCTTTCCCTTCAGCTCACTTTCTGCTCCACTGTTCATCTTTTCTTTTGCGCCTTACTGCAGGGGTGTGTGTGAGAGAATCCGCGCTCATTACTGCCCCCTCTGGCCCTAAGCAGTAACTACAACTCCTATCATTGCGCATGCGCCGAAATGTTAATTAACTGCCCCTCTGGCCCTGAGCTGTAACTACAACTACTATCACTGCGCATGCGCAGAATATTAAGTTTCTCTTACATATTTTGTAACTACAACTGTCCCATTTTTAGGCCCCGGTGTCGACTGTATTTTTCTATCTCTCTTTTTTTCATTTTCTTCGTTTCTTTCAGAACATGTATTTGTGACATTAATAATAATAATAATAATAATAATAATAATAATAATAATAATAATAATAACTAGATATGCATTCCTGAAGAAAATACTAGTGTTTGCAAACCAAAAGATTAAAATTTTTAAATTGAAAGAGTTAGAGAAGAGAGAGAGAGAGAAAGATAAAAAAAAAAAAAAATATAGATGGGGAAGTAAGATATTAACATAGAAAGTAAAAATATATAGATAGATAGATAGCATGTTAACAGTTACCATGTTAGCTGTTGGGATGTTAGGCTTTTAAATTTGAGCAGTTACAATTTTAGCAGGATGTTAGCCATTGGCATGTTAGAATGTTAGCCGTTAGCATGCTACCCATTAGCATTTAATCAACCAAAAAGTGGATTAAATGAGTGAGTAAATGATTAATTAAAAAATGAAATATCTGGGGAAGTTAGATGTTAAAAAATAGATAGATAGATAGATAGTGAAAATGAGTGAAAGAATGAAAGTGAATGAGGTAATACGTTAGTCAGTGATAAAGAAATGAAATAGATGGAAAATCTAGATATTAATGTTAGCAGTTAGGCCTCAAAAAATGAATTGAAGTCACTGGGAGAAAAGTGAGGGATGGAAAAAAGAAAGCAGGAGTGATAGAGCGATGAAAAGACATGGCGTGCTCAGTAGTTTTGCCCAGAACATGTCTAGTAAGTATGGAGGTATTATTTTGAAAAGGGGGCAGTTTGAAAAATTTCCCATTCAAACTCTTTGGTGAAATCAGGGGATAAAAAGCAGAAAGTAGGAGTGATGGAGGGATTAAAATCGGTAGAGTGCTTTTCAGTATTGCCAAGAACACGTCTAGTAAGATTGGTATTAGTCCGAAAATTAATTGATGAAATGGGAGCAGTTTGAAAAGTGCATCTATTCAGAGTCTATGGGAATAAATTAACAGAAAAGGGGAAAAAAAGAGGGATGCGAACGGAATATCAAAATGAAAAGTCAAAGCCGACGGCTATTATAGTGCTTTGCAATAATAGTTGGCATAGAAAGCTGAGTAAAACTTGCTGTTGTTGAATGTATAGTGCACTACATAAATTACATATTATTATTATTATTATTATTATTATTATTATTATTGTTATTATTATTATTATTATTATTATTATTTTCTCCCTGTAGGACAATCATGTTAATCGGAGTGAGTTCATATGAAATAATATTTACTTGGGAAAAAAAAACAATGAAAACTATCTAATCTTCATTACTGTTGAGGTTATAGAAGTTTATTGACAGATTATTTAAATTTAATAGTTTAAAATTTTTAACATCAGATGAAATTCTCAGCTCAGCTCGTCTCATAAACATTCTCATTTCCCTCCTATTTATTAAGAGCAAAAGTAAAATCTCTCATTATAATTGAGCTTAGCATCATTATCATTCAGTCCTGTGACATCAGGTTTTTCCCTCTTCACTCCTCACACGTCTCCTCCTCAGCACTGACTTGCACTGAATCTGAATGCGTTTAGTGAAAACAGTCTTCAAAATGATTATAGTTTTCACTCATTTTCTGCCAAAACCTTGAGTTTTACAGCTCAAAACTTTACATCAAACTTGATTACATTTTCTAGAACTTTCCGATTTGATTACTGTTGTATAAGAATATCTATTCTGTATAATCAGGATAAAGTTAATGCTATAATCCATCATTTTTATAGATGCTTACAGAATAAATCAGCATAAATCAATACTGTGTGTAACATTGTGTGTTTATTGCAGTGTTCCGATTATGAGAGTGTTTTCATTCAGTAAATTTGAGACAGGTTCGAGGAGTTTCTATCATGAACTAAAGAGTTTACACACACACACACACACACACACACACACACACACACACACACACACTTAGAAGTTCCTCAGCAGAGCAGTCGTGTCACTTCCTGAGTTGAATCTCACTGTAACAACAATAATAACAGAAATTATTTTATTAATGCAGTTATGTGTGTGTGTGGGTGTGTGTGTGTGTGTGTGTGTGTGTGTGTGTGTGTGTGGGTGTGGGTGTGTGTGTGTGTACAGACCGTGTGATGTGCGTTGCTCTGTATCAGATTGATCAGTGTCATCCTCATTGCTGTCCATCTGAAAAAAACATAGCCATAGACAGATGAAAGAAAAACACTATGCATTAATGATGCTTAGAGTGTGTGTGTGTGTGTGTGTGTGTGTGTGTGTGTGTGTGTGTGTGTGAACTTACTCCTTCTATCTCCTGCAGTTTCTTCCTAAGTTCTGCATTCTCCCTTTGCAGGATTTTGTTCTGTAAAACACACACACACAAACACACACACACACACACACACACACACACACACACACAGAGATACATAGTGCTATTTCAATACTTTATATGCTTACAAATTGTAAATTTTATAT
>JAQQZU010000015.1:38843-51509 GCA_030068025.1 Parauchenoglanis punctatus
AGGGTGTGTGTTAGGTGAGAGTGTGTGATCTGAGACGCTACAGGGTGTGTGTTAGGTCAGAGTGTGTGATCTGAGACGCAACAAGGTGTGTGTAAGGTCAGAGTGTGTGATCTGAGACGCTACAGGGTGTGTGTAAAGTCAGAGTGTGTGATCTGAGAGGCTACAGGGTGTGTGTTCGGTGAGAGTGTGTGATCTGAGATGCTACAGGATGTGTAGGGTCAGAGTGTGTGATCTGAGACGCTACAGTGTGTGTGTAAGGTCAGAGTGCGTGATCTGAGACGCTACATTGTGTGTTAAGGCAAAGTGTGTGAACTGAGACAATACAGGGTGTGTTAGGTCAGAGTGTGTGATCTGAGATGCTACAGGGTGTGTTAGGTCAGAGTGTGTGATCTGAGATGCTACAGGGTGTGTGTTAGGTGAGAGTGTGTGATTTGAGACGCTACAGGGTGTGTTACGTCAGAGTGTGTGATCTGAGATGCTACAGGGTGTGTTAGGTCAGAGTGTGTGATCTGAGACGCTACAGGTTGTGTGTTAGGTGAGAGTGTGTGATCTGAGATGTTACAGGGTGTGTGTTAGGTCAGAGTGTGTGATCTGAGACTCTACAGAGTGTGTGTTAAGGCAGAGTGTGTGATCTGAGACACTACAGGATGTGTTAGGTCAGAGTGTGTGATCTGAGATGTTACAGGGTGTGTGTTACATCAGAGTGTGTGATCTGAGATGTTACAGGGTGTGTGTTAGGTCAGAGTGTGTGATCTGAGACCCTACAGGGTGTGTGTTACGTCAGAGTGTGTGAACTGAGATGTTACAGGATGTGTGTTAGGTTAGAGTGTGTGATCTGAGACGCTACAGGGTGTGTGTTAGGTCAGAGTGTGTGATCTAACTGGAGGAAGTATTCATAGGATGAGGTGTGCTCTCCTCCTTGAGACCAGACCACAGTTGCCCAGGCAAGCGCTTTATCGGTAAGCAGATTGAAGCTGCATGCTGAGCATGACTATCTGCTGGTATTGTTCTTTGACAAGGTGGTCCTGGGCTGCCATGGCCTGACGGCTCTCCAGTCTACCTGCTGCATCCATTGGCAGTGAAGTATTCTGTCAGGCTGCAGGGAAGGAAGCAAGTGCAGGTATGCATAAGCTTTATTAGAAAATCTTGTAACAAATCCAGTACACGGCATCTATTATCTGTACTGCTTATCAGTATACAAACCCATGCGGACACAAAGAGAACACACAAATTCCACACTGAAAGACTCCAATCGGCTGACAGGTTCAAACCCTGAACCTTCTTGTTGCGTGGTGACAGTGCTAACCACTGCACCACTGTGCCACTGTAAATCAAATACATAGAGCAAAATTAAGAACAGGAAACAGGCAGTGGTCAGGCAATTAGCATAAACAGCATAAACTAACCAAGGCAGGAGTCAAAAATCAGAAAACCAGATCAAAACTGGAGCATGAGAATCACAAAATACAAAGGCTTGGTATTGACTGGTAACAAAGACAAAGAGCTTATACCTTGTGGTGAACTGTTGGGTTGTGTGTGCATATGTACAGTAGCAAGGTTCATTATTGAGTCCAGGTGTGTGCGATCAGCAGGAAGGTGACAGTTCATGGGTGCTGGGAACTCTAATGTTCAATTGAATGTTAGTAACAATGACATATAACAAAACACCAAACACTGATTTCTACATGATGTAGATGTTTCTGAATAGCATGTGCATGTTTGTCTGTATGTGTGTTTAATGTGGAAAAATTATAGATGTCTCTGTCCATCTGTTTTTTACTTCCAGAATCCCAGAACCCAGAAGTGTTTATCCCCTCAGTGATCCAAGAGAGGCTCAGAGGAATTTGCTTCTCCACAGCAGAGAATGAGTGTGTATGTGAGCTCAGACTCACACTGAGAACTCACACCTCCTCAACCTTTACACACTCAGCCTCCATCACACTGTACACATGTATAACTGCTTACTAACTCACTAACTAGCATTTAACTAGCTGCTTAACTAACAGGTTTACTAACTCGCTGCCTTCAACAGCGTCTTGCAGAAAGGAATCAAATGTCACAGTTTTACAATTTTTTAAGTTTTATTTTTTTCCCTCACTGATTTTCCTTAAAATTACCTTCAACCAGCATTTTGACGAGAAAATGCGTGACACTGGTCAAACTGAACACTCTGAACACTGAACACTCTGACTTGTTCATCAGGAACCTAAATATAAATCTAGAGATTGATTTCTCTGAAGCTACACTGCGACAGTATTTATTGATAAAATGCAGTAAAAATAAAACCAGATTTAATTGATTTGAATTTAAATGTACTCTCACCTAATACATTTCCTCCAAGCTTATACTGGACAAATTGTTCAGATGTCCATGGGGACTGGACCAAGTGGGAGTGATCAACAGAATTGGAGCAAGGCTTGTTTGGGGAACTGAAGAAATGATTTCCTGAATGCTTTAAACAAAAATATATAAAAGAAATAAATCAGTCAATTAATAATTAATTCTATTTCTACACAATTTCTCTGATCAGTGCAGTGTGTAGAATATAGTGTGTGTGTGTGTGTGTGTGTGTTTTAATTATAGTACCACACACTTGTTAGCAGCCAGATGTCTCACATTACCGCGTTACTCTGAGACGGCACTTAACGTTTTCTTTTTTCACTTTGAGGATTTGATTATGTGTGTGTTTGTGTATGTTAAACAGTGATTAAGGCTACATCCACATTAGCATGTTTTAGGTTTAAAACAGTGTTTTAAAATGAAAACAATCTCCGTTTAGACGAGCGTTTTCTCTTCTTATCATAAATAATCTCCGCCCATACTAACACGCCTGAAAACGCATACCACATGACCATTCATGTACACTGAGCATGCGCGTGCCGGTATAAACAGGAAGCAGATTATCTATTCTGCAGTTGGTTGCCTAGCTACAGATTGCTGGAATAACAGCTCACCTCTTGCGCATGTAGGCAGTTGTAGGATTATGAAATGCAGAATTTAACTACGCAACAGCTGCTAGCAAAGACAACAAGGTCAGTAATTTGTTAGTAATTTGATAGTAATCGTGACTGATAAGACCCAATCAAGAAGTGAACATGGGTGTCTGCGTCATCGTTTCCAAAAGCCTCCGTTTTCCCTCGGCCACACTAAAACACAACTCCGTAGTTTTTAAACTAAAACGAAGGCAGCAACATTTCCAAAACTGTCCATTTTTGGGGCTTGAATACTCTGGAGTAGTATGGACTCCAGGTGTAGCAAAAGTGATGTGTTTTAAATCTAAAATGAATTGGGGTGGACAGAGCAAAAGTGTGTTTAAAATGTAAACATATGCAAAAGCCTCAGCTCATCTCTGTTCTCCACACACACAGCTCCAAATGGTCTTTGGGTAGAGGAGCAATGTAAGAGACGTCAGAACGTCTAATGGAATGTTCATTTTCTCACCCCGCAGTTTACATCTGCCCTGCCCCCTCATAAACCCCACCCATTTGTAACTCACCCCCTCCTTAACCCAAATCTGAAGAATTCTTTTAGCCGCTCTGACCAAAAGCTCGTTGCTCTCCTCTGCTTAATCCCATGTTTCCTCACCGAGTCGATGCCCTCGTCTCCAGCAGCTCCCGAGACAAGCAGTGGGAAAGACACAACAAACGTTACATTACAGACTGAGCTCATTGTCCATGTGGAGTCTGATTCTGCTCTCCATCTCCACTGAAACTGCTCTGCTTCCTCTCCAAGCTCCATCACATGATGAGGCAGTGTTAGTGATCAGCAGATTGTCCATCACAACGCTAAAACCTACACGATTCTCCCTGAACGTTTTTGTCTGCTTTAATTAAAAAAAAAACCTTTTTATACAATATCACAATCTTTCTGTATTAAAATGGAATAAAAATGATTCTCTTGATTTTTCCTTGCTTGAAAAAAAATGTTTTTGCTCTTCTGTGGTTTGTGTGTTCTGTCTGTGACTCTGTAACATTATTATATTCATTAATATTTATTACAGTCTCATTACTATTCATTACAGGCCCAATAATATACACATTCGAACCAATACTACATCTTAAGTAATTAAAAAATACCTTACTGGTTCTAATATCTCAATATATTTCATTTACAATAGGTTTGGTACTATTAATCTTTATAATCGCAGACAGCTTCAGTAAAACAAAATGCTTTATTTTATTTGGAAGAGATAGAAAGTACAAAATAGAGAATCTTTTCTATACACAGGAATAAAAAAGGTGAAGGAAGTGAATAAAATCATTAATGATCTGTTAGTGACAGATAAAGGCACGCAGAAATGATTTTTGGTCTTGCAGTGATATTTACATTAAGGCTTTAGAATGAAAAATTACGAGATATGAAAAAAAAAGATAGAGAATTAAGACGTTAGTGGCTCGTCTTTAGTCTTTAGTCCTTACAGGTGTCATGAAGCAGAACACACAGCTGTCGGTTTCCTCCCTGTGGTATTGAGAGCAGGAAGTGTGCAGTAAGCACACTTCTTAGGAGGTAAAACCCAAAAAACACAAAGCTAGGGCACACACACATACATACACATCGCCCCCTACTGCACAGGAATGTAAAAGTCCATTTCCTTCACAACTCAAACTAAACACAGGTTATTAAAAATCCTACAGTTTCTTTAGTAAACATGATCCGTTTAGCTGTGACACTGAAACTCCGGATTAAACTCCAGATTAAACTGTGACTGGTTCTCAAAATCAAAATAACTTTGAACAAATGAAGAACATGACAAAGGTCACTCGGAGACGTGTGTGTGTGAAAGGTGATGTGCAGGTTCTCCTGGGCAAATACACACCCAGAGTCGTCACAACACACACACACACACACACACACACACACACACACACACACACACCCACACACACACACTGATGAACTCAGTGGTTTGTTATAAGGCAGTGAGGCAGGATGAGGAGGATGAAGAGGAGGTGCATGTTTTACTCTGAACCCAAGCGCACACCGCTCATCAGATCACAGGCGGATTAAAACATTTTTTGTTTTAGGAATCTTTAAGTGACATCAAGTGCTTTTTGTTATCAGCCGACCAATCAGGTCGCATTAACAAACTCGACCCTAACACACGGGTCCGGAAGTGTGTGATTCCTCTTGGAGTGAAAAACATTAAATCCTTGAGATTGTTAGTGGTTTTTGTTTTTTTATCATTGTAATAAAATCATTTGGTCTGTTTCATTTGGTGCATATAACATTTTAAAAAACCACTACCTGTCCCACAATGCAGAGCAGAAGACACATTACAGCGCTGCTAGCTTCATGCTAATTTACATGATACACATTTAAACAGTTTAAGGCCAGTTTGTAAGGCAGTTTCAGTAAATTTACACACACTTCTGGTTGGAAAAAAAGGCTGTGGTGTCTCACCACGTGTTCTGTGAAGTCATGTCAACGCTAGCGAATATATAAACATTACGTGTAAACCTTCACAAAGCTCAGTTTGTGTAATGGATACCAGTTTATATCATATATTAATATGTAATGTCGGCCATACTGACGGGAACGACATGAATTACTAGCAAAATAATCACACTGACATCGACACTGCTCGTTTCACACCAGTATTCTCACGAGTCTCTGATGTCATGCCCATCTTTGCGTCTTGGGAATCCAAATTCATAAACAGTACAACAGTTCAGTTTCTGCAACATTAAAAAAACACAGAGAACTGAAGCTGTATGAGGAATTGTAAATATCGTTCATGGTCTGAACAGAGGCTTCATGCGAAACAAGAAATGACATGGTTCCTATAGCATAAAGATACTCCCACTTCCTGTTTCTCCACTTCCTGTAAAAGAGTGTTAACACAGGTGTGTGATTTTAACATAACGTTCTAACGGTGTGCACATGGACAAGACGCTGCTTCCTGCTTGGTGATTGGTCATTACAGTGGTCATTGTAACACTCGCCTTGTTTGTGTGTGTGTGTGTGTGTGTGTGTGTGTGTGTGTGTGTGTGTGTGTGTGTGGTGTGTGAACTTGTCTTCATTGTAATAAATGTTACTGTATGTAACTTTTCCCAGAGTTTGCAGATAAACATCACGGTTCACATTATGGAATGCACAGTGCAAAACGAGAGCGAGGAATAAACACGAGCTCCTTCTTTATCTTCTTTAGTGGTTAATGTTGGAGGAAGTGACATCATCGAGACCGTAACAGTTCAGTTCAATGATAAACAGTAAAAAAAGTCTTTTGTATGTATTTAGGGAGGATTTGTTGTGTTTCCTCCTTAAGTCCTGCGTCTCTAACAGAAACGTTCCTTGAAACGTGATGGAGGAATACGGAATTTTAAAAAAAAAGCATAAAAGTAATTTGAGACTCGTTAAGACTCGTCCTTCACCTGACGGAAGTGGATGTAGAGAAAGTTCTGGAATCCACAGGGTCCGGCGGGGACTGTTTGCTTAGCTGCGCCGCTAAACTCACACAGGAGAAGTAGCCCAGGAGTAAACAGGAAGTGACATCACCACAGCCCCTCCCATTGAAGGCACTGCTGGTCATAAGGCAGCGAGAGAGTTTGAGCTCTCTCGCAGTCATGTGATGTGGAACTGCACCATGATTGGACAGTTATTCAGAAGAAAAAAGTAGGCTGGGTTTACATGGAGTCCTGGTCCTCCATTGGTTCATCAGCAACTCTGAAAGTCATACAAAGAAAAAAAAAATACTGTGACTATGTACAGAAAATAAATTCTGTTCATTACACAGTGCATTAAATATCATGTGGACTCATGAAAGCACACAATGCACTGCAGGAGGCTGGCATCCAAACTACTGAGCCTACAGAATACCCATAATGCACTTCTATAACCAGGAGTTTAACTCAGTGTGATTTATATTATGAATTAACTCTCACATGCCTGTTCAATTTGCAGTCCAGTTTTAATGTGATACAGCAACCAAAAACAATTGTGGAAAAAAATAGAAATGCTTTAGAAGGAAATAAAGGAAAAAGCTTACAGTAACCTGATTGCATAAGTAAGCATACCCTTTTATAATGGGTCATGTGACTGTGCTCGTAATTATCCAATCACATTCAACCTCATGTTCAAAAGTAATTATCATACACCTGTCATCAGTGAAGTGATTCTGATTAAGTCTAAATAAAGAGCAGCTGTTTCTTTGGGAGATTTTAACATCTTGGTTTCATCGAAGCCAAAGAGCTTGCAAAGCATGCATCGCAGCTCACTGAGGACAGGTAACAAACAGCAGAGGGAACGTCCAAGAACAGGACGTCCCTCAAAAACTGACACGAGGACAAGAAGAAAGCTTATCAGGGAGGCTGCTGAGAGACCTACAGCAACATTAAAGCAGCTGTAGGAACATCTGGCGAGGACTGCTCACTTCCTGCAATAAGACAGAAATCTCTCGTATTCTTCACATGTCTGGCCTATGGGGTAGGGTGGCAATATGGAAGACCTGTCTCAAAAAAAATTTCCAAGCTCACCTAAACCACACACACAAATGTGGCAAAATGGCAAAAATGACCAAGGTGAAACTTTCTAAAAATATGTTTGGTGAAGCACAGTGGTGGCAGCATCATGCTATGGTTCTGCTTCTCTTCAGCTGGAACTGGGGCTCTAGGTAAGATGAAGGGAATGAATCATGGACAACTCCATCTTAGCACAAAACCAGCATGATTCTGTTACACAGCAGAAAAATTTCACCTTCTGGCATGATAATGACCAGTCACAGCCCAGATCTAAATCCTATTGAAAACCTGCGGATGACTTGCAGAGGGCTGTGTGCAGGAGATCTGCTCGCTATTTAAAAGATCTGGAGAATTTTGTAAGAAAGACTGGAATAAGTTCCATGACCAAATGAAGATGTGCTAAGTTGGTAGACCCTTACCCATAAATCCAGAGCGCTGTGTTACAAATAAAATGTGCTTCAATGCAGTATTGTTTAAGGGGTGTGTATACTTATACAACCAGGTTATTGTATGCTTTTTATTTCCCCCAAAAAACATTTCTATTTGTTTTTCACTTGAGTGTTGTTGGTTGGTTGTTGTATCACAAAACAGGTGAAAGTGATTTTACTATGTTTTATTTTTGCATCACAAAAACATGTCATTAAAACCGGGGTGTGTAAACTTTTTTATACCCAGTGTCTATAATAATATAGTAAGATGTATAATCTAAATCTATAACGAGTATATGAGACGTATGTTCTGTACCTCTTGATATTGTTCAGGACTCCGACCGAGAGCGAGGCGAGAGCTTTCACTGCAGCAGTTTCCTCGGTGTCTCCCTTCTGAGCACTGACATATGACGAACCCACTGACAACATCATCTCCCTGACACACGGCCAGTACTCACCTGAGAGGCACAGACAAACAGACAGACCAAGAGTGAGACGGACAGGGTATTATATTGATGCCCAGAAGACACAAATTTGCTTTAGGCTCAATTGTAAATGATTAAATTATATACCAGGAACAAGAGCAACAGAAAAATAAGGAGACAGACAGAGAGACAGACAGAGAGGCAGACAGAGAGGCAGACAGAGAGACAGACTGAGAGACAGACTGAGAGACAGACTGAGAGACAGACTGAGAGGCAGACTGAGAGGCAGACTGAGAGGCAGACTGAGAGACAGACTGACTCTGTATGTGCAGGACTTTCTGTAGTGACTGCACGGCGTTAGCGTTGGGTTTCTGATTCAGCATTTCCTCTGGTAAAGACTCCTGATAGAGAGACAGACAAGTCAGTTCACATGCTATATTAGAATAATATCTACATTAGAAACAGAGATAACAGCATGCTGAAATGATTTTACACTTTTTCCTACTGGAGACTCACCAATCAGCACATGAATATCTGAAAGGTCTACTGTGCATTATAACAGTTTGTAACAGGTTATAACAGCTACATGACATTGTAACTGACCTCCAGCCCCAGCAGTGCACTAACACACGACTCTGACGCATCACAGATGGCCGTGAGGTCGTGACCCCCCTCTAGGGCCAAAACCACACGCCCTCCTGCTAACTTCATCAGCTGCTGGGTCAGGAACCCAAAACCTGCACACACACACACACACACACACACACACACACACACACACACAGTTAATAGCCAGTAAAACACAGGTATTAATTTGTGTGTTTGAGATGATGATGATGATGATCATACACTTGGCGGTGACTCTGTATCCCCCTAATGGAGCCGAGTGTCCCTCAGCAGCATCAAACCCCGCTGAGACAAGCACCACATTCGGGGAGAAATCCTGGGCGATGGGCATCACCACCGTCCTACAAACACACACAAATCTTGTTTATAAACAGTGCAACAGGAAGTGTACAGGAAATCATTTCTTCTCCACAGGAAGTACTCAAGTTTTCAGAACCACAGAAGAAGCAAAGCTTCCCATTGAGTCCCACTCATTTCAGTTCATCTTCAAAAATAAACAGTCTGTTTGTCTGTCTCTAGCCCTCTCTTTCTCTATGTCTGTCTCTCTCTCCCTGTCTTTCTTTCTTTCTCTCTCTCTCTCTCTCTCTCTCTCTCTCTCTCACACACTCACACACAGACTTTCTCTCTCTTTTTCTCTGTCTGTCTCTCTCTCCTGTCGAGGCATCACTCAGTTAGTTCAAAGCCCCGCCAGCGTCTGCTTCTCGTTTAGAGCTTGTCATTCGTCTCACGTCACTGACAGCCCGCCATCTGGGAGCCATTTACCTTAATTACCCACAATCCTCCACTTCACCACCCTGCCCTCACCGTGGCAACCAGCCCTGCCTCCTTCCAGACCAATAAAATTACCCACGCTCCCCTGCAAGGACCAGAACGAGATCGACTGGAGCACAGAGAAACAGCGAGCCGGAGAGAGAGATGGAGGGAATGATGCAGAGAGAGAGAAAAAGGGCGAGAGAGCATTAATTAAAGCTCAGTAAGAGACAGACAGGAAGTAAATAGTGAATAGTGGCAGTGAGAGAGTTAGACCTGTCTGTCTGCGTGTAGGGGGGTTTAATGGCCCACCCAGTGAGCATGCGGTCGGTTTGGTCTTCTGGATCTCAGCCAACAAACTCCGAGCAGCTTTTCATCACAAATACTAAAAACCTTTATTAAAGGCATGATGTGGTGGCAAGTCTATGACGTGTGTGTGTGTGTGTGTGTGTGTGCGCGCCGGAGGTTTCATTCTCACACACCGGAGCAAAGCTGGAAATGATTTGAGCTTGGTGCGTTAGCAACCGCCGTGTCTCCGACATCCAGCTGAGTTCAAAACATTCGAAGTTTAGTTCAGAACACGATCAATTCCTCCGAACAGCTAAACCCCGCCCTGGACGCTAACCACTTCCTGCTCTGGTTTTTTACTCCAAATTCAGCGACATGCTGCTAATAAACTTTTGCTTTTGTTTATCTATTTCTTTTTTCAGTTTAGCCAGTTGACACGCCACAGTGGATCTACTCTGTAATCAGGCTTGGGGAGTAACACATGGATACATGAATACATGGAACAGCGTTATGTAATTAGGATACATATAGTTATTATATAGATAATATAGTTATAGAAAAAAAAGCTGTAATCTGATTACAGATCAATTTAGTAAAAACAGGGATTTTTTTTACAGGATAACAATTTTAAAATGCATAAGGGCTGCAACAACTAATCATCAAAATAAAAAAAATCGCTTATAAAAATTAATTACCATTAATTTCATTATTAGTTGAACTGCGTTATGAAACACTCTGCATACATGCTGTGTCACTTCATAACAACACATGAGTGAAATGGAGGAGCAGAAACATCAGTAGGACTTTCTCTACAGTAGGAAACTCTTTACAGTATACTACCCTGCTGGCCTCATGACATAACCTGTGTTTTAATGTGAGTAATATTATCACTGGTTTGTGGGAAGGTGAGGAGAAGCGTGATGTTCCTGCTTGAACTGTTCAGAACAGCTTTGCTAGGTTTTGTTAGACAGCAAGTAGTGAAGCTTTTTGAATCAATTAGATAGATATCAATTAGAATCAATTAGATTAAACATGCACATGTGCCACATTACAGCAGGTCCCGAGTCTCACATCACCGCTCTGGTCTGGAGTGAAATCAGAGCTAATCTTACACTCACCAAGTCATTACCATGGCCTCTGGTGAAAAAATGTGTTCACTGGGTGGAAATTTCACCATTATTTAGTCTTTAAATCAGAAAAGGGGAACAACATCACAGTACAGTGTAAGTTTTGCCTTCAGCTGAGAAAATGCCGTCATCGCCTACATATTTGGTATTGAGGGAATCCAAAAGTACTGTCATTTTGTGGTAATTAGATTAAGTTACTGACTACATTTGTAGCGGGTGATTAGTAACTGTATCGGAATATATTTTTAAAGTAACCCTCCCAACACTGTCTGTATTAAAGAGATAATAGAGGCATGTGATTGGTTGGTGTGTGGGTCTGATTGACTGGAGAATTGAAGAATGCTCTTCCCACCCACACAGCGGGACAGTTAGTGAGACCCTGACAGAGACACAGCAAACTCAGCATTTTAATAACCAGTCACATGTATTAATCACATGTATTATACATGTATCATGTATCACACACTTGTCATCACAATACACTCACACACAGGCACACACAGACACACACAGACACACACAGACACACACAGACACACACTTCCATCTCACCTGAACGCAGCAAGATATTCAGCGTCACCCATCGGCGGGTCGAGACCGCCAGTGAACGCCACGTTCACGTTAAAGCCTTCACCTGCACCAGAGCCCACCTGAGAGATAGACAGACAGAGATATAGAGAGAGAGATAGGTGAGATGGTCATGTGACCTTACTGAGCTTCATCACAGACATGATGCTGTGGTTTAAACATCACACTGTTCAGTAGGACTGATAAGATTATTAGCACTATGACACACCCACACGTACGCACACACACACAAGTGTCTCACCTCCGTTGGTCCTCCACTGCCAGGGAAGAAGTTGCCGTTGTCATAGCGATGAAGTGAGATGTACAGCACACTGGGGTCGGAGTAGAAAATCTCCTGAGTGCCGTTTCCATGGTGAACATCCTGCAAGATGTTATCAAACACTGTGACATCATACTAACATTATTATTATTATTATTATTATTATTATTATTATTATTATTTAGCTGTATTATTCATCAGGCTGTGCTGATCAAATTATGAGGTCTTGATTTATTAACTTTCCAAAGAACAGGCACTAATCTGCATGATTCATTTGCATATTTGTATTGACCCCGCCCACCATTTTATACTCTTATGTTACATATTCATTAAAGCAAACAAATAAAGACAGGTGATGTTAACTGCTCATGTGAAAGATATAATCCCCAACGAATAACTCAATAAATGTAAATGAGTTAAAGTCAATTCTCACCCAATCAACAATGAGGATTTTATTAACGTTCAACTTCTGCTGGAGCTGTTTAGCAGCAATGGCCACGGAGTTAAAATAGCAAAAACCCCTGAGAGAGAGAGAGAGAGCGAGAGAGAGAGAGAGAGAGAGAGAGAGAGAGAGAGAGAATTCACTCACACATGCTTAGTTGATTATTAATCCATAAATACTCTCACACTCACTGTCACACTCACACACACTCTCACACACACTCTCACACACACTCTCACACACACACTCACACACACACTCACACACACACTCAC
>JAQQZU010000015.1:78576-95987 GCA_030068025.1 Parauchenoglanis punctatus
CACACACACACACACACACACACACACACACATACACACACACACACACACACACACACACACACACACACACACAGGGTGCAGGTCTGATTGAGACGTGATAATAGCGGGCATTGATGAGTTTAAATCGGATTTTCTGTGGCATTTGGGGGAATGTCAGAATTGGAAAACACACACACACACACACACACACACACACACACACACATTGAGCTTTGTCGATTTTAGTGGTTGGTTAGTGTTGTCATGTTGGTGAAGGGTTTCTGTGTTATACAGAAGGTTGTAAGTTCATATCCTTCTGCAGCCAGAGATTCACTAAAGTTATGTTCTAACACTGTGTGTAACTCGCATTATTCACTTCCACTATACACTCTGGAGAATCACTACAACACACACACCTCTAATATCACCTCATCAGGAGATATAGAAACAAAGACAGACAGAGAGAGAGAGAGAGCTTGATAGACAGAGAAAGGCAACAGGAGAGCAGGATGAGGAGGAGGAGAGAAGGTCATGCTGTGCTGGAGCTCTAAAGGCCTGCACAGGAATGCAGAGAATTCAGCATCAGACAGAGAGAGAGAGAGTGAGAAATGAGAGAAGAGGAAAAGAAGCAGGGTGTGGACAGAAAAAGAGATTTGTGTGTGTGCGAGTGTGTGTGTGTGAGTGTGTGTGTGTGTGTGTTGGATCGTAGAATTGGATCAGCAGGGAGGAGTATAATGGGTGTGGTGTGTGTTCTGACTCAAAGCAAACACACACACACACACACACACACACAGACACACACACACACACATGCACCACACACACACAGACACACACACACACACACACACACACACACACACACAGACACACACACACACACACACACACAGACACACACACACAGACACACAGACACACACACACAGACACACAGACACACATGCACCACACACACACGGCATGAGTGTTTCCAGTGAAACAGAGAACATCATGAAAAATGGCACCCAAATGAGGACATGTGTCCAGAGAGTGATGGGCGTGTCCAGAGAGTGATGGGCGTGTCCAGAGAGTGATGGGCGTGTCCAGAGGGTGATGGGCGTGTCCAGAGAGTGATGGATGTCTCTTTACACACAAACATTTGAATAAAAAATATTACATTAATAGTAAAAATAATAAATGAAGGATGCCTGTAGATGAAATCTACAACTTCAACATCTTCTGTCTTTCTGTCACTCTGTCTCTTTGTTTCTCTGTCTGTCTGTTTGTCTCTCTCTCTCTGTCTCTCTGTCTGTCTGTCTCTCTGTTTGACTCTTTGTATCTCTGTCTGTCTCTCTGTATCTCTGTCTGTCTGTCTCTCTCTGTCTATCTGCCCGGCTCTTTGTATCTGTCTGCATCTCTATCTGTCTCTCCATCTGTTTCTCTCTCTGTCTGTCTCTCTCTCTGTCTGTCTCGCTGTCTTACTGTCTCTCTCTCTGTCTGTTTCTTTGTTTCTCTCTCTGTTTGTTTCTCTGTCTGTCTCTCTGTCTAGCTGTCTGTCTCTCTTTGTCTAACTCTCTGCCTCTGTCTCTCTCTGTCTGTCTGTCTGTTTCTCTGTCTGTCTCTTTGTCTGTCTCTCTCTGTCTAGCTGTCTAAAATAAAGTCTTAAAAATAAATGCGTCTTGCTGTCTGAGAGCGATGCGAGCTGCTCGAGTAAGAAGGTTTTTGCGGAGACAGACGGCGATGTGAAATGTACGGAAGAGAATTAGGGCCACATGAAGTAAATTTCAGAGAAATTTCAGTCTCTCCTCAGCTGGCTGTTATCGTACTCCCTTCCCTACTCACTCTCCTCCATCACTTCTACCTCCAAACGTTGCCCACTACTGGGGCAATGGTGAATACTGCTGCTGCGGAAGGTTCTGCAGAAAACATACAGGCAAAGTTTGCACACTGCAGATCTTAACACAGAGCCCCAAAAGGGGAGGTGCCTCATAAGAGTCGAATGGGCCATTGGGCCAACCCAGCGTCAGTTGAGAAACCAACCAATGGGCCACTATATCTGCTTTATGTACCAAATAAAAAAATAAAAAATAAATAAATAAATAGACACCCCTGAAGACGCATGGAAAGCGCCCGTTTATACCAGATAGCCAGTCCAAACATGATCATCAAAAGCATTTACTTCTGGGTTCTCAATTTAATACCAAATACAAACTGCACTGAAATTCAGGAGAACCTTATCCTAGACCCCTGGAGGACTCAGGTACGGTCCCACACAAGTTCAGAAAACAGCAAAGAGATGAACCAAACTAAAGGCTCAGGTGACCCTGGTCTACACCAAACACTCTAACATGAAAGAACCCTCTCGCTCTCTCTGTCTGTGTCTCTCTCTCTCTCTCTCTGTCTGTCTCTCTGTCTATCTCTCTTGTCTGCCTCTTTGTCTCTGTGTGTCTCTCTCAGTCTCTCTCTCTCTCTCTCAGTCTGTCTGTCACTCTCTCTGTTTGTCTCTTTGGTTCAGTGCATGAGTGAAAAGCACTTTTTTAATCCTTTTTAAATGAAATTTTCTCTCTTCTCTTGTCTTCTTTTTGGCCAGAAATATAAAGCAAACGAAAACATGTTCAAGTCCTGCAAAACCTTTTTATGAGGTTCAAAAGATCTGACCACTGATGATGATGTCATTACTGTATTACTCAAAGTGAATCTCCACCCACCTTTTTAGAACAGCAGCTCAGCAGAGGTGGGCGACGGAAACACAGCCTAAAAATAACCTTCTACCTGTCTCTCTCTCTCTGTCTGTTTGATTCCCTCTCTCTCAGTCTCTAGCTCTCTCCTCTCTCTCTGTCACCCACACAGTTTTCCTGCTCGAGTGTGTGAGATGGCTCTCTGAACAGTTTCAGTTCTGAAGTGCGTCACTTCAGCAGTGTTCTAGATCCCCAAGCCGCCTGGTTCTGCGCTGCGCTGATGGAAAAACTGTGTGACTAAAGGTGGGGAATCAGAGCAGTGCTGGAAAGTGTGTGGTTTTCACAGGACGGAGACGGAGGACAGAGAGCGAGCCGAGTCTCACACTTAAACACCTCTTTAACGGCTAAAACTCAATCAGACGGGTTTTTCCACCACATTTCCATTTACATTTATTCACTGACTCACAGCTGAGCAGCTCACTGTTACAGAGTCTAATAACAATAAACTAATCAATAAATGATGTGTTGTAATAATAATAATAATGATTATAGCACATTGTAGCAGCTATAAACAGTCGTTCCCTCACCAGCCTCTCTTTTTTTCTATCCTTTGAAATGAATAAACTCTGCTGAACACAGAATGCTAAACACACAGAACACCGAACACACGCAACACTAAACACACACAATACCAACACATGCAACGCTAACACACGCAATGCTAAACACACAAAACACTAAGCACAAGCAACACTAAACACATACAACACTAAACACACAATGCTAAACACATGCAACACTGAACACACACAACGCTAAACACACACAACGCTAAACACACAGGGCACTGAACACATGGAACAAGTTGAAGATCGATATCAGGACTGAAACACACAACATCCTGGTGTGAGGAGAAAATCTGAAAACACCACAGCTGTGTGACAAATTAATCCAGCTGTTTTCACAACCAACTCCCTGAACTAACAGGACACGATCCACTTCCTATCCTGACCGGAACATGACCGGTCTGAGGAAAATGAGTGATTCCCAATTATACAGCAACACACACACACACACACACACACACACACTCACACACACACACACACACACACACATCTATCTGTGTAAATACTGGGCACTGATGTTATATACAGTATATGTTACTACACATCATTACCAGGAAGTGTGTTTGGTTCAGTGGTGTTTCTGCTGAAGTGCGTGTTGTAACATTCTTACACACACACACACACACACACACACACACACACACACAGGATAGAAAAGTTATTTGTGAGAACGTTACTTAAAAAAGAAAACACAAAAGAAAAGAACAGACACAGTTACACCGACTGACTGTGTGTGTGTGTGTGTGTGTGTGTGTGTGTGTGTGTGTGTGTGTGTGCGTGTGTGCAAGAATGTGACATGTGTGTGTATTTAACCTGGCTAGATCCTTGCTGAAACACACCCGATCCCCAAATCACACTTTCTAAAATAACCACGAGAGAGCCGTCGGTCATGTGACTGCACGTCTTTATCACTGTGTTTTATGGAAACAGGAAATAAGAGTAAACGTGGTGAGGGATTGTTAGTGGAGCTGCAGCATTGCGGATCATCAGTTCTGCTGCAGTCACATACATGCATCTTTTATTCTGCGAGTAATCGTGTGTGTGTTTATTTTTGCTGTTCTTAACAACTGTTCGGGTTTGACTTGATAAATAAGTTCTTATAGAAGTGTTACTCAATTCAATTCAATTCAATTTTATTTGTAAAGCGCTTTTAACAACAGACATTGTCACAAAGCAGCTTCACAGAAGTATATCAATTCTGAATCTATAAATTTATCCCTATACATCTCCCTAATGAGCAGCCTGTGGCGACGGCGGCAGGAAAACCTCCCTGAGACGACAAGAGGAAGAAACCTTGAGAAGAACCAGACTCAAAAGGGATCCCATCCTCATCTGGGTGGCGCTGGATAGTGCGCTTACAGCTAACACACTTCTGTAACTGTGTTATTATTATTATTATTATTATTGTTGTTGTTGTTGTTGTTGCTGTTGTTGTGTTTACATTTTCTCCTAGTTCTCTCACGGTCTCTCAACAGACGGATGATAAACTGGATTCAGGAATGTGCTGCGCATTACAGGAGATGAATTTGATTTACTTCTCTGACTCTGGCTGTTTCTCAAACATGCATGAAAATATCGGACCCTTAGCGATCGCTCCCAGACTGAATGAAACCACATCGCTGAACACTATGTAAGTGGTCGCCATAGTAACACACAGAGAGTAATCACTGAGCCCTAAAGTGAGCAAGCGTAATCCGTCTGTGTGTTACGCCGATGTGGACTGTGTTGTGTTCTGGCGTGAAATGAAGAGGCAGGAAACAACACTGGATCTCTAGTTCTTTACTCACAAACAACTGTACCAATAATGTGTACATGTGTGTGTGTGTGTGTGTGTGTGTGTGTGTGTGTGTGTGGTGCATCTGCTTGGCTCAGTTCCCCTGATAACAGAGCAAAATGCATGCCATTAGCGAGGTACAACAAAGTTTTCTTTCACTCTTTTCTGTTGAACATGCTAACTTAACATGCTAGCATTAACTAACTCAAATCTCTGAAAGACTTGGATATAACGTAGAAGGAAATACAGTAGTCTGGTCACATTCAAATTAGATTGAATAACTTTTATAAACTTTTATCGACAGAGTGTGACTTAATATTAACCTGCCTCTGGCTATGCTGGGAAAGGCTTTTACTGGAGTGCACACGCACACGTACGCACGTCATCACACTGAACACGTCCACACACACACACTGACTCAAAAACATACAGGTAGGAGGATAGAATTGAAAATAAAAGATTTAAATATAAAGCGATGTTTTGGTGAAATTCATAAGCTGTGTCCACAACAACCACTACACAAGCGACGGGAACCTCAGGGCTAAAACCATGTAGTGTGCACTAAAGGAATTCTGAAGGTTAAAGGTCTAATCTTCTGTTCTACAGAGCTGTATAAAGTAGAGAACATTCTGGATAGTGCTCTAATCTAAATGCACCCCCTGCATGGGAGAAACATGTAGCACACTAGTGTAGGGAACATGATCCGGATTTCAGGTGAATGACTTTTTCAGCCAGCTAACAATTTTTTGCCCCTAGAACGTTCTGGGAGCGTTATTATTTGGTTACTGGAACAATGTTTGTTTGGCTGTTCTATAGTTTGCCAGGAAAGTTTGGTTTTTACATAAATATAACAGTAGTTTTTGTTGACATGTTTTGGTTTATGGAGTGTTCTCCTAATGTAACATTTGAAATGTGGGAACCTTTGGAGAACCTTCCCATTAGGTTCTATCAACGTTCCCCTAACCATCCATCACTCAACATCGAATGCAGCGTTCTAAGAGTGTCCTAATAGGGTTGTGTGAATAAAGACTAAAATACAACCAATTAGGAACCTTGTGTGAAATGCACAATGCAACCGTAAGAGAACATTAGAGTTTTTCGTTCTGCTATGTAATATCCTGGAGCGAATGTTCTCTAAACGTCGGGAGAAGATTCTTGTAAAACTAGCCGTAGAGAACCATAAGCTAATGTAGAATGTTCTGAGTTTGCTGGGCACTTACACAGTGCAGTGCATTGTGGGTAATCAGTGCCTCTATGCTCTTTGGTATTTATTATACTTGCTGCACTAGGTAGGGAGCGCTGTGCCTTTTTATAACCCCATGTAAACTGTCTGTGATGCTAGCCTCTTGTAGTGTTGGTTATTCAGGGGTAGTGTGCAATATAGAGAATAAGGTTGATTTGGGACGCAGCACTAGTGTGCAGACTGTAATGTGAATTAATTGTGGATTATTTTCTTTATGAGTGTGTAAGGTGATGTGGTGTGTTCTCCGCATGTTCTCAGGGTGAGTAATGATGTGCTCTCAGCCTGCAGCTGGAAAAATCCTGCAGCTGCTGAAAATGTCAGTGGTGTGAATCATACGGCGCTCACTTCCTGTCCACTCTCACACTGCTGAAAACACAAATGTTTTCACTCTAACTCGAGTCACAAGTTATTTATAGAGAGCCACCTCAGGGGTCTTAAACTCAACACCCTCAGGAACAAACCTGCCCCAACTGCCACTCTCTAACAGCCCCTCCCCCCAATGCGGTGTACAATAACCATCACAAACCCCTGCCCTTTAAGCATCACGAGGACCCGAGGACTGGCCTTAATAAAGTTCAGTGTTTAAAGTGACTCGAGTGAGGTCTTTTTTGAGACAGAAACTCATAGCCTGGTCTTATGGACCCTTCGTTGTCATGGTAACGTTGGCTCTAAGCCCCGCCCCTTACATCCTTACATGCACATAACTTTGGATCAGATTACATGTGATGCGGAAATAAACACAGATTTTATACACAGTGTCCTGTTTAGGATTCATATAAACACTTGGTCAGGAATCTGTAATCAGAACGAATTCATAAAGACTGGAGAAAATCTTTACATGTAAACACAAGCAGTGTGATTGTTTATTGTCTCTCTCTCTCTCTGTCTCTCTCTCTCTCACACGCACGCACGCACGCACGCAGACACACACTGCCTTTATTACAGTCACAGTCAGTTATAACCTGTATAAAACACTGTAATTATCTTTTCATCAGTAAAACTCTACCTTGAATAATGAACAAAAATTCGTTCATTGTAAAATTCCTGCAGGATCAGTAAAGTTTATCTTAAAGCTAAATTATTAAAGTAAATTAAGTAACAATTATAAGGTGTTTATTTTCCTTCTATAGAAAGTTCACTAAAAACCTGAAGTTCCTCGCCACTTCAATAACTCATTAACTAAAACAAAAACATCCCTTTAGGAAGATTATAACAAAACAAATAGAAAAATAATATTTCGTTATTAATGTAGATTTATTTTATGATATTTTATTTATGAGTTTATGAGTGTAATATATATATATATATATATATATATATATATATTTTATCAATATATAAATAATAATATAAATATAATATGTAGTATGAGTGCTGCTAGAGAGAGCAGTTTAATCAATGTTTACTCTTAATTACTGCTGAGAGAAATTATTATCTAGTTTATAATAATAAATTATACTAATAACTATTCCTTTATAATAATTTTTCATATTAATTACTTTTAGTCCTTATAGAGATATTTTTTCCTGTAATGGCTCCAGGAACAAATTATACACAAATCAAAACAAATTAAACTTGAAATTAAAACAATTAAGGATCGAATCTTTTCATGAAATAAAGTTATTAATTGTGTTTTAAATGCAGCACATCTGAGGCTCATCATCACGCTGGGAACACATTCATCTCTGTCTAACAGGAAGTCTTGCCAAGGGCTTGGGTTGACCTTTGACCCCTCTTGACCTCCTGACCTTCCTGCAGTGCAAGTATTTACAGGTCACTTTCAGAGAGACGGAATCCTTCAGCGCTGACCTCAGATCAGATTTCCTCTGAGAGTGTGTGTGTGTGTGTGTGTGTGTGAGTGTGTGTGTGTAAAAGCGAGCAAGTTGAGAAGTGTTCTATAAAGTGCACAACTCAGAGTCACAGTTATTTCGTTAAGTTTACGCTATTGTTTACGGAGCTGCGAGTTTAGCGCTGATCTGAGATCAGACTTCGTGTGTTTGTTTTCGTGTGTTTGTAAGTTTAAATCTGACTCGGAAAGAAAATGAGGAGCATCTCAGGTTGGTGAAGGTCAGGAGTTCCTCGTAAACACGGCTGGAGGTAAGAGGAAGTCATTAAGTGAGTAAGTGACTGAGTGCTAGTTAAGATAGGGCCCTTGAAGTCGTGTGAGGTGGGTATTGGGGCTGTGGGGGCTGTAGGGGGAGTCGGGGGGGGTTGGTGCTGGGATGTTCAGGTCACTCTCACATCATGGCCGGTGATGACATCATCAGTCAGCGCCTGCTTTCCTCTTACTCTGTGTCTGAGGCCCGGTCCACACGTGTACAGATATCTTTAAAAACTTACTTTTTAATTCTCTGTTTAAAAAAAAAATCCCCTCGACATGAACATTTCTGTCTCCGTTTACTAAAAAACTAAAAAATGATTTGAAAACGCTCACATGATCACCCCAGCACAGTGACACTAATGCCATAAACTGTTACACCAAACTCCTCCAGAATAACCTTAAGAGCGTATCGAATATTATAGAAGAAGAAACGCAGAGAAACGTCAACAAAATTCTAAAATTTTACACTCCAAACATGAGGATTCATCTGTGTGTTATGATGATGATGATGATAATGATGATGTGGAACTAAAGCTTTGCTCTGATCCTAATTCTGGGTTCTCAGTGTGGCTTGTAGTGCCGGGGTGATGGAGTTTGGAGCAGCACAGCACACATCCTATTCTGTCTCCTTACACATCATGGTGCGATAATGCAAAGAGAATTTAAGTGAAATTACAGAGCATGACCTGATCAGCACGCGCGAGTCTGAGCACACACGCTAAACACATGCTAAACACACACAAGGAAACACTGACATCAGTTTCTCCAGCTTGGAGGCTGTAAACAATTTCCCTACACTGGAGAAACATGATAATAATATTGGGAATATGATAGGAATATCAGTAAGACCAGGAAAACAGTGCGATGATTCAGCTGTGTGTCATCTTTAAGTGCCTCGGAGCATTATGGGTATCCTTTGTTTGTTTACAGTGCATCATTCAAAGGATGAGATTAAAAAATAACTTTTTTTAAAGGTGAAAACTGTCTACCTCAAGTGTTCAATTTTAAGGAAAAGAGGCGGGGCTAATGAGATAATGCTGTTTTCATGACAACTCGGAATTGCCCAGCTCGGGACCTCCTACTGTTTACACCAGAGCATTTTTTTACACAAACTCAGCCATATGAAGTCAGAAATCAAAGGTTAATTAAAGAGCTGTGCTCTCTCTCTTTATCTGAAAACACTCTCCCATCGGTGTGTACAAACACTTTTTTTTTTTTGTTACAAAGACAGGAGGACAAACGTGCTCTGTGCTAATTAAACAGTTAATTAGTGATTAATGAAAGAATCTGCTCTTGGGTGTTACTGATGTGTGTGAACAGGAATAAGAGCTGGGCACTAAATTCATATTCACATTATAGAGAACAGGAGTTTTGGCGAGACAGAACATTTCCTGTTTGGACAGGAAATGCTACTGAGGCTGAGAATTATCAGTAAAAACACAGAGCAGTGAGAGACGAGAGGCACAATTTGCTCTGATTTCCATTCAAATAAACCCAACTGAAAACCCAGTGCTAAATACAGGATACGTGGTTAGCATCACTGCTAATCCAACACACAAACACTGGAGTCAGTAACCAAAGCATGTGAACATCACGATTCAAAATGAAACAGTCAAAATTATTAAGGGAATCGAGTGAATGTGGACAGTGGGAATAAGCTCAAAACACAAACACACACACACACACACACACACGCACACACACACACACACACACACACACACACAGTGAGAGAGAGAACAGAAAACAAAGTGTCATTTCCACCTGAACGTAAAGTGTGTAACTATATGTGAATGAGAAAATCTCATTTTCAACAGGGAACACGGCCCACAACAAGCTTAAAATGAAAGAAAGATTTTTTTGTGCCCTGAACACATTTGTTCAGTAAAACATTCATGTACAGCTGCAACTCCACGATAAAGACGAAACCGCACATGATCGTCAGCAACATGACATGAGCCCATTAAAACTGCGATCTGTAAATCAGAAATGTTGTTGTTCAGTTTTTACTCTGTGTGTTTATTTCATTTCCTTCATTCACAAATACACAGAACTGAGTGGGAGTTGAAGCGAAGCTCCTGATTGGTCGGCTTTTATAACGCTCATTATGACATCATCAACTTCAATTCCATCAGTGTGTGTCAATGGGGAAGTTTCTCACTTTACTCTGAAACTGTTTAAACACTAAAAATGACACTGACATCCTCTATAGTACCCCAAGTGAGAACACACACACACACACACACACACACACACACACACACACTTCTTGTTATCCCTCTGAAGTGTAAAATCTGTGTTGAGAATTCTATCGTTCCCTTTTTCCCGTCTGCTGGTTTTTGGACGCTGAGCTCTGACTCACTGAGGGTCTGTTCCCAATTTTCATCTCTCCCTCCTTCACGTCCTCCACCCAGAGAGAGAGAGCGAGCGAGCGAGCGAGAGAGAGAGATAGTGAGAGAGTGTTCCAAAAACAACACAACTAGTTGAGAAAAGACACAAAACGTTTCTCCACACACACACACACACACACACACACACACACACACACACACACAGACGCACACACACACATACACTTGAGCCTCTCCCTGTTCAGCCGAACTCTTATCAGCTTTTTCCTTCCCCTCCGCAAGAGAGAGAGCGTGGGAGAGGGAACCTGCACCCACAAAACAACAGGAGGAAGCCGGTAATCTGAGCCCAGAGAGAGAGACAGGCATAGAGAATGTGTGTGTGTGAGAGAGAGAGAGCGAGAGACAGGCTGAGAGGAAGAGAGACTTGTGGAATAGAGATACTTCTGAAGTTTAATAGAACACAGAAGCTGAAGTGCACTCATCCTGCAAACAAGGGAAAACACTGCATACACTGCAGGTTCTCTGTCTGTCTGCCTGTCTGTCTGTCTGCCTGTCTGTCTTTCTGTGTGTCCAGGATCAAACCCTAACATGAAAGTGTGAGAGCAGCAGAATTAAACGAGTCACTCACCAGCTCAGAGTGTATACGTCCACAGAGTCGAGAACTTTACACAAGCGTTCATGTTCCCTGTCCTGATCCAAGAGACAGAGACAACGTCTGGCACAGACAGAGAGAGAGACAGAGACACAGACAGAAAGACAGATACAGTGACAAAGAGACGCAGACAGCATCCAGCAGAGACAGACAGAAAGTGAACAAGGAAAAGGGTTGAGCCCGTCTCTCTCTCTCTCTCTCTCTCTCTCTCTCTCTCTCTGTCTCAGCGACTATTACGATCCCTCAGAGTCTGAGTGAGTGAAGGAAGAAACAAGCTCTGTGTGTGTGTGTGTGTGTGTGTGTGCGTGTGTGTGTGTGTGTGTATGTGTGTGTGTGTGTGAGGGGCTGGAGGTGGGAGGGACCCTCTGTAAGGAGGCCAGGGGCTGTCTGCGTCTGCGACACACAATGGCAGGAAACTGTGTATCGAAGGGTAAAACACAAACCCCGAGACATTAATAATGAAAAAGTGGAATAAAAACAACAAGATCCTAAACCAACGGAAACAGCAGAACTGAGGCAGAACCAAAGCAGAACCGAGGCAGAACCACATTCTGTGGGCTCCTGATTTACAGAATGATCCTTCAGGGCTCTTTTACATCATCACTGTTTTGTGTGTGTGTTTAAAAGCAACATGTGAACATGAATCTGAGTCTCTCTCTCTCTCTCACACACACCCACACACACCCCCCCACACACACACCAGTATTTTAATAATTTATTTCACTTTATATTATAATATTTTCATCTCATATTATTTCAGTTTGGTTGTAGTGTGTAGTGCGAATGTTTATTTGTTTTATGACATTTTGAAATTGTAGTTTTTTTTAAATATAATTCAGTTGTAAAAAGAGAAAAGTAATTTTTGGGTGTGATGTTCAAAAGATAAAGGCGTAATACAGAGTGCAGAACTTCACACTCTCCTTCAGCTTCACAATTCACACAAGCACAGAAATGAATTACACCTGCTTTTTCTTTTATTTCAGTTTGTTTCAGAGGGAACAGTTCTATTTTTAATACTTTTAACACATTCGTTTTAGTTTGGAAAAATGCTGAATACAGCCGGTTGTGCTGCCCTGACTCCCGGTCACGGTCTCATCGGGATTAAAACTTGCGAGCTCTTTTCTGTTGCATCACTCAGGACAGAAACAAGACTGACTCTGACTGAAACACACTGACAGATGAGACAGTTTCCTTGATTAAATTAGTTCTTAATTACATGTAAAATTATTCGTTAACCCCGCCCATGACGCTGAGCCATGTTTCCCGACTCGTGTGCTCTTCAGTCTCACATCGACTTTTAATTGTTCTAAATTCATCCATCGCATGCCCTCCCGCTCCCCCCGCCCCGCTGACTTCCTATAATGGACTACTTTCAAGTTTCTCATGTGATTCTTTCCTACAAACCTAATGACTATGACTAAATCTTAAAACTAGAGCTTTTAGATCTGCTAACGTGTCTCAATCCTGGCCTCAGAGCAGATTCTTAACTCACCTGAAAGTCATTTTGTATAGAAATTCTGCCTTATAATTACATATAAATATCAAACCCAACCATCTTTAAAAGTCTCAAAAAAAGAGTATCTTTAAATATGAATATTCAAAGCACCCCCTCGTCTCTCTACGCTACAGAAGAGCGTATCATCATTTAATTACACACATGATGTGGCTGATCTGACTAAGTTAATTTCCTCCACTTGCAGAATCATTTAGAGGAGCCATGAGGCCAGAGGAGAAAAACTGATTTTTGTCACTCACTTCAGAAAATGGAGGAATAAAAGCTAACTGAATGCTAAACTCTAACGTAATCTCTCTTCATCAGTACATCTGATAATCTGATTTTGTATAGAGGCAGGCATGGTACAGAAATCAGATTCAAACTGCAGGATGGAATTATGGCCCTGTTTTAATCCCGTGTTTAATACTTCCATCATTCATTCCATCCTTGCTAATCATGTTAACAATCACTGTGCACTTACTTACAATGAGCACGTAGCATTAAACGAAGCTAGTCCTTCCACACACAGTTATATACACCAGCCTCGTCTAACTGGCAGAGGAGGAGGCATCGCAGTTATTTGTAATGATAAACTAGGCATCAGTCATAAACCTGGACATAAATTCAATGCACTTGAGGTTCTTTATACTATCATAACATATATAGCCACAAAAAATAAGTCTGTCCTGTTGTTTCCGCTAATTATTACTTACAGACCCCTAGGGCCGCATTCTGAATTCCTTTGTGAATTTGCGGATTTCATCTCAAACCTGGTTGTCTCTTTTGACAAAGCATTAACTGCTGGAGACTTTAATATTCATTTCCATGACTCAGGAGATCATCTGAATATAATAAAATTTTATTCTAGATTCTTATATAATACAGTAACAAAATTACCGTAGAGAATTAAGTCTGCAACCACAACCACTTCATATGTCTGGATGTATTTCCAGTGGTGCCATCATATTTCTACACTGGCAATGTTTTGTCATTATTGAACTTTATTGCCATCTACTGGCTTTTAAGATGTATGGCTTTGTTGAGCACAGATTTCCACCAATCCCAAATGCCAGATCTTTCAATGTTAGCAAAAGCCAAACTAATTTCATGAAGCTGCCCCCTGAATCAGATCCACTCCAAAATTTTATTGGTTCTTTCTTGACCCATGCTATAACCTGCTACAAAGTTTCATGGAAATCTTTTCGGTAGGTTTGTGTAATCCTGCTTAAGTCAAACAGACAAACAAACAAACCACAATGAAAACATAATCTCCTTGGTGGAGGTAATAAGACCACCACAGAAATATGCATACCAAAATTTTTTTGTCAATGACAAAATTGAAAATATCAGGCAAAAAGTCTCGCATATGAAGTAGATAGTATTATTAGGACAACCTTCTTTCATCTGATACAACCTTCTTTCATCAAATACTGCTAAGATAAGAAATATGATGTTGCTGCATGATACAGGAAAACTAGTTCATGCTTTTGTTACCACTAGGTTAAATTATTGTAATGCCTTACTGTCTGGATGTTCCAGTAGGTGCATAAACAAGCTCCATTCAGTCCAGAACGCAGCAGCAAAAGTCCTTACTAGAACAAGAAGATATGAGCACATCACCCCTATCTCATCTACACTGCATTGGCTCCCAATCAAATTTCACATTTATTATAAAATTGACTGAATGGTCTCGCACCGCAGTAACTGAGCAAACTTCTGGTCTTTTATGATCTGCCACGCCTACTTAGATCAAAAGTTGCAGGCTCTTTGTTAGTACCTTGAACAGTGAAGACTACAGCAGGGGGCAGATCTTTCTCTTTTAGATATGCTGTCTTAGCTAGCCTTGCTGAAGTTCCTTCTTGCACTCTGTGCACAATGTACATTGTCTTTAACCATTATATCACATGAGCATACCTAATAATCTGTTTCTCTCTCTCTCTCTCTCTCTCTCTCTCTGTCACTCTTTTGAGCTGCACATGCTTCTCCTGAGATACTATCCTGAAATACCAGTGATCCTGACTCCTTCTGCCCTTCAGACCTGCCTGATCCATCCAGATGCCCTACTTCTGTTTGAAGTTATCATCACTTTGGAAAACGCGCTCTTGCTGAGGATGGCCCCATCTGGACAGCCTAAAGATACATAACTGAGATAACTGAGGATTGGAATCACTTAAAAACCATAAAAATGGCTTAGGACTGCAATTGCTCCAAACACTTCTGCACTCAATTCTCCATCACTGAGAATTGATAATGAAATAGACTTAATGTTAAAACTATAGTGAATTCAGAAATAACTTTGATGCTCATTACTGCAGTGTGTTTTTATTTCTGTGTGTGATGCTGTGATCTGTGATTATATAAAACATATCTCTGTATCACTGTGCTTGAGTTGATCAGTAAAAAGCAGAATGAAATGCTGTAGCAGGTGGAACGGTTCCAGTAAGAACCAAACAACAATCACAACCAACAGTAAACAATGAAACTCCACATGGACACAGTAAGTGAGGTGTTTATGGCACTGACTCCATAATACAATGTTCTAAAACTCAAAAGAACAAAAACATCCTGTGAGAAAAAAAACTCAATAATGACATTAACCCTGAATACTGGATCACCTGTCTTACTTCCTAACTCTCTCTCTCGCTCTCTCTCTCTCTCGCTCGCTCGCTCGCTCTCTGTTGCTTGTGTTTTGATGAATTGTCGGAAAACGGGAAGCGTCCAATTATATTATAACTAAACAACAAGTTATAAATAGTGTGTTGCAGTCCCCCACAGACAGATAGACAGAAAAACAGATACACAGAAAGGCAGACAGATTTTATCTTTATTTTATTCTTACTTTATTTCTTATGTGTATTTTTGCCTTATCTTTTATATATGCTGCTAGGACACTTGAATTTGTCCCTGGGATAAATAAGTGTTATCTACTCAGACAGACAGACAGACAGACAGACAGATAGATAGATAGATAGATAGATAGATAGACAGTGGGTTACAGGTCAGGGGCTGCAGAGGAATAGACAGTGTGTAGAGAAGAAAAGTGCTGCTGTGTGATTAAAGCTGAATAATGTATGACTCGATGATAAGAACATTATAGCTGAAGCTTGTTTGCTAGCTAACTAACATGCTAATTAGCTAGCAGCGCATTAGAACACTGTATCAGTGTGACAGAATATTCGGGAAAATGAAACCAAACAGATGATAAAGTCTGCAAATAAAAACATCAGTCTTTTTGAAACAAAAACTGTATTGTAGTGCAGCAATACCTTCTGGGTAAAGTTAAAATTTATTTGTATAATGCTACTAACAACAGATATTGTCACAAAGCAGCATTACAGAAATATGTAAATTCTTAATATAACTTTTACATTTATAACCTTTTCCTTTACTAAAACACTCTTTGCCTGAGAACCCTCCAGATCTGCTTCTTAAAAAAATAGCTTAATAAAAAGCTATTAATAAAAGGCTATATTTTCAGCCTAGACTTAAACACTGAGACTGTGTCTGAGTCCTGAACACTAATTGGAAGGCTGGTCCATAACTGTGGGGCTTTATAAGAGAAAGATCTGCCCCCTGCTGGTAACATGTTAAAGTCCTCCTTTAACTTGACACATTAAAGTCAGAAGTCTACGCCCGACACGCTAAAGTCAGAAGTCAGCGCCTAACGTTTTAAAGTCAGCCATCAGGGCTTGACACGTTAAAGTTGGCCATGAGTGCATAAATTGTTAGTGGACACACACACACATGCACACACACACACATACACATGCATACATACACACACACACACACACACACACACACACACACACACACTCACACACACACTTCCTGCAGCTGCTTCTCTTACTCACACTAATGCATTCCACTTTAATCCCACACTGACAAACTCTCACTGTCTCACTCTCTTCATCTGACTCTTTCTCAGTCTGTCCCACTCTTCATCTGTCTCATTCTCCAGCTGTCTCACTCTAGCCCCATTCAATTCTATTTAGTTTTATTCATAAAGTGATTTTAACAATGGGCATTTTCACATAGCAGCTTCACAGAAATATGGAAAAATGAATTTAGATTTTGATCTCTAAGGAATAAACCAGAGATAACAATAGTGAGGAGGAGGAAACCTCGAGTGGAACGAGACCAAGAGGGAACTTGTCCTCATCTGGTGACACCGGATAGTGCCATAGTGCCATTCTGACCCATTACTCTTCCACATGGGGTAAATTATAGAATCAAACAGTACAGAGTGTGTTGAAAGGATCTTCAGGAGCATCAAAGTCATTTTTTTTTATTTCAGCAGTTCTTTTGCTTTATTTATTTTTTTTAACAAACCAACAGTATTCAAGTGAAGTTATTCACTGAAGAACAGGTGAACAGTGAAAGACAGACAGACAGACAGAGACAGAGAGACAGAGAGAGAGACAGAGACAGACAGAGAGAGAGAGAGACAGAGAGAGAGAGAGAGAGAGAGAGAGACAGACAGACAGAGAGAGAGAGAGAGAGAGAGAGAGAGAGACAGAGAGA
>JAQQZU010000015.1:100841-114371 GCA_030068025.1 Parauchenoglanis punctatus
ATTTATTTATTGAGAAAAATGATCGAATATTACATATTTGTGAGTGGCAAAAGTATGTGAACCTTTGCTTTCAGTATAATTGTTCAGCCTGAAATGACAATTACCAAACCCTTTTTCAGAGCAGGTTGGATAAAGGATATATGGTATCTTTTGACATGTAATGTAACATATCAAAGTTTCTGGGTTAAGGATTGAGAAAAAAAAAAGAAAAATTGCTCAGAACTTAGGAAAAGTATGAAAAGTTTAACATTCCCAAGGTCAAACCATTCATCGATACAAAGTAGAAACTTGAACAAACGCTGCAGAAAAGGATTGGCTTACCATATCAATACTCAGATGAACAATTATTTATCTGTTGTCTCACACTCCAAAGCCCATTTGTCCTCGTCAAAGGCAAGCTAAGTCTGAAAAAACTGAAGCTCACAAAAAAACTATACGTAAAAAAACTAGCTTGAAAACTATTCATAAATTCAAACACCACTGGCTTATGGTATTATTACAAAAAAAATTTTTTTCTGGATTTTGTTCATAACACACTTAAGGCATTGGGAAAGAAATTAAAATGTATTTGTTAGAACTAGAACTTATAAGAGAACTTATATCTAGAACTTAATAGAAATTAGTAAAAAAAAAAAAAACAATCCCAGAATGCAATGTCTGTACTGCGTGAGACTGTATTAAAGAGGAAGCAGGCTGAAACCAGAACACTGCTGTATATTTATAGCCATTCTGTAAAAGATACCGCATGTTACAGTTTTATAGAAATTCAAGAAAATACTGTTAGAAATTACCTGTAAAATTTACAGTAAAGGGTTACAGTGTGGTCAATTCACCTGCTGAGGTAAATCTCAGTTAAAGCTCAACAAAATAATACCTAAAAAAGGGATGCTAAAGATCAACCAGCAGTTAAACATCTCAGTGACCAGTCTGACTGCATCGAGAAGTCAAAACTAGACGAACACTGGACATGTAATGTGTGTCGGTGTGATTGAGGTATAAACCAGCGGTCAGTGGTGTTCGATTATATAATGAAGGTGAAAAAAACTTTTGATTGGTGAGATCATGTTTTGCTGTTTTATATCAGTTATCTTTATATTGCTTTAACCCAAGTTTACAACAACAATGATAATAGAAGGAGAAAAGGACAAAAGTGTGGAGAGACTTTTCTTGGATGTTTAGCATGAGTCTTTTTTATAACCAAATTTTACAATATTTTAAAATATAAACTATATCAAAACTATAGTAAACAAACAAGCAAACAAATAAACAAATCAATAAATGTGTATTTTAAAGGATTAGACATAAATTGGTCCAATATAACACACTGGATTGCAGTTTTGAAAAGTCCAGCACCAACATCGCAAACGATATTAATATTGTGATAACTATTTACCAAATCGATCTATCGCTCGACTCTGTAAGCTCCGCCTCCTGCTGTAAATCCGTCCAATCCGGTGCAGCGCAGTCTCTCCGTTAAAAGCAGCGGAGCGCGCGATCATGTGACAGTAAATGTAGTAACGCGCGAGCACGAGAGTAAAGCAGCGCAAGAGCAGGGGGTTACGTCCTACACTTTATCACTTATATACACACATCCAAATACACACACACACACACACACACACACACACACACACACACACACAAGGAGAACCCGACGAGCTGGAGTCCACAGGTGAGTGTGTGTGTGTGTGTGTGTGTGTGTGTATGTATGTGTGTGTGTGTGTGTATGCGTGCGTGTGTGTGTGTGTGTGTGTGTATATGAGAGTTAATGTACTCAGAAATGCACAACCGAGTTCCAGCTCCAGACTTTCCAGGAATTCTTCAGCGCTCGAGTCTCTCACACTCTCTCACTCACGCGCTCATGATGATGATGATGATGATGATTTCCGCTCACGCGCTCTCTCTGATCTGAATTTACTCTCGGTCATAACGCAGAGATCTAAACTATTACAATTACTATCTATATTACAGTCTGATAAACTGCTGGTGTGTGATATAGTATGTCATGTGTAACTACACTTCCTGACGCGACTGAAGAAAAAAAAAGAAGAAAATTTGCATATAAATGAGAGTTTATTAATGCGTTAAAGTCAGTCTGCGTGTTAGAAACAGATCCGTGCAGAATGAGGCACTTTAAATATCCAGCTGTTGGAGAGCACATGTGTACAGAGCCTGAGTTTATTACATTACTGCTCCACTGCACTCTCGCTAATCAAGAGTTCTTTCCATCAAAAGACAGCGTTTGTACCTTTAGTGTATATACTTTTAAATAATAATAATAATAAGAAGAAGAAGAAGAAGAAGAAGAAGACAAAGAAAAGAAGAAAAAGTAGAAGTTACAGCACACACATCATCAGATAAAACCACCACACTAAAGAAACTGAACAAGTCCCCAGTTTGGTAGCTTTATTTATATCTGTAGCAAACTTAACGCATGTTTAATTTTTATATAAATATATAAATATGTACTCTTCTTATTTTCAGACTCCTTATTCATCTACAGCAGTTTTGTTTCCGGTAGTCAAAGAAAAAAGTTTCTGATCTTCATGTTGTAGATATAGCTGATGAGTGAAAAGCAACGCAGTAACGGCAATAAAACCATCAGAATTAACACTGTGTTCATGGATAATCAGACAGATGAAGTTTTTATTCCTCAATTAAAAGCACAATGTCACAAAAAAAGCATCATTTTTACAGCATGGAGTTGGCAGCTGTCCGAGTTTCCAGATTTTCTTATGCTCATGCTTATTTATACACACACTTCTATGAATGGGTTCTTCTGGTTAACCACATAACACACACACACATACACACACACACACACACACACAAACACACACACACAACTACTACAATCTACAGTACTTTGAATATCTGATCTCCTCACAGGTTCTGACTAGGAATGGTGGATCGCTTGTCGGTGAATGAAGAAAGGTTCTTGCCGTGCGGTTCCTCTTTGCCAGTTCACCACCTGTCGGACATGGTGAGGGACGAGCGGGTCTACCAGGTGTTTCCCTCTCCTTTCTCCGAGGATGAGCTGAGCGACTCTTCCAGCTCGCGTTCCTGCTCCAGCCCTGAGTCTCAGGTCCTGAGCTCCAGGTGCAGCAGCAGTTCAAGCAGCGAGAGCCAAGATGGCCTCCTGGACTTCCTCTTGTCTCAGAGCCAAACATCTTCCACCTCGGTGCTAACTCCTGCCATGGTTCCTCCTGTTCTCCCCATGGGTCTGGCCTGGGAGTCTCGCAGGGATCGGACCAGCAAAGAGGAATGCTTTGAGTTTCCTGTATTTCCTGGAGATCTGGAGGAACATGCAGGCCTTCTCTTTCAACCCACACTGGAGGAGATCGAGGAGTTTCTGGAGGAGAACATGGAAGTTGTTGCCTTAAAGGAGAAAGCTGATGGTATAGTGACTGACACTTCATCAGAAATAAAGACACAAGACCAGACAGTGCCTGTCTCCAGCATGATAGAGATGACCGAGCTTAAACCTAAGAGTGTCCAGTCTTCTGTTGGAATCACTACAGTCTCTCAAACTGCAGTGAAGAAGGAGCCATTCTCTGGGATGGAGAGCTCAGGGGTGCCAGTGTTGCTGCAGATCCAGCCCTTTCCCATCAAACAGGAACCAAATCCGAATCCAGCACCCACTTCTCAGTCGCCTACACCCACTTCGGACATCAAAATTACCCAGCTGCTGGTCAACATCCAGGGGCAGACATTTGCTCTGGTTCCTCAAGTGGTTCCACCAGCTAACCTCAGCAGCACTTCCTCCAAATTCGTCCGCATCGCTCCTGTCCCTATCGCAGCCAAACCTTCAGGACATGCGGAGAACATGGCCAATGGAACGCAGGGAGCAGGACTCCTCATCGGGAGTCAGAAATTCCAGAAGAGCTCTGTAGCTGATCTGATAAAGATGCATAAGTGCACTTTTCCAGGCTGTGCCAAGATGTACACCAAGAGCAGTCATCTGAAGGCTCACCTGAGGAGACACACTGGCGAGAAACCGTTTGCCTGCACGTGGCCAGGATGCGCCTGGAGGTGAGATTTGGGGGGGATATACTTACTGTACCGGGTTCCACATTCAGAGCTGAGGCTAGTATCAGGAAACAAGAAGCAGTTTTCATATCTTTGGACCTAATTTTTGCCCAGGTTTGGTTAGCAGAACTTGTTTCGTGTCCCTCATTTTGTGCTTTTGGTGCTTTTAGAAGTAAGTTTGCAGATATAAAAACAGCTAAATGAGTGGTGAGTATGCAGACAGGGGGCAGGTACGTGACTGAGCGTTGTGTAAGCAGTGAAGCAGATCACAATTTCTTTTGATCATTTATAAATGAACTTCAGCAAGAAGTCAGGAATCAGAGCTGATCTGCACAGAGGCATCAGCGAGCAAGTGGAACAGGAAGCATTCAGCAGTAGATTAAAAATGCTGACCTTGACAATGTGAAGCTAGGGTTTAGTTGGACAGATCTAATGTTGAGGAACATCTTGTAGAAGAAGCATCATGTGTAATAGGAGTTTGCCCTTTGAATGTGCTTGTGTTTGGTATTATCTGTGTTATTTTGGAGATTAGATAAAGTCTTTGAAGTGATGTGAGACTTTGGCCCTTACAGCTGCTCATATTTGCTGTCTGTTTATATCCACACGACCTCCAGCGCTCGGGTCTCAAACTGTTGTGATGAATCTGTGATTGTGTGCTGAAGTGAGTGACGTTTTTGTCAGGCAGATAAACATCTGAGTGAAGTTTGGGTCCATCAGGATTTCACACAGGGATCACTCTTCAGATTATGTTTAGATAGCTTAGAGCCGTGGGTTCCTGAGAGGTGCAACAGAACTGCGTTCACACAAATGTGAAAAGATCACATGATCAAATCCTGATGATGCCACAGCCATCCGTGCGTCCCAGAGACTGTGATTGGATCTCCAAGCTGGAGGAGCATACTCTCTATCTCCTGTCAATCACAGCAAAACTAGCCAATCGTGGGAGTCTGTGAGTTCATGTATGAGTGGCGAGTATTGAACTGAACCCTGGTGTGTTCTCCCCTCGGTACAAGAACACACTCAAGCAATCACACTCGGGTCTGAGAACATCTGTGTGAGGTGGTCTCATTCCGTTTCTAAGTGAACTCTAGTGAGAAAGTGATTCAACTGAATCGTCTCAACTGCAGGAAGTGAATCAAACATGCTGTGTGTTTTGGGTGTTTTAATTATGTAATTATGGAATAATTTATTTACTGCGGGCTCTGTGCTCTTCGTGCTTGGTTGATTTTTATGATTTCTACACACACTCGGTAAAACTTTGACCTGTTTCTGTCCAGTTAATAAAAGAGATTCATGAGGCTGTTTTCAGTCCTACACATACCTAAAACAGAACTTTCTAGTTTGTTTAATTATGTATGAAATCAAACTAAACAGCAAACAAACCAAAAGAATCGATTTCACCTTGATTCAGACTGACCAATAGGTCTGCAATCTCTCTTTTGATCGCATCAAGTGAAAGTGTCTTAGCTATAATTATCTGTCACGGTTCTAAGCTGTAAGGTTCTGCAGCAGCGTGGTTGTTCAATGTCCATGGCTGTGGAGTGCAGCAGGATTCTCAGGCCTGGGTTACAGAGTTGCTCTTTAAGAACAAACAGCTCAGTGTTGGTCAGAGGAAAGCTGCTGGCGTGATAAGCTTGGCGCGGTGCTTATCTGAGCTCTGACTCGGCACTGCTCCTGAACAGCAGATCTGTTCTTCGCCAGTGTTCGGCCTTCAGAACAAGAGCTAAACCATCCTGCAGCGTCAGGAACCCAGAGAACTGAGAAGTGAGACCGAGCGTGTCTCGCTGCCTACTGCTCAGCTTTACCGCCTGCATGTTTCACATTCCTCTGGTATTCCTCAAAGACGATGCCAAGTAAAACACTAACGCAGTTCTTTAATGTTGTGTGTGTGTGTGTGTGTGTGCAGTCACTGACATGTATTCAGGCATTTCATCCCTGCACGTCGTTGACAGATTTATTGAAGGTGTATCACAGCATCGTGAACGTTAGCGTCAGTGAAGTGTTCTGTAAGGAAAAGTGTGTTTCTGTGTCGTGTATGAAGGAGGCTCCAGCGTGGAACAGTCAGAAGATGGAACTGGAAGTTTTCGGATGTCTTCAGGACAGAGGCTTTTACACTGCTTTGTGGTTTCTCAGTAACATGATGTAACAAACTGTGATTATTTTTTGTTTGTTTTCAAGAGAGAGATAAAAAGACATGCTGATGAGGGAACAAAAACAGAACAGGAATTGACTTGTTCCACAACATTAAATGTAATTAACGAATATGAAAAGTATATAGTGCTGTTTTTTAATAAATAAAAATTGTAATTGTTGGTAAATTACTGTGATATAAGAGGAATAAAACACTTGGGGACATGCTGCTATAGAAAAATAATCACACACACACACACACTGTTCCACACACACAAATAATGTTTATCATTTACTTAAAGCATGTGAAAGTATGTAACCCTTTAAGCCCCTCCCCTTACCCCATCACATGCCAGTGTGTGTTTAAAACATGGATGGAATTTCACACACACAATACAATACAAACATGTAGTCATGCTTGTTATTTACATAATGAAACACATCTCTGAGTCCAATAAAACACACTGTGATTATTATACTGTGTAATTAGTGCGTGTGTGTGTGTGTGTGTGTGTGTGTGTGTAGATTACAGCTGGTGTTATGGAATGTGCTGGAACACAGCTTAGTGTGGGTTTATTGTGTAGCATGTGATCACACACACACACACACACACACACACACACACACACACACACATATGCCAGTCCTGTGTGTAAGTGGTAAATCATCTTGTCTGTTCACAGCTTGGAGGTCACCTTTAATATTTCAGTTTTTCAGACCTCAGAAAGTGGGCGTGTCAGGTCTTTCAGAAAGTGGGCGTGTCAGGTCTTTCAGAAAGTGGGCGTGTCAGGTGTTTTCAGGGTGTGTTAGAGTTTTTTTTTTTAAATGGCCGTATGAGGATCTTTCTGGATAGTGGGTGTGTACGGTTTGTTTCTGAACGTGGGCGTGTCCCATTGCACAGGTGGTGTGTGACAGTGATGGAAAAGCAAAAACAACCTTACAGAAAAACATATTAATTTCCAAATTATTAAATGGATACCTGAGGAAAATCTCTACACTGTTAATCTTGTGTGTGTGTGTGTGTGTGTGTGTGTGTGTGTGTGTGTGTGTGTGTGTGTTACCCTGACAGGTTCTCGAGGTCAGACGAGTTGTCCCGTCACAGACGCTCACACTCCGGAGTGAAACCGTATCAGTGTCATGTCTGTGAGAAGAAATTTGCCCGCAGTGATCACCTGTCCAAACACGTCAAAGTCCACCGCTTTCCACGAAACAGCAGGACGACACGCTCTACACACTGACCTTACATAACTCTGTGTCTCACACACACACACACACACACACACACACACATACACACACACAGAGAGAGAGAAGTTCTCAGTGGCGGTGCTGTGATATTTATTGGTGATGAACTGAAGCGTGTTACTTGACAGATCTTTATCGTTGCCCCCGTAGAGACGATATTTGTAGAATTTTTTATTTAAATAATTTGTCACTTTTCTGTTCACAGTTTATCACCGAATGTCATGTGACCGTTTATGGAAAATATTTTATTACTCAGAGATGTGACTCCTGATCATTGTAACGTATGCTAACATTTTCCACGCTGTAATTCAGCAACACCAAAAACACAAGTTCATCTGAGTTAATGAGCGTAATCAGGACTGTGATGACTGTTAGGATATAAGTTACATGGAGCTAACAGGGCTTTAACACCAGACAGCAGGTTCGCATCAGTACTCCTGTACCTGTGAAAGTGGGCGGAGCAGCTCAGGAAAGGTGTGAGATAGACACCTAGGAAACGTCCACATTACAAGCCTCATTGTTCAATTCAGATTTTTTGCTCAGATTTGATTTGTTGCCTGTCTTGATGGTTCACATTCATAATTACAGGTGATCTGTATCTAACTGTAACGTGAACACGTCTGTCCTCAGCAACGTCACAAATGTGCACATTGATACACGAGTCATCTGTAACAACAACAAAAAACATACTTGAGACGACTCGTGGTACCAATACTTTAACCATTAGCAAAAAGGCAGCATAGTATAGTTTGACTTTTGTTAACTTTTATCAGACAACATTAAAATACAACACACATGCACACATACACACAAACAGTGTCCTCTGTAAAGATCTTCACAAGAACATGATGCTGTATACCATGTAGAGAGTGGATGCAGTGAACAGCATTCTGATTTTAGCAGATCTGATGTGAATCACGGGGTAAAAAAGTAAAAATTGTGCTAAATATCAGCAAGAAGAAAGCATTGCCGTCAAATTAAAACAATAAAATCATCAAAAACATCACGTTTGATGATAAGTCTTGCAGATATATAAGAGTATAAAGGAGAGATAATGGATGTGAGACGCTCGCTACACTGCTGAAGAGCCGTAAACTACAATACTGACCAATCAGAGAGCTCAGATCATTAGCTCCGCCCACATTCAGCACACATCCTCAGTGGCAGTATGACTCATTAACAGGGAAGAACGCTGCGCTGTGGGATTGTGGGTAATTATCCGAGTCGAGCAGTTTGGTGGAAAAGTGCTGTTCATGTTCTGTTGCTTGAAAACTGTGAAGTTAAAAACAGTCAAACGCGTGCAGGAGTCACAGCTAAAATGTGAAGCAGCTCGCTCTCTCATCAGTATTAACCTTTATTTTTAGTTAAATTTTTTGTTTTTATTTTCAAATTTTCAAGTATTCCTTGATTTCCATTCTTTTTCTTCATGTGTTCTGTTTTTGCTTGTCTTTGTGAAAATGTGACAGAGCCTTTATCACAGGTTAACCTTCTTAATCAGGGCCAATGTGGAACTTTTCCAGCTCTTATTTTTACACACTGATCAGTGTGTGTGTGTGTGTGTGTGTGTGTGTGTGTGTGTGTGTGTGTGTGTGTGTGTGTGTGTGTGATGCTGGTGATGCACTTTACTCATGTGATTTGGTGCTTAGCATCTCAGCGTCCCTGCACTCAGAGATCTAATCTAATCTAATGAACTCCAGTTCCGCATCATCCTGAGAGTCGGCGGTTCTTTGGTTATGCCATAATGAGAACTGGAACTGTACAGAACTGTAAGGTTCTGCTGTGCTGGAGCTCAGGGCTGGGTTCTGGTTCTTCTTCAGAGCTGTGTTAGGAACGAGGTCTCCGACACACCTGCAGGGTTCATAGAGGACGTTCTCAGTGGGAACTCCGGTCACGGTCACAGCTGGACTAACGATACGATACGGCACGCTGGGGGTCTCGGTACTCGCCTGCTGTGTGACATGCTGCTAACGGAGAACTTTACTGAACACCGAATTATTATTGAGAATGTGGAACGTTTCACGGTGTCTCTGTGCCAAAGATAAACCCTGGACTCTTTAGAAGACTTAGAACAGAAATGTGTGTAAGTGCAGACTGAATATAACAGCTGGAACTTTCACCAGCTTACACACACACACACACACACACACACACACACACACACACAGAGGGACATCCAAGCACCTGTTTAACAAGTTACAGCACCGACACACAGCTCAGGAACTTCACAGCACGCAGTAGCAGAACTTCTTTTGTGTTTCCGACCACCGACTCAGCACCACAGCTTCCACTTGTAAGTTTTTGGATCAGCACCAGCATGTACATTCTTAGAAAAGCAGACTTTTTAGATGGTTAAAAAGGTTCTACCAGGAAGTGGATCCTTGGTAACAGTACTTGGGGTTGGAGCTAACTCAGAGCTCTGCAGAGGGAGCAGTTTGGAGGACAAATTTGCTTCTTCCCAGAAAAATCACATAAGAATAAGCAGGTCAATCTAAGCACATGGGTCACGTTAGAGGAATTGTGTAAACTGTAGAGTGAAATTATGACACAAATTTCTGGAAAACGAGCTAGAACCTGAAGTACCCTAGGCTTCTGCTTGGACCAGTTTTTGGTTTTGAATGTCCAGAGTACATAGTGTCAAACACATAGTAGAGATCAGACAGGGGGCTAAAACTTCTGCATTCCTCCTGATCGATATAAAACATTGCTGATATGATGATGATGATGATGATGATTTGGTTTCTACTCGCTAATGAATGTATGTACATGAACACACACACTCTGTACAGAACCAAGTTCCATCAGAAGCACACGCTGTACATTTTCACAGCAATGTAAACAGTGTAAATAATAGCAAGTCAAAATGTATATTATATATATATATATATATATTTTTTCTTTTTGTTCATAAAAATATATTTACAAATAAAATGGAAAAGCTCTTTTATGAGGTTGAGTTATTATGATCTGAAACCTGATGTGTCAAGTCCGACTGATCTCTTTACACACATCACAAACAACACACAAAAAAGAGACGTTTAATCAGATCAGATCAAATTAAAGCCTGAGCTTCTGCGGCATACACCAGTGCACTGCAGTTTTAGTCTATGACGTTAGGATTCATCGAATGAACAGAAACCCACAGAACCCCCTGCTCTTCCTTTTTATCTCCCGAAACAAAAGCAAAATTGAAAAGAAGCGACTGATGAAATCGTACCCTGGTAACTCCGTGATTCATGACACAACGCTACAATTCCTTCAGCCAAAGCCTGTAGAAGTGCCGACTTACAGAAAGTGTGCATAAAGGACTCAGAATGCCCGTGAGAAAGCCCTCATGCGCTGGAGGATTAGAGAGCGGGGCAGCCCGAAGCCCTCAGACTTACAGGGAACACTTTAAAGGTGGACACTGAGCTTCAGTCCGTGCGGTTTTGGGTTTGGTTTTCAGCCAGAACATGTGCCAGAGACTTTATGTGGTTATTTTTGGAGGAATGACTTGTTGGGCACAGGTGTGTGTGTGTGTGTGTGAGAGAGAGAGAGAGAGAGAAGGAGAGAGAGAGACATTTGCATGATGAATGGATCTGCTGCACTGACCTAGCCAGAGTCCCTTTTCTCCAGATGAAGTGGCTCACCTGAGACAGGTGTGAGACAGGTTTGGCGTGAGACAGGTCTGATGTAAACGCAAAGCTATGATGCTAAAGCTAATGAGGGAAACAATATTGGATGGGTATCAGTATTGACTAGTACTCAAGGTTTCAGTATCAGCATCAGAAAATACAAACTGATTATGTGTCAGTAGATTAATAATATATCTGTTTCTATATCTGTTTATCTGTGTAACAAATTATCTGTTCTTTGTGAGGTTTTTCTATTTCCTAGTTATAGTTCTAGGGGGTTTATTTCCTGGTCACCTTCCAGGTTTTAACGTCCGCTCAGCTGAAGGTTTGATTGGTAATAAAGTTCTTCCACCACCTCGTGACACTCCTGCACCCTGAGCACTGCAGACAGAAGTCTGGGCTTCATCTTTTAGACTGACTGCGAAGATTTCAGACATTAAGCAGGATTGAGTTTTAAACCTCAACCAAATCATTTATTCAGGAAATAAAACATGATCTGTGTTACAGGAGCAATATTTACTACAAGTTGATTGAGTTTTAATGCAGCACAAGTCAGAGCTGAGACAGTTAAGGGAATAAAACATGAAGGATTCGAGCCGAGTCCTGGCAGCGCTTAAGCTTCCTGAACACAAAGCAGCGTTTGTTAGCAGGGAGGCCTAGTTTTTAGAAAAAAGACTTGTTGTGGGGAAAAAATTACAACAATTAACACCAGTGAGAAAATGTAACCCTCGTCAGTCACGTGTGCACGTACAGGGTGAAAAAACACTCTTCTTCTATAAACATCTTGTAAAGGTGACTTTAACTATAAATGTCAGAGAATGAGACTAACTTCAGCACACAGGGACAAATTCACAACACCGTGCCAAAGATCTGACTCTGTGTGTGTGTGTGTGTGTGTGTGTGTGTGTGTGTGTGTGTGTGTGTGTGTGTGTGTGTGTGCGTGTGTGTTAGAAATAGATGGCAACAGCACACATTATGTAACCGTCCTGAGCAGCTCTGCTGAGAGAGTTGTAGTGACTGTGACAGGTGAGACGTAACAAACCTTAAAATAAACTGTTAATGTCACACAAACTTCATTCACTCTTCATAAAGTTTCTTCCTTTTGATTCACAGAAACGCACAGAAATGTCCGTAACCCTACATGCTCCACCCCTAAACCTTAAGTCACATGACCTTCATTTGCATACTTGAACTTGATTGGCTGTTATATTTTATGATGTTATAACACTCGTCTGTGTGTTACTCACTCAAATAATGTGTCTATCCTACATGTATACATAAGTAGCTGTACAATTACACCGCACTGCTGTTGAATTCTGGATTGTGATTGGTCAGAAGGTGTTTTATATTTTCTATAACAGCAGCTCGGACAGTAGTGCAGCTGCAAATCGCATGTAATTATATTTAATTAATGCACTCACTCTAATATGTTATCATTTCTATAGACATAAGGCTCAGTACTCGGTCCTCTTCTGTTCTCCCTCTATACTCCATCTCTCTGTGAGGTCATATCGTCTCATACCGCTGCGGTGCAGGTGACACTCGACTCATCCTCTCCATCCCTCCCTCGTACACTCATGTTTCTGCTCAGATCTCAGCGTGCCTGGCAGACATCTCATCGTGGATGGCAGATCATCAGCTGAAATTTAATCCCACGGTGGTGATTCATCCCCACATCAGGATCCTCTGATCTCCCTGCACAACTCTCAGATCTCACCCTCTGTCACTGCACACAGGCTCGGCATAACCATGGCCAATCACCTGTCCTTCTCCTCTCACATCGCCAATCTGACATGCTCATGAAGATTTCTTCATTACAACATCAGAAGGATTAGTTTCTCTCTGCACAGGCCACTCAGGTGCTTGTTCGGTTGTTTGTCATTTTGAGATTGGACTAGTGCAGTTCGATCCTGGCAGGTCCGCGTCTGAGTGCTATCCGACCTCACGAACTGATCCAGAATTCAGCTGCAGGACACGGTTTCAACCTTCCTTAGTTCTCCTACACCACCCTATGGCTATGCTCCATCCACTAGCCCGCTGTAGCGGCCTGCCTCTGTTTTAAATCCTTTTCCTTTAGTTGTGATAAGCTAAACACACACACATACACACACACACACACACACACAATCAGAGTGCATTTTAGTGCATGTTCCTTCCACTCCTGTGATTTGCCATGCCCAGATTTCAACAACAAGCAGGTTTAATACATTTGCCATCAGCAGCTTCGTCTTCACTCCTGATACCTATTAATCCGAGATAAAAAAAATAAACAGTGGACTGACGTGAAGCATGATATCAGATTGAAAACTTTCCGTCATGAAGACAGCGCTGATGTGAGATCAGCTGTTTGTAATATACAACCCAAATTCCAGAAAAGTTGGGACGTTGTTTAAAGTTGAATAAATTGAAAACTAAAAGACTTTCAAATCACATGAGTTAATATTTTATTCACAACAGAACATAGATAACATAAATGTTCAAACTGGGAAATTGTACACCTTTATCCACTAAATGA
>JAQQZU010000015.1:121426-123926 GCA_030068025.1 Parauchenoglanis punctatus
ACAAAGGTCTTAATGCATGCAATACAAAACCGTCAGTGTACACACACACACACACACACACACACACACACACACACACACACACTCACATCTCCTGTCTCACTCTCTCTGTCTCTGTGTCCATGTCCATAAACAGTATTTAGAATGAGTTCACATGACCTTTATTTTTTTATTTTGGAATTTTGGATACAGTATTAATCCACAAAGGGAAATTAGGTACTGCATTTTACCCATCCAAGCAGTGAACACACACACATGCACACACACACACACACACACACACACACACACACACACACATATGAGCAGCAGGCAGCCCCAGGGAGCATTTAGGTTAGGTACCTTGCTCAAGGGCACGTCAGTCTTGGATGTAGAGGGAAGGGAAAGTGCTGTTCTTTCACTCCCCCACACACACATTTTTTCCTGTCGGTCCACGGAAACAAACCGGCTATTTTTCGGGCCCAAACCCGCTTCTTTAACCTTTAGGCCGCGGCTGCCCCCTCATTAGCCATGCCCCTGATTAGCCACACCCCTAATTAACCCCCCCCCCGATTAGCCCCGCCCCTTTGTTGGCCCATTTGTTGTGTATGTGTTTATGTTAATGGTATTTACTCAGCGATATGATCTGAAACGCTGACGCGTCGTCTCCCTGCTCTCTCTGCTGAACTGCATTGCATTTATTTGTGTTGTTTGTGTTCTGCTGTGTTGAATCAGATAAATCAGGAACCAAACTGAAATAAAAAAAAAACAACATCCACAAACACTCTGAGTTCTGTACTTGGTCATTACACTCCACTTTCAGACTGACGTAACGGATGTCATTAGTGTTATTTCAGCGTGTGTAAGGGTACAGGGTGTGTTTACGTTAATTCTGCAGTTTAACTCCAGTCTGCTGTGATGTACACTACACTCAGTGTTTCACTAAAACACCACACACTCATCAACATCCAGCAGAAATCCTGCTCTGCTCCTGAGCTTCAGAACCAAAGAAACTCGTTCTTTTAATGATTTCTTCTTCATCAGTGTTCTGACTGTGACTTGAGAGTGAAGGTCTCATTTCTCCTTTAAAAAACTTCTCTTCTAAAACCATCTTCTTTATTACATCTCGTTAGTTCACTGTGGTTTCACACTTACAGATAAAAAGGTTCCCTCTTAAGAGGGTCTCCATTTCTCCATCTGTTCCTCTTATTGTTATGTTAGCTCTATGAAATGTTATACAGAGTTGAAGAAGAACCCTGGAGAAACCATTTTTTAAGTATTGATTCTCAAGACAGTGTGTGCGTCTTATGTTAAAGGTTGCTGGGTTCTTCAGAACCTCATGGAAACTTCACAATCTCCTCCATGTTTTATCTTCACTCCCTAAAGTGGATTATAGTGTGTGTGAAAATGGATTTAAAGTTCCTGCTTCTTGAATGGTTTACACTTTTTTTGTTGAGAGGCAAAATAAGGTAGAGATTCTCTGCAGCCCTAAGAAAAACGTTTTCTTAAATCATCAGTTTCCTACAGAGGTTCTAGGAACCATGGTGTGGTTTCTTTTCTGAAAAGAAAATCTGTAACACAGAATACAGTTGTGTGTGGAAAACATCAAAGGTTCCTGGGTTCCTTATAAGGTTCCTGTGGAATACATAGATGATTTCAGACCAAACAATTCTAGTGACTCTGAAAGGAACTTCCCCCTGAACCTCCCCCGAGAACTACACAGTTTCAAGGCTTTTTTTCTGTTTGCATTCGCTATTCGAAGTGATGTAAACCGGCCGCTGGTTGCTATAGCGACGTCAGTAGTTAGTTTGTTTTAATATGAATGTGCGTCTCGTCCACCAATGTTCATGTGTTGTTGTGAAAACATCAAACTAACAGCATTAGGATTTAAACCTGTCCACTTTCGTGTGTCGTGTTTCGGGCGCATGTTTCTATAGAACGGATCATTCCACTGTGCTGTAGAATGGAGGGAGGCCAGGAAGTGTTTATGCTGACTGTAAATTCTTTATTTTATATAATAAGTAGTGAATTTGTGCTGGAAAATAGTTGGTGATTGCTTATAATATGTTTATCTAACATGTTAGTGGGGATTATTATTTTATAACGGGTTTTCCTGCGTGATAACCGAAATAAAACATGGACAAGAACATTTAGTTTAAGATTTAATATTTCACATAGACATGTCAAAAATGTCGTGCTGTATTTCCTCCATCACATACAGTCTCAGTAAAGCCTGGAGTTCACTGACATTTTTCACTGATATTTTTCTTTTTACATTTTTTAATGCAAACATTAAAATCTCTTGTTTATACCGCTAACGCTTTAGATGGATTTTTTAAATGGAGCTTGCTGGTGCTGCATTGGCTCATGTGTTCAACCAATCACTGTACACCTACATCACTCATGGTTCCTCTTGTGCTGGGAGAGTACCTACCCTGAAGTAGGAGCTAAAAAGTTTCCTCAAAACGGTGTTCTAAGAACTATTATGGCCCTCAGTTCCTGCACACAATAAGGGGTACTT
>JAQQZU010000015.1:126426-132797 GCA_030068025.1 Parauchenoglanis punctatus
TCTACTCTTAATTTGCTTTAGAGTCCTGACGGAAATTCTCAGTCTGTAAACCACATCGTAAATTCCCACCTCGCACTTCACTCACTTTATTATGGGCTTTATCATTCCCTAAGAGCTGTTAGAGAGTAAAAAACTAAAATATATCATTCCAATCTCACTCTGGTATCCCTAAATTTATGACAAGTATTCATTGGAAAAAAATGTAAAAAGTTGGAACAATAAAATTCATATTAAAATGCTCCTTTGGGATTTGGTAATGCTGATACTGTAATTTGCTGAATAAAGAAAAAGAAATGCGTTCCATATTTTCACAAACAGAGCAGTTTTACTTGGAAAATAACTTCGTGGAATTGCACATGGCAAGCCGCTCTGAGTGCCTCTGACCACATGTGCATTGTGTTTTCATTTCACTGGCAGTCATGCGAGAGAAACCGGACTGCACTCGCTCAATCATCTGCTTTGATATATTTTCATTCTGTAGTTCTGTAATAGAGACCTTAATGGAGGTATACAGAACAGAGAAAGAGTGTATACACACACACACACACACACACACATACAGACACACACACAGTAAGAGTGCAGTAGTCACTGGCAGACGTGAGCACGGATGGAGCCAAAAATATCCCGAGAGAATGTCTGAGTGAAAGATAACCAACACACACACACACACATTTCTTTTGCGGTGAAATCTTGAAACTGAGCTTCCGGATGTACAGCAATCAAACCTCGAGTACAGCCACAGCAGCATGGAGGAAAGAACGGCCAGAAAAAATAAGTTTAATGGATAAATAAACACAGCAGAAGATGCTGAAAGTAAGCCTTAAAAAGTAACGCACACTTACTGGAAAAATAAAATGTTTGGAATGAGATTAGCACCAAAACCGACACTGTACTGAGGATTAAACTGAAACACAATATGACACAGACGTGAGGAAATGCAGTAAAGAGCTTTACCACAGTGCTGATTCTGATTGGTCAGAAGGTGGTGATGAATCTGCTATAACAGCAGCTCTGACAGTAGCGCAGCTGCAGATCGCAGCTTTAGGACAAGTGTGTTTCTGTATCATGCATGAAGGGTTCTCCAGTGTCAGCGCTGTGTAACAGTCAGAGGTAAAGCTGGAAGTTTTCCGACACCATCAGGACAGAGGAGTTTACACTGTTTTGCGGTTTCTCAGTAACATGCGTAAGAAGCTGTGAGAAGTCTTATTAACTTCAAGAGAGAGAATAAAGAGAGGCTGGTGAGGGAACGACTGTTTATAGCTACTATAACGTAAGTGTAATTATAACTATATATAACTTATATACGATCGCTCGGGGATTCACCTCATTTCTGAGAGGACATATTTGCATTTTAACTTCAAAATATTTTTCAGCTAATAACTGAATCAGTTAGTCTCGAGACACACTGTATCCTCCTCATCATATTATACACAAAATGATATACGAATAAACAGAAAAATAATTTTGGAAGACTCGGTGCTGTAGAGTTACTGTAATTGTAAAGATATAAATGATGTATTATACTAATGATATGACAGTAAAATAAAAAGTAAGAACCATTACCTGTAAAAAGAACCCTTAAAGAACCCTTATTGTTCCTGTTTGTGTGACAACATCCAAAAATGGTTAAAGAATAAGAGTGAAAGTTTCTTACGGCAAACAAAATGTCTTTTTCTTTACCATGGCGTATTGTTTTCTTTATTCAATCCATTTTATCCTCTCCCTCCTCGGGTTTGGATCATCTCCATGTTTCTGTGCTCGTAATGACATTGGCTCTTACGCAGTCCTCATGAACACACTGTGAGATCTATTAAGGCCTCTGCTCAGTGCTTTTGCGTTCTTTAGGGCGTGATTCTGACATGGAAAAAAAAACTATCAGAAGTTGTTTTCCTCTTTCAGTCCTTCAGTCTGAGTCATATAGTGTTTATTAAGCCTTTATTCCATTATAGAGTGTTTATAAAGCCTTTATTTCACAATACAGTCTTTATAAAGTCTTTATTCCATGTCATAGTGTTTATGCAGCCTTTATTCAAAGTCATACAGTGTTTTTAAAGCCTTTATTCCATTATACAGTGTTTATAAAGCCTTTATTCCTTGAAATGGTGTTTATAAAGCCTTTATTCCATTATAGAGTGTTTATAAAGCCTTCATTTCTTAATACAGTGTTTATAAAGCCTTTATTCCATTATACAGTGTTTATAAAGCCTTTATTCCATGTCATAGTGTTTATGAAGCCTTTATTCAGTCATACAGTGTTTAGATAGCCTTTATTTTGTCATATAGTGTTTATAAAGCCTTTATTCTGTGTCATACAGTGTTTAGATAGCCTTTATCCCATTATACAGTGTTTATGAAGCCTTTATCCCATTATACAGTGTTTATGAAGCCTTTATCCCATTATACAGTGTTTATAAAGCCTTTATTCCTTGTCATACAGTGTTTACGAAGCCTCTGTGACTGATACAGAAGTAAATGGAGTGATGCCTTTATATAGTGCTAATGAAGACCATCTGCTGCTTCTCATTATCTCTGATTTAACTTTCAAACAAAAATCTCAAGAAGATTGATTATAATTTATTCTCGAGGAAAAAGGCATTTTATCTTTATTTTATTTCCTCTTGTTGGTTGCCAGGCCGAGCTCTGGGACTGTTTCGTCAAGCTCGGGTTGGCGACGTTGCTGGACCCTGTGCCAGACATTTGATCTAAACTCCTCTATGGGCGTGTTAATGACTCTGATGTACTTTATAAATGAGTGCATTTCAGAAGCAGAGCATTCAGCATGCATTTCCAGTGTTCCATGGTTTTTCTTCATGTCTTTACACACGTCTGCTCTTCAGCACGGACACACAGCAGTGCTGTTTTTAAGATTTCATCCAGTGGCATAGTCAGGAATTAATGTCAGGGTCGATGAGGAAATATGCTCATTTTTGGGTGGATGTCAGGCAGCAGTAGGAACACTAATTACACAGCTCTGGTATTAAAACTACACACTTTGATTCAATTCAATTCAATTTTATTTGTATAGCGCTTTTAACAACAGACATTGTCACAAAGCAGCTTCACAGAACTATATAAATTCTGAATATAGACTTATGAATCTATAAATTTATCTATATATTATATATAATTGATGACAGTTCTACTCTAAATAAATAAAATGAGACACTAGTAATAGAGGGCACTGACATAGCTGGCTTTCAAACAGGAATGGGAAAAATCTTATTTATCTTATTGAATTTAAGCCTACCTGTGTCTATACTTTTGCTCAGCTAAATTGAGTGTCATGTTCTAAGTTAACACATCTAGATGTAAATATCAGGAAATGAAAGCTGGAATTCTGGCGTTGGTGTGCCAATACTTTCGGAGGAAACAATAAGTGCATGTGTGTGTGTCTGTGTTACATCCATGAATAAAGTATTTGGAACTGGAATATATTTCATAAGGTTCAAATCCAAGATCTACAAAATCATTAAGTTCTCTCCAGGATGCAGTGAGCTGGAATCAGAGCAGATGTTTAGTGGAGGTGTTAATGCGATGTTCAGGTCAACATCATAAAGCTGTTTGTGTTAAACTATTCCCACTGCTTGACCATCACCCTTCAGCAGCCATCTTTAATGGAAAATCTGTTCTCAGTGCCACAGATTGTACTTGAGCCACAACAAGGAGGAACTTCTTCGCAAAGCTCAATAGATCTTTTCACCTTGTTGTTTTTTGTTGGTGGAGTTGGAACATCATGACGCAGGACCTGGGAGCTCTGCGTCCTCGATGACATCACGATCAACTCCAGCAGTGTGTGGAATTAAACCCGGCCCTCAAGCAGGAGCTCACACACACACACACACACACACACACACACACAAACCACCTTGCTGAATAGCTGGCACTGGAACATCAGCAAGAACCACACGATGTCAGAGAGTGAGAGTGAGGGGGGGGCTGTAAACACTACCACATGGGTGAAGTAGAACCGTGATGGAGGCCAGATGTTGTGAGAGCAGAGAGCCAGAGAACCGTACTTTTGTACTGGAACTAAACATTATAATAATTAAACTATCCATGAAGTATTAACCCATAGTTTGGGGGAAATGGGATGCTTAAGGGATCTTCACTTCCTGAAGGGGTATTATTTGGACCCTGTTTGATAGAGAATACTCTGCTCATTGGACCCAACTGATGGAGAAACTGAGGAACACACTGTGGTTCTAAAAAAGAATTTTTTTGTGGTTTTCTCAAAAAGTACAGAGCCCACATTCAAGCCACTATTGGAACTCCTTACAGGTTCTTTGGGCAACTCACAGGTTCTTTGGACATTTCCCCTTTCTAACCCAGGAAACCATTGGTTATAGGACACTATATACATGATATGATCAAAAGTATGCACACTCCTGACCGTCACACCTGTATGTGGTTCTTCCCCAAACTGTTCCCAAGTCTGAATCACACAATTGTATAAAATGTCTCTTAAGAAGGTTTTAAAGTTTATGAAGTTTGTTAAGGGCCCGATTCTTTCACCTTTTATGTCCTAAAGGTTTTTTTTTATCTAGTTCAGGAATGGATACTTTTAATCTTCTACTTTTGATGATTTTCGTCAGCTTTGCCTGGCGCCACCAGCATTCCCAAACTATCAAGTATACGTATGAGTTCCTCCGGAGATTACAATGAAATCACCAGGTCATGGATGATCCCATACACTCCTTGTTGAGTCAAAACTTTATCCAGGAAAAATTTATCAGGATTTATATTCATAATAACTTTGGAAATTCGTGTTACATGAGGAAACATGGAAAGAAGGCAGTTTGCGTCAACGCATCAGAAAGCAACGGCTAAAGAATCACATTCTGCTGCCTTCTTGGTTCTTGAGGAATGAGATTGAGGAGCTACAGTGAAATGTCACCCACTTACACAATTACAGGGATGCCTGTCTAATGGCATTTACTGAAACCTCAATTATCAACTTGGGCATGGACTCGACCTTGGGTATTTGGATATTTGGAGCTCATCTCCAGCTGGATTGGGACTATGAGGTAACACACAAATGTTTGTACATCGACCACAGATGGTGCAAAAACACTACAGTGCAAGAGCGGCTGTGTCTCCGAAACATAATCTGCTGACGCGGCTACTGTCTGTGTCAGTAAATCCGTTTTACCTCCTGAGGGAGTCACCCTAAATATTTCTTACTACATTCACCCCAATACTGAGGCTCAGTCTGCTCCTGACACCATTTTTAAAGTCAAGTCAAGTCAAGTTTATTTGTGTAGATTTCATATGACAAGCATAGACTCAAAGTGATACAGACCTTGTAATCAATCTCTCCTGATGCTCTTAATATTATATTAGGTGATTTAAATCATTGTCATTTTTGAACAGTTTTTTTCCAACTTTCACCTTTCCAACACAATCTCTGTTGAGGCAGGACCTGAACTCAGTTCCTCTGATCATAACTCCTGCCTGTGTGTAGATCTGTGCTGAGGAGGTAGAAGACATTTAACAGTAGGTTATGTTCTGGACTGAGGACAGTTTTCTTGCCCTCCAGGGGTATTTTGATTGCATGGACTGGTCAGTGTTTCAGGAGCTCTCCTCTGATACAGATGAACTTACGGACATTGTGTGTAGCTACAACTAGGTAGGTAACAACTTAAAAAGAGAAGAGAACAGAATGAAAACTATTATGTGATTACAGAAAAGGGCAAAAGTGGAGACATTCTGGATGGTTTTAATTCAGATAAACACCTGGATGATGAACTAAATGGTTTTTATCTAAGATTTGATAATCATGATTTCACTGCGGAGATGAATGGGATATGAGAAAACACAACAGCTTCTCCAGCCTTTAATACTGATACTGATACTGACCTGACAATATTTGTGACCAGGTACTGAAAACTTGTGTTGACAAATATCTGTAGCATTTTTCAGTGTATTTTTACACAATGCAGAAGGTCCAAAAGCTTTGGAAACATTCCACTATTGTCCCAGGACCACAGAGTAACAGCCCTAAATCATTACATAATCTCAGGCCAGTAGTTTTGACTTCTTACCTATGAAGACATCTGAGGAGCTTATCAAGAATGAGGTTTTATTCTGAGTTGAGGAACATCTAGCCCCATTATAGTTTGCGTACAGGCCTGGTAGAGGTGTGGAAGATGAAGTCGTCACACTGTTCCACTTTATCTATCAGCATTTGGTGGGCTCAAATTATTTATATTTTTTCCTTTGCCATTGTTTAGCTACCATTTTTAACAGGATTCTGACCTGATTGGTTGGATAATGGGTTTTTTAACTGACAGGTGTCAGGCCCACCACTGAACATTCGGGCACTAGGACTCCCTCCCCAGAATTCTAATCAGCCGCAGCTGCCTGTCATC
>JAQQZU010000015.1:140479-151569 GCA_030068025.1 Parauchenoglanis punctatus
GTTTTGGTGATGAGTGTGGGTTATGGTGATGAGTGTGAGTTACGGTGGTGATAAGTTTGAATTGTAGTAATGGTGAGTGTGAGTTATGGTGATGAGTGTAACTTATGGTGCAGGTTTGGTGATGATCGGTGTGATTATCGGCTCCCGGAAAGTTGGCATTAACCCTGATAATGTGGCCACGCCCATCGCCGCCAGTCTGGGGGATTTAATCACACTGTCACTGCTGGCAGGAATCAGCAGCACACTCTACCACTACAGAGGTACATCAACGAATCATTAGAACAACAACAACAGGAAACTTATATAAGATTTCACACACATGAAGATTATTTCCATTATAGTTTTTAACAGTAGAAATATGAAAATAATTTTTTTTGTGTGTGTTTGTGTGTGTGCATAGATGTGTGGTACGTGTCTCCATTGGTGTGTGTGTTCTTCCTCTCTCTGATTCCTGTGTGGGTTCTTGTGGCTCGTCGCAGTGTTCAGATCAGAGAAGTGCTGCGCTCGGGGTGGCAACCTGTTATAGTGGCTATGTCCATCAGCAGGTACACACACACACACACACACACACACACACACACCCAGACCAGATGATGAGGAGATGTGTATTTATCACCCTTGTGCTTGTGTCTGTGTGTGTGTGTGTGTGATTTCAGTTTCGGAGGTCTGATTCTGGATAGAACCGTCAGTGATCCAAACTTTGAGGGCATGGCTGTGTTTACTCCTGTCATTAACGGTGAGAGAGATTTATAATTTAATCATTTATAAATGTGTGTATAAAGGTTTTTCTCTAACGTACACTAGGTGTAAATATACCTATGCAGGTAAGTGAAGAATAAAGTAATCTGTGCACTCTGTTAATGTTGTAACTCAATGACTTGATCTGTATGTGGATGTGGATTTTAATCCAAAGTATGTGTGGAATGGTTTTATCATAGTATTCGTATCATTTGCATGAAATCCGCCCTAACTTATGCAGGTGTTGTGATTCTGAGCCGGTAATATTAAAGCAGGTTCTCTGAAGGCTGCAGTCGTCAGTGATGCACGCTAAAAAACAGAAAAGCAATTTTACTGACGCTAAGAAATATAATTATGGAATAGAACAAGAATAAAAAGATAATAATACTTGTATTTAAACAGAGTATCTGATGCTCCCGCTACCTTTTAACGATGATGTTTGTGCTGTGTTGGGAATCTCGATCCTGATCAGTAACAACTTATCCCAAGAAAAGTAAACTTTTAGATATGTAATTAATTTGTCTGCAGCACAGAAACAGAGATAAAGAAAATAATTATGGTTTATTTCTACTGGAAAAAAGGAAGAGTTTTTTTTTAGTCCTGTATGCGGAACGTGACTGTGAGTAAACAACTCGGTCATGTGATTAATGGATTAATTAACACACCGTTAACGAGTGTTTTAGAGAGAATGTGGAAAAGCTTTGTGTTCTGCAGAACCTTGTGAATCACCCAGTTCACATTGTGATGTTAATGCTGGGTTAGGAGCGGTGTGTGTTAGTGCTGAGTGAATAATTAATCAGGTGTTTCATACCTCTCGGTTATTTCCTGGTCCGCATTAACGTTAGGTGTGGGTGGGAACCTGGTTGCCATCCAGGCGAGCAGAATCTCCACCTACCTTCACTTCTGGAGCGTTCCCGGAGTTCTGCCCTATAAGATGAGGCAGCACTGGCCCAACCCCTGCGTCTCCTTCTTCTCTACAGGTCAGGAACTTCACTTTATCTGCAGAGGAATCAAATAATCACTGCAGTACTCAGTCACTACCCATGCTCATGAATATTAATGAGCAAGATCAAAAGAATGTATTTGAACAGGTGTGTGTGTGTGTGTGTGTGTGTGTGTGTGTGTGTGTGTGTGTGTGTGTGTGTGTCAGGAGTGAACTCTAAATCTGCCCGTGTGCTGTTCCTCCTCGTCATCCCGGGACACCTCGTCTTCCTCTTCACCATCAAAACGTTACAGGGAGGCCACGCCCCCATCACCCTGCCTTTCATCTGCTGCTATCTTTGTGCTGCACTGATACAGGTACATGTCTGCACACACACACACACACACACACAGTATTAAAAGGACATTAGACCATACTGCTGCTGAGTTCTGGATTCTGATTGGTCAGAAGGTGCTGATTAATTCTCTAGAACAGCAGCTCTGACTGTAGTGCAGGTTTGTATTAATGCTCTCGTTCTAATGCGTTATCGTTTCTATAGTAACAGCTCATTCACAGGTGAACACTGTGTCCACAGGTGGTGCTGTTGCTCTACACAGCAGATGTGATAGTGAGGTTCATGTGGAGGAGAGGTCTGGACCCGGATAACTTCTCCATCCCGTACCTCACTGCTCTGGGGGATCTGCTGGGAACCGGCCTGCTCGCGCTCTGCTTCCACCTCGTGTTCCTCCTGAAGGGACTTGGACTGTGATTAGACTGTCGGCTCCTCCTCTTCCTCCTCCTCATTCCGTCCGAGAACTCCCCCTCACCTCCTGCTGGAACCTCGTTTACTGGAACCTGATGAACTGCAGGTTTAATAAAAGGGTCCAGGTGAGGAGGAACCCAGGTGACGGCTCAGGTGGAGTACAGAACGGTCAGGTTAAAGGTACTGTAGGGTCCAGAAGAGTCCAGCACCAACAACAACTGATTTTATTTTTATTCTATCGTTTATGACGTAAAACACCTTAAACTCCTTATTGACTTCAGGAAGTTGGAACAAAAATGAAAGAAATAATTAACACCTTGTGTTTGTTTAACAGAACCACAAGGTGTCACTGTAGTTTAAAGATTTGTAAAGTTAGAGGAAAAGTACAGTATATTTGTGTTACATAATAATCAAATAAATGTCAATTAGAAATTAGCCCCACCCAAAACTCCGGCCCGTTTCTTAAAACCAACTCTCAATTCATACACTGGACCCTGTTTGCATTGAAATCCTCACAGGCACCAGAGGGCGCTGCAGATTACACACTGCTCCTTTAATCAGTGTTTTATTGACTAATTAATATGAGATTAAGTAAAACCTGTTGTTGGTGGATTCAGACATTTATACATTTACCAGTTCTGTAGGCTTGTCCTCATGTGGCCTTGTGGTTGATAATACACACACACACACACACACACACACAAGCTATACAATACACAATATAATGTTAAACTGTTAAAGTTTCTGTGATCGAGGATTAACAATAAATGTGCTGATGATGAAGCTTGTTCATTCCTGGTGTGGATTTAATTACAGGAATATTCTGACGGGATAACTGCAGGACACAGGAGACATCAAACTTATATTAAACAATAATTTCACACAGCTGTAAGTGTGTTATCAGCACACTGTGTCACATGTTTTACATCTTTTCTTTGTACACAAACCATTACTGTACTAATTTAGGATTAATTTCATTAATCTGGAAAGATGAGAGTAATGACACGGTGTTCCTCCTGCTGCTGTGGAATAATCAGCAAAATAAAATCAATCACTAAACTCCGGCTTATATTAATTCGAATTTAACATTCCTGCGGTGTTTATAACCCAGACGCAAGCACAAATCTCCCCACTCCTTTCACATGATTCTGCATAAAGATGATTCAGCTCTTTAAACTCTGAGCTCGATTCCTTGGATTGAAGAATAAAATCATTCACATGGACTCGATGGAAGAACCACGGATCTGCGGCAGGCGTGTTTATGTCATGTGGGAGTCTGAGTTTAATGTATGACATAAAATAACTAAAGCAAAGTAAATCATTCTCAAAAATAAATGCTGTAGAGCTGCACAATCTGAACACTTACTTATATTACTTATTATGCTCGATATGATCTTGTATTATAAACATATTGTTGCACTGGGAAAAGAACCTTCTGTAACCGTTTCCACCAGAAATTTAGAGTAACCTTAATTATTTTTCAGTCAAATCTATATTTAACTTTAGGCGTAATTTTAACTTCTGCTAAATTAAATAATGTTTAATTTTATAACCAAAAAATAAGTTTATGAAAAACTTTACACATTATTGCAAATAATGGCATTTTGGACCACGGTGCGTGGTTGAAAAGTTTTTAATTTATATTTTTAATTTTAAAACATTGGGGGAAATTTTGAGCATATTTGAATATTGAAGTTGGGGACGAGTGGATGTGTCGCCACCAGTGTATATTATACTTACGACACTGTGGTGTGCTGAGAAACTGTTCATTTCCAGCATGACATTGTTTCCTGGAAGTGATTTCAGAGACACTTTCTGAGAAGACTGTGCAATGCTGGGCATGAAGTTGGACATGGATCAGAAGAGTTTCTCAATCTACAATGACAAATTCACCCAAATCAGGTTCCAATGAAAAGTCCTGCTTCAGCAGAGAGCTGATGTTTTCCCTGAATGACAAGCGAGCTGGTTCCTGAGCCGAGTATCGCATCACCCTGACGATCCTCCACAGCTCTATCACACACTGATCAGGATTAGCACTCATGCTAATCACAGCTATGTGCCGTTTACTGAGCCTGAAGACGATGTTTCCTGGATTCGGTCCCCGAGCTGGACTCGACTCGACTCGACTCCAAACACACACGTCATCCATCTCACCAATAACATTAACACTGAAGTGAGAACGGAAACTGATTTCACAAAATTAATCCTGAGATTAAAGGCTGACTGGCAGATTCAGGAGACGGTCTTTATAACCTCATGTTAGTCATAACTCTAAAGTTGTTTTTCAGTCACAGAGGTATTTAAGGCTAAACAGGGCTGAGCTGCTAAAGCCATGACCTCTACAGCCCTGTTCAGACGGGATTAGTTTTCCATCTGGAGGTACAGAATGTCAATATTCCCGAAATACCTCTTGGATTTTAGTCTCGATCCGTCATGTCAGTCATTTTCTACAGAAAAGGGTTTATTTCCTCAGTATAAAGACGCTCCAGGAGGCGCTCGCTCTTTTCTCTTCTACATTAAAAGTCTAAAACGCAGAAGAGTGAAATCCCGACGAGGTGTAAAAGGGATTCGGAGACGCTTCTGGGGCTTTTAGCGGAGTTTCCGAGTTCCTACATTGCAGACATTTTATGGTCACGTGACCTGCTGAGGATGACGCGTGGCCACGCCCCCTTAAAACAATCACTTATAAAGATCAGAACGATCAGTGTGAGTTAACATGAGGTGTGTGTGTAGTGCACATGGTCAAGACACGCCCATCTCTTGATTTATACAGATATGACTTATCCTGTCTTAGTCAGAATTACTGTGCACTACTGAACACACACGCACGTCCTCCGACTGCACTACTGAACACACACACGCACGTCCTCCGACTGCACTACTGAACACACACACGCACGTCCTCCGACTGCACTACTGAACACACACGCACGTCCTCCGACTGCACTACTGAACACACACACACATCCGCCGACTACACTACTGAACACACTAGGGCCTGATGACTGAAGGCTTCACTACACGTGGCTTTGATGAGCAGAAACGTGCCGTACATGTCGGCAGGTCTGTGAGCTTCCAGTGAATGTAAATGCTGATTTATTTATAAATGAATTAGAGGTTATATTATATTGGCCTTTTAAATAGAACAAATACATTCCTTGCATATGTTTATAAGAAACCAGAGTGTTGAAAGAGTGCTGTATATGTTAGTAAGCTAGCTGGCATTCTGTGGAGTCAGATTTCTGTCATATACCATGAGAGCAATAAAGCATGCTGACTGGCAATTTATATTTCACACACGCAGATATTAACTGCCACTCTCACGTTATAATTCGACCGAGAGCGCACGCTAAGCATCATCTGAAGTAGCATGCTAAGCTTTTGTGAGCATTTTATTATAAACTATCCATCCATCCATCCATTATCTATAACGCTTTATACGTCTGGGTCGCGGGGGAAGCTGGCGCCAATCTCAGCAGACACGGGCGAGAGGCGGGGTACACGCTGGGCAGGTCGCCAGTCCACCACACTTATTATAAACTAGCTGCAATCAAATGAAGATGAAGCTAATGAGCAAAGTTTCAACAGTGATGTTTATGAGCTAGGCTGTGTATGCAGTGTGTTAACACATGTGGAGTCCAGTGTGTGAGACTCGGGAGACAGGCAGAACCGTGGCCGAGCTCCAGGCTCGCGTTCATTCAGTCCATGTGTCTCAAAAACTCAACAAAACCAATACATCTCAAAATATACGGGTTCTCCGATCTGCGCAGTACGTCAGCGTTGGTTCAGAGACTCCTGCTGAGGCACCTTATGAGTTAAACGTGTGAAATGTTTAACACATTCACTGAAATCTTTTATAACGGTCATGATGGTGATCATGGTGGTGTTATTTTGGAGTTGAGACGAAGTCAGTCTTCCCAAACACTGACAGAAATTATGACCTTTCCTTTAAGATCTAAACCTAAAAACACACACATGGTTTTGTGAGTGTGCTTTAAACAAAAATGTACCTAGGAACTTTTAATGGCTTTGTATTAAAATAACTGAAGTTTGGGAAAAAGTTCACACCTGAAGCTCCAATGTTTAAATCTACTTCCTATAAATTTCCAGCTTTCCATTTTGTTTTTTTTTGGAATATGCTTCCTAAAGCTGTTGAACCTGGGCAGGTCAGAGGGTCTTCTGGCTCAGGAGGTAAAAGCGGCTTGTTGTTGTGAATCACAGCTCGGCCTTTAGAGGGCGCTGATGTAAAAGCAGAGCAAACCCAGAAAAGAGGAGGATCGATTCTGATTGGTCAAGTTTTGTTTTTATGGAAGATTCACAGCTCTGAGTACAAATTATATTTCAGTTCAATGTACAAAGTTTACAATAAATACATAAAAACCATAAATAAAAAACAGAAAACAACATGGGCAGGAAATTAAACACCATGAAAACCTCTCGCTCTGTCAGCTAATGAAGAATCCCGCTCCAGTTAGTCAACGCAGAGAGAACAAAGCTGGCACTGAAGATAGCCAGAGGAATTACTAAGGCATTCTGGGAAGACGTGCAGGATGCCAGCAGTAATCAGCTTCCCCAGGAGTTTCTTTGAGAGCTGCTAGCAGCAGATCCACAAAACAGCCACAAAATCTAAAACAGCGATGTCTAAAATCCACACCACTCATCTCACCTCATCTAAACTTCAAGTAGGTCGGCAATGAGTAGTTAAAGAGCAGGAAGTCCATCCTGTACAGATTGTAGAGCTTCTTCTGATAAAAGGGGCTGATGTTCTCGAAGAACTTCGCCGCCATGCTCTCAGTGGTCCTCGTGCTCTTAGACGAAGCCGGAAACCTCACTTCTTTTTCTGCCCCAGCTAGCTTTAGCACGTAGCGTGAATCCTGTGCCAGGCTCTCGTATTTGCCCACCACGTCATAGTGAATGAGGCAGGGGTGGCAGAGAGCGTGCGCTCGCTCCCAGTGCTCGTTAAACGGCTCCTCATGCTGAGTCCGCGGGTCCACCAGGTAGTACACAAACTCCTCGAACGAGACGTCGCTACCCTTCTCCAGCGCCTCAGGCCGAGGGTTAGCACGGTGGCGCCTGACTATCTTGGTGCCGTAGCGTTTGTGAAAGGCCGTGTTGTAGCTCCGTGTGAATTTGTTGCGATACGCCGACACGAGTCTCTCAAAAGGATCTCGCACAAATATGAACTTCAGGTAGGTGCGCAGGCGGTGATTAATCTCGGCTGTGGAGTACTCGGAGAGCGAGCGAAGCCGGCCCGGAGCGTGGGCCTCGTTGGCGGGGATGGCCAGTGGATCACGGTAGCGTCCGTTACCCGTCAGGACCATCATCATTCGCTTCCAGGTGGTACAGGCCACCTTGGGTACGTAGCAGTAAAGCAGACGGTGTCGGTCGTCCACCAGCAGGTGGCGCAGATCCTCAGGGCCCAGGACACGCCGCTTACGTGTGTGAGTGTGACATGCTTCGTCCAGAAACAAGCGACGCGTCTGCAGCGTCTTCTTAACAGCAGAGTGATTCCACTGAGGAGAGAAACATCAAAATTAAAAATGAGTAATTATAGGAGCGTAGTTGAGCACCTCCTGCTGCTTGCCAGATGAATTACAGTTTCACTCACAGCTGGCCTCACTATTATTCCCGCCCCAAGAGTAATGTCCCCCTCCCCATCAACCTGCACGTGAAAGCTTTTTAGTGTATTTAAGGGGAAATGGGCGGGGTTAAACAGCTATTGTGGGTGAGTGGGCGGGGCTAACTTTCCGCCAGCAAAACGAAAAGTCTAAAAAGCCTAAAAGACTCAGTGTTCATTGCATGGCAGATTTGTGAAACAAAAAAATGTTCACTTTATCCTTGATGTTGCGATTATTACTCATCTAGAAACACTTTAACACCTTTCTGATAAGAAAGTGTCTTATCTAACACAGTTACAGAAGGACAGATGGTCCACAGGCCAGATGTGGTGGAACAACGATTATCTGTTATCTACTGGAACGTTTCCATCAAACAGTGGACTGATCCTGATCCTAGTCCAGCTCCTGTGTCTGTTTTATATCATATAACAGAATCTGAAAAAGTGGGCGGAGTTCTTCCGCAGGTCTCAGAGATCAGTGATGCACACATGATCAGTAACTCGAATTTTGTTAAGTGATTTTCTTTGAGACACAGAGTGTGAGAGAAAGGGGTTGTGGGGAAAAAAGGGACACGTAAGGAATTGCTGAATAAGGGGAAGATAAAGCTGCTGTAGATTTGAGGTGTTTCCTGTGAGCTGGGTTCTCGAGCGTTCAACGAGGAGGAACTTCTTTATGACACAGATGTTACGACATGGCCTGCTCACTGTTCTTCTGCAAAGTCCTACTCTCCTCGTCGGAACTTCAGGAGAGCAAATAAGTGACAACACTCCTCTGGTTCTCTTAAAGACGCGATGTAACCTTCTGATTATGGGAAACATTCTGAGGAACTCAGGAGAACTTCAGAGCGTTTCTGTGGAATAACGGCTTTAAATCACTTCTGGTAACTACTCATTACTACCCAAAATGCAGCACATTAACACACCGAGCTCAAACTGCTCCCGAAAGCTGAAGCCTCCACCCAAAGCAGAACTTCATTTCCATCATGATGAAGTGTGTGTGTTTTTGCGTCATTGACACAGCAGGAGGCCATGACAACAAAACCGTTCATCAGCATAAACTGAGCTCGGAGCTGAGCATGTTTTCTTGCACACACACGTCTCATAAATAACTCCGTGCATGCTCTGTGTGTGTGTGTGTGTGTGTGTGTGTGTGTGTGTGTGTGTGTGTGTGTGTGACTAGTTGTCCACGTGGAGTTTTCTCAGAAAGAAAAAAAAAAAAAGAACAGTGAACTTGAACAGCACCACACGGAGCGAGGTCGTGCGCCAGCTCACATTTTCTCTGCAGTTTTTCTAGGACTTTGCAGAGCTGATGATGTTCTCTGGAGGGGAAAACAGGGGATCTTACAGGAATGTGGGCGGTTCCTGTGTTTGGATTTTTTTTTTTCTTACGAGCTGCAAGATCTTTCTTCATAAGCAGCACCTGATGGCCAGCGTCTGTTAAACACCTAAAGGGTAAAATAATGAAAATCCGGTTACTGTGCTATAATTACCTGATCTCCGTCAAACAGAGTCTGCAGGGGGGTTCTCCTCAATTTTCCTATCAAACCGGTTCTTCCCAAAATGTGCTCTGTTCCTACACACACACACAGAGAGACAAAAATCTGAGCACACAGGTACAGATGCAGAGAAAAATGTGTCTTAATATCAACAATTAGAGAGCGAGTGAGGACGTGTCTGTGAATCAGCACCTTCACTTATCATCATTTTCATCATCTCTATAATATTCCTTAAAGTCCATTTCTGAACAGTGATGTAGTGTGTGAATTCCTCCTGACGCAAATCCAGTCTAAACTTTATCCTTTGACTGACAACATTAATGCAGAAAAGCGCTGAAGAAATGGCACAGGAACGCTGTATCCTGCATTCACTGAATCACTGAGTCATATTACTTGTTTCGTGAACTGAACTGAATTAAATCATTCCTCATGTTGGAATCAAGTTGAAATGAATCGTGAATCAAATTGAAATGACTCAAAATGATGACTTCATCTGCTGGATGTTGAAGTAGACCGGATTAAAATAGTGAAAAAAGAAAAGATCAGAAAAGGTTTTATTGAGCGTCTGCTCCATGTGAACGCTGGTGATCTGGGAGCCGTGCTGGTCACGTTTCATCACCTTTGGCTTTGCTGTCACGTTTGTTGTTCTGACGTAATGTTCTTGTGCAGGATTGTGTTAGAAATCAGGAGAAGTTCCATAAAACTCCTCCTGACATAAACATGCTCTATTGGAACACTGTGTTCTCTCCAACGAGGGCAGTCAGATCCTCCTTCTCCCTCTCTCACACACACACACACACACACACACCCACCCACACAGAGGCCCCACTCGCTCGTGTAAGTGATTAGTTTTGCACATGTGCCAACAAAGCCAAAGGGAAGGTTTTAGTGCACTGAGAGAGACAAAAGAAACAAAATAAAGAGAATCTGTAATAAAAGAAAGAGAATAAAAGTAAAGAAAAGGTGAAAAGGATGCTCAGGCCATCATAGAGTTTTTTACCCATGAAACTTTTGTTTATTCCAGTTTATAGCTATGACAGCGCTGCTGAATCCTCCAATCTGATTGGTCAGAAGGTGTTGATTAGCTTTCTATAACAGCAGCAGACAATAGTGTAGCTTTATATTAATGCGCTCGTTCTGATACGTTATCGTTTCTATAGCAACAGCTCGGACACTCCAATGACAAGAAACTGATTCAAAATGTGTGTAACAGTTGATGTGAAGTTTTCTGTAAAGAGGAACGTGTCTCTGTGTCATGCATGACGTGTCAGCGCTGTGGAACAGTCAGAGGTAAAGCTGGAACTGGAAGTTTTCCCACATCTTCAGGACTGAGGAGTTTACACTGCTTTGTGGTTTCTCAGTAATGTAACAAACTGTGATTTTATTATTCATCTTTTTAACTTCAAGAGAGAGAATAAAGAGAGGCCGGTGAGGGAATGACTGTTTATAGCTGCTATATACTGTATATATATATATATATACAGTGGGGCAAAAAAAGTATTTAGTCAGCCACCAATTGTGCAAGTTCTCCCACTTAAAAAGATGAGAGAGGCC
>JAQQZU010000015.1:176672-184172 GCA_030068025.1 Parauchenoglanis punctatus
CAGCTGGTAGCCGCTCTACCACACACACACACACACACACACACACACACACACACACACACACACACACACACACGGCTTTCCCATAATTCTAAAAATAATCCAGTCTAAAACATCCTCCTTTTATTATTATTATTATTATTATTATTATTATTATTATTATTATTATTATTATTATTAGTGCTTTCGTGTTTCTGGTGTTTGTTGCTAAAAAAACAACTTGCACATGTGAGCCAGGTAGATTGTCTCAGTACTGTGTGTACATTAGTTGAGAAACTTTCCCTTTAACTACAATGCTAATTAAGTCAGAATTAATAATGAGGACATGTTAAAGTGCTGAGAGGAATTTCATAATCTGTAGGTTTACATTCGTCTGTAACTGCAACATCGAAACATCCCATGTGTGTGTTTATGTGAACCTGCTGTATTGTATCTGACCTTCATTTCCTCACAGGTGTGTGTGTGTGTGTGTGTGTGTGTGTGTGTGTGTGTGTGTGAGTGAGTGTATGATTGGCTCTGTCCAGTCACTCAGCAAGACTTTTGAAGCGTTTATGTGCTCCACTAATCCGCCACGAACTCCATCAAAGCAGCACTCTAAGCACATGAGAGCCGTGTTGAGGGTGTGTGTTCCAGGCAACGTGCTGGAGGAATTTGAGCGAATTACACCACCCCTGCTACACTACACAGTGCAGCGTGACTAGGGCAGAATTGAGTCAAAAAAAAAAGGTGTATAATGAGGAGTATTTTGAATTTAAACCTGTGAGATTTTTATGAACATAGCCTGTAGAGAATAACTGCACTGAGATGCTTCCTGTCATGTGTAACGAGGTTGTAGACACTCAGTCCCCTCCTGTGTACAAAACATTTTATTTTCTGTCTATTCTCAGGTTTGTGAACGTGAACAGCGTCTTCACCTCACATCGCAGAGTTTAATATGGTTCAGACATCAAAAGAGAGAAAAGAGAGGCTGGTGAGGAAAAGACTGTTTATAGCTGCTTTAACATAAGCAAGAATAGGAACTAACTTTAAATGTAACTATAAATGGATAAAAAGTATGATGAGTTGCTCTTTAATAAATACACAGTGATACTTGTTGGTAAGTTGCTGTGGCATAATAGATCAGACAAGAATCTGACAAACTCACATGAACAGCAACAGCACTCATTAATGTATTAAATATCTGTGTTTTTCCTGCGAGCAGAGCTGAGCAGCAGTCCAAATGAGCTCCGGCTCGGATCATTTTACCCAGAACCGCATCAGAACTGCACTGCCCAGATGTGGGGCGTTTGTTTTGGCACCCTCAGGACAGTGGAATGCTTTCTCATAAGCATTAGGGAAGAATGTGATGACGCTCATGAGCACTGAGAGAAAACTTGGGCTCAGTTGTACTGCAGCGTCACCAGGCCTCTTCATCAGAAACCTGATGTTTGGAACACAACCACAAACTCCTGTGATCACCAAACAATAAGAAGCACCTGCAGTGTAAACATGTGACAACGCGCATTGTAAAAATAAACACACACACACACACACACACAAACAGAAACTATGAGGTCATCAGTGAATTCATGCATGAGTGCAGAATCCTGTAAAACTGGAATGAGTCTCTGTCTTACTGCAAAACACACACACACACACACACACACACACACACACACACACAGCTGTGAGCCCGCCTGCCGTTGTGAGTTTTTGCTGTCATTGTTTATTTCACATCTTTCCATCTGGGAATGTGACCTTGAAGTCCTGCATCACAACACACACACACACACACACACACACACACACACACACACACCTATAGAGCTATAGGGTAACAACAGTAGAAGTGTGTGTGCGTGCGTGTGTGTCTATTCACCCATGTCAGAATGATGCTTACCACAATACACATAAACAGATAATATATTGACCATTAAGCGTCAACTCCAAAAAGTATTGGCACTCATCAAGAAAACAACTGAAAATATTTAAATATATACGTATTTCTTCTCAGTCAGTTGAAATAATGCACCTGACATGTTTTTATGTTTTTATGACATGTTTTTAGGCCCGACTCCAAGCGGAGTTACTGTTACCATCCTGACATTGATTATTTTCCTCTAACAGCAAGTCACCAAGTGTTGTATTCCTCCTTCACCACAGCAACTTACCAACTATTAATATTTATATTCATAAAAGAACAACTGGAAAAAAACACAACAAAATCAAGTTCTCTAAAAGTCTTTTCTCACACAGTAACAGAGAGACGGGGTGAGAGAGGGAGGGTAGGGGGGTCAAGATGGGGTGGTGTTAGGGGATAAGAGGGTAAAAGCACCCTTGCCTCTGTTTTAATTCACAGAAAAACAAACACACATGCTTCAAGGGATGATAAATCCCCCTGAACACTCTGAACACACTGACGTTCATGACGATGCTGACGGTAGAGATATTATGACGGAACTTTCACACCCAACTGCTAATAAAGTTGCTATTTAGAAAAGTGTGTCAATTGTGCACAGCAATATGCACCTTAATTAACATATGGCTGCACATAGCAATCTGAATCAAGATGGGGTGGTGTTATTTATACATACTTATTCAGCAAAACAACAAGCGGACATGTCAGGGAGAAAACGTTAGTGTTCAGTTCCAGGATGTGAAAAAGGAAACCAGAGTCAGTGTGGTGTGTGTTTATGAGTGCATGCACAAAAAGGAATTAAAAGACAACTGCAAAGCGTAACGGAAAAATAAAGTGCACATTGAGCACACTCTTGCTTTCCGCCTTTTCACTACCCCAAATCCGTCCATTCCACAATCTTATGCATGCAGCATGATTAACTGAAAATTGCTGTGTTGCCAAATTAATAAATCTGTACGACATGTGAGAGGGCCGTGTATCACCATGCATCACCAATGCATATTGTGTTTTCTTCAATTCAAAAATATGATGTGAGCATACTTGGGCCATGAATATTAAGCGCAGAAGTGAGTCCAGGGCAGCAGGGGATTGGGGACAATTGCACTGTGGCACTATACAATGCAACCATGCCTAGTGTAAGTGCACCTTTAGTGTTAACCAAAGCACTGTTTAGGACCTGTTAGCCCTAAAAGAGCTAAAGGTTATAAGGGAACCATAATGCAAGAGCATGACAGATGGATTAGCATGTTCAGACCACCAAATAGCTCAAGTGCAATTAAATGCCTGATTCAGGACTCACAAGAAGCACAGGAACACTGGGCCACGGTGTTAGCCCACTGAGCTGGGAGAGTGCTTGTGAGACACTCTGAATAGACTCCACCCTCTCTCCTTTTACCCATGATCTTCTGATTTCCCTGAAGGTGTCTCTTTCTCTTGATATGTTTCTTTGCTTCAAAATGTTTCTTTTATGTGCATGGAGCCATTGCATCCTATCCGATGCCATGATGCTTTAAAAGCCCTTGTAGGTGGCTGTTGATTTACCTGACAGGAAACTCTGGGTCTAGGATATGCCAAGCTGGGACCCAGGAGTGTTACTCTGGCCAGCATCCTTCCCAGTCCACCAAGTACTGGGTGGCAAAGGGAGACAATGTGACTTCAGGATATGTCTCATGGTAAAGGTTGGAGCCTCATCAATAAGGCTTGGGCGGTAGAGGACCACACAGGAACAGCTCTAACCATGACATGTGGAACATAGGATTGATCCTTATGGTGCGAGGACGTGACAGAATGTATGCTTCTGAGGATCTTGAAAGGCCCAAAGTACCGAGGAACCAACGTTTTTGGACCCCAGCCAGGGCAGAAGATCCTTGGAGGTTAACCATACCCAAACGGAAGGCTGGAGTTGGGTGCCTTAAACCACTTGCAGTGCGGGCAACTCTCTGGGCGGTAGCTTACAGAGACAATCTGGCCTTTATACAGACTTGCCGACAGTAGCATGCCATATGTTCTTGCTCCACGAACATGGGTGGGGAATAGCCAAACTGGCACTTGAAAATCGACATGCCCAGTGAAGAGCACCAGGGGGTGTTGTGAGAGTATTCTACACACATCAGATCACACCCATGACAAGGGGTTGGAGGGCATCAAGCATCTGAGAGAGCACTTCAAGTCCTGTTCCATGCCACCACAAACATCGTTTTAAACGACGTTTCAAATATATTCGACACCACAAAGCCCAAGAAGGAGGTGACAAGGAACTTCTCAAGCTTGATGTACAAGTGGTTCTGAACATGTAGCTGAAGGACCCGATGCATGCACCATGTGCTCCACCAAGGAGTTACTGAAAATCAGAATATCATTACATAGATTAAGGATGTATCAGATCAGGGTCTCCTGGACGGCCTCATTGATAAACAGCAGGAAGAAAGCAGGAGAATTCATCAGGCCAAAGGGCATGACTAAATATTCACAGTGCCCCGATGCCATGCCTGCTTTAAAAGCCCATGTAGGTGGCGCTAGCTTTGCCTAAGAGAAAGGCTGAAAAATCCTGATGTACGTTATTAATCACATCAAGTAATTAAGTAGCTGTACTAAACAAGTGCTGATGGAAATACCCTGAGACCACTTACTGTCAAAGACATTGTGTGTCTGTGTGTGTGTGTGTGTGTGTGTGTGTGAAAAGTGTGGGCTGAGTGCATTTGGCTGGTCACACTGGAGTCTGTGGCTCAAAACAACAACCAAGCAATAGAGAGACATGTGGAATGTATAAGGTAAGAGCCACGCCTCTCAGTGCCAGCCTGCTTTAACAAGCTGACCACTGACTGACCACCATATGAGTGTGTGTGTGCATGTGTGTGTGTGTGTGTGCATCATGACCAGGGCATAACACCACTGTTCCTCTTGCCACAGTAGACCAGCTGGAGCCCGACTTCCCTTGTCTTGCCGCACCCTGCTGACCGGCCCGTCAGTGCCCTACTTCCTGTGGGTGATGCTTCACTTCCTGTGGGCAGCTGCAGGGGAATAATCTATACCTCTTTCATCAGTTTCCCTTTTCAGCCTGTCTTGCTCTTATTCTTTCTCACACATATTGTTCCCTCCCTCTTTTTTTTCTTTTCTCAACGCTGTATTTTTGGTACATTCTTTTTTTGGTCAATTACATGCTTGTTTCTTATTTGTGGTCTCTACACATCGAGCTTGGCTCAGAAATAAACAGGAGCTGAAAGGATTCGGAAAAGCTTCGTCACCGAGCCGCAGTTGTGTTCATCCAGCAAAATGGCTGTTTGATTGCGGTTGTAGAATTAGACCAGCAAGGAGGTCAAAACGTCTCGCACTGAGACACAGGAAGCAGTCAGAGGTTTAGTCTTCAATCCAAATTACATTTCTGACTAGAAATAACACATTTACGGTGATACATTGCTTTAAGTATTAATAATCTGTGGGTTAAGAAGTGACACAGAAACTTCTCAGGTTGGGTAAGATTTATTTCCTGTCTATGGCTGTTCCGTGTTTTGTTCTTTGTACCTGCAAGATGTCACACTGATAGATGTGAAAGAAATTGATGTCATCATAAAAGTGAAACAGGACACACACACACACACACACACACACACACACCTGGTCCAACGGTGAAACTCAGATCAATCATGTCACAATAGTACACCTGGAGTTGACTGTCTTCTTGTCTGTTATACACATCCTGTTAGTCTACACACACACACACACACACACACACACACACACACACCAAAACAGAGAGAAGTAAAAATCAACGTTGCATCAAATCACAGCTGTTAAACCTGTTAAAGAGTGGTGTCAGTGAAAGAAGTTAACGACAATAAACCACAACAAACTCGTCTTGGATTACCACCATCATCAACTGTTTCGGTTCATCAATCTCTCACACACACATACACATGTTGATATTTATGTTGTTATGGGGACCTCCCATTAATTTCCATGGTCATAACCCTAACCCTAACTATAACAACCCTAAGCCTTACCCAGCTCTAACCTTAACCATCAGGAACCAAACAAAATGTAATACTTTTGGCTATTTTAGTTTTTTGATTGTATTCACAGATGTTTATAAAATTAAGTTTTCCCTTGTGGGGACTGGAAAAATGTCAGGTAAAAATAAAATGTCAGGTAAAAATTTATCACGTTGTGGGGTCCTCACAATGTTACATAAACATGGTACATGTACACACACACACACACACACACACACACACACACACACACACACACACACAGAGCGAGCTCCTCATATAGGTGGTATAGGCGAATGCTAGCATCTGTGGGGTTGCCCCAAATGAGGGAAGAAAAAAACTAAAACTAAACGAAACTAAACCACAGGTCAGAACCATCACTTGTTAGGTTCAACCTGCCTCGTCTCTGTCCACAGCTGCAGCTCAGCCACGCCCCTGCTGCCACTCAGGTGCTGGGGAATAACCTTCAACATAAGCTTGAGAAATACACTTTTTCTTATAATTGTGCTGCACAAACCATCAAGAAATCAGGCACAGATTTTTATTGACATCTTAGTCTACATTCCAACGTTAAAGCCAACGTTAGCCCTGATAGTCCATTAAAATGCTTTTCCTTTTCCATCCCCTTTTGTAATTAATAGTGGAAAGCCTTTGTATTTTCATTATAAATTAGTCTTATATTTATAGCAAACAGCATGTGAGAGAAGTGCTCAATGATGGATCTAGATGCAATTCCTCTTGCTGTGTGTTTAGAATATTACAGGATACAATGTGAAGTAGGTGTTATTACTGGCTGGGTTTCACCATCAGCAGCTTTATTATTAATATAAAGTAATAACCAATGGTCACATGAACTTATTTTCTCTTTTCAGATGCACTTTTGAAATATTTTAATCCCACCTCTGCAAATCCTGGGTATTTATTTTGTGGGTTTTTTTGTTTCCAAATTAAAGAAATGTCAAAGACAAGCTGTGTGAGTGAACCAACACAATGATTGGTGGTAGAATTGGCTGCAATGCAAAGGACACCTACTAAAATCTTGCCTAGGGCACCACACTGGTCAGGACTGGCTCTGCACCCACACCCACACACACACACACACACACACACACACACACACACACACACACACTAGTGCAGCTGCACATCACCGGTTTATATTAACGTGCTCATTCTGTACGTTATCGTTTCTATAGTGACTGATCATTCACAGGGCCGTGTACAGCGCTCGCTCCACTGATAATAAACTGATTAAAAAATAGTGTGTGACTATTTAAATGTGTAACATTCAGGGAACTTTAAGTTTTCCAACATCTTCAGGACAGAGGAGTTTACACTGCTTTGTGGGTTCTCAGTAACATAATGTAACAAACCTTTTTATCTTATTAACCTCAAGAGAGAATAAAGAGGCTGGTGAGGGAACGACTGCTATAACATAAGAGAACAGAAAATAACCTGCACAAGAATAAATGTAACTATAAACAGTTATATAAAAAAATTCATTATTTTATTAAGAGTAAATTGCAGTGGTATAAGAGGAATAAGACATGGGGATGCATTGTAATAGAAAAGTAATCACTCAAACATAAACCTGTGTGCGCGCGCGTGTGTGTG
>JAQQZU010000015.1:193712-206331 GCA_030068025.1 Parauchenoglanis punctatus
GTCTCTCTCTCTCTCTGTGTGTCTCTTTGTGTGTGTGTGTGTGTGTGTGTGTGTGTCTCTCTCTCTCTCTCTCTCTCTCTCTCTCTGTCTCTCTCTCTCGCTCTCTCTCTCTCACACCAAACAGCTGATCCTTTTATCCTTTTGGACCTTTGGACCTTTGGAATCCAATCTCATGGTGAAAGCGTCTGATCTTAATGACCGACTCTCCCACTCAGGAATCTGTTATGAAAGGTGCTGCAGGACGAAAATCCGCCCAAAGACACAAACACAATAATGACCAACTCTTACCATCATTACGGGTTATTTTCACCCTCATTCCACAATCATCTCCACCCTAAATCCTCGTTTAAGAGTAACACCACTTCTATTGAGCACACACACACACACACACACACACACACACACACACACACACACACACAATGTGACTCGAGCTCCTCAGGTTACACACCACAATTACACACACCTGCAGCTCGACAGCTCGAACCCATACAACTCCATCTGCACTCGTCTGTGGGACGACCTGAGGAGCTGGACACGATGCTGGAAACACCTGAGTGACATCATCATCATCATCACATCCCTCACAGCATGCCGTTATACACACTGCACATTCAGTACACGTGGTCATAAAAAGAACAAAGCATCTTCTAGTATACACAATATGAAGAGAAATTACACCAGGACTCTAAAGGAACAGTTCAGCAAATTAATAAAGCACACACAATATTCCTCATAATTAACACCACTAAATTATCACCATTACACTAGCACTGTAACATAAACATCACTATATTAACACTGTAACATTAACATCGTAACATTACCACCACTACATTAACACCATAACATTAACACGACTACATAACACCATAACATTAACACGACTACATTAACACCATAACATTAACACGACTACATTAACACCATAACATTAACACGACTACATTAACAACATAACATTAACACGACTACATTAACACCATAACATTAACTCTGTAAGTGTAACTTTCACTAAAACATCCCGTAATGATGATTTCCTTTGAGTTGTCTTTCCTCTACAATTTTGAAAAATGTAAAAGAGATTTACTCTGTGTGTGTGTGTGTGTGTGTGTGTGTGTGTGTGCATGTGCCTGCAATATGACATTACTGTTGTGCTTCTATTATAAATGTTCAGTAATGTTGTGTAAGTGAATAATTGTGCCTGGACGTCTCTGAGCTTCGTATGAAGGTGTTTTGTTTTCTTTTTCCTTCTCAAATGAACTCATTCACTCTCTCACTCTGACTCACAGTAAAAGTGTTCAGGAGAAAATATCATTTCCTTTTCTCTATCACTCCTCTCAGTCTCACTCTCTCTCTCGCTCTCTCTCTCTCATTCTGCTCTTCTGTAACTTTGTGCTTCAATTCATTTATCTAAGTGTAGAGATGAATAATTGTGTCAGGTGATGGTGTTTGATGAGTTCCTTTCTGAACGCTCAGCTAACTGAGGGTGGTCCCTCTCCATCCCGCTCCATCCTGCTTTATACATTTGAAAGGTTTGAGTAAACAATGTTGCTGGATCGCCAGTTCTCCTCCGCTGCTTTGAGCGCTGATCCCTCTATTCGCTCACGGCGGTGGACACAGAAGACGGCCGGAGACAAGAGCACAGAGTCACCTAGCAACTCCACAGCAACTGAGCTAATGAGGAGCGCTGGGGTTTAGGGGGGCCGTGACACCAGCAGGGGGACACAGAGCCCCAACATGACCCCCAGGGACACACCTTCATGGGGGGACACAAAGGAGGGGCATGGGGGGGAGGGGCGCTTAGAGGAAAGAGAGAAAGAATAGAGACATCTGCAGATGTTCCAACTTTGAAACCTGACCTTCCTATTAACATGCAGTGCCCCTTTCCTGCTATTCACACACACACACACACACACACACACACACACACACACACACACACACACACACACACTATCACCTGCATCCTGACTTCTCCCTAAATTTTAAAACTTAATGTATGATCTTTTCTAGTCTTACTCCAGCCTGATTTAGATTGTGTAATGTGAAAGTGATCACCAGGGGGCAGTGTGGCACAAACTCAACCTCAACATAGCAAAATGTGATGCTTCATAAGGAAGTGCTGGACGTTATAAATACGTGAGGATAATTAATTTTTTCCTCTAACAGCATGTCCCAAGTGTTTTAATTCCTCTTACACCACAGCAGCTCACCAACAATTACCAAAAACGTTTGTGTATTTATTCCAAAACAACACATTACAGTTTTTATGATAGTTCACATTAGAGATGCATCAGTACACCGACGCCGTCGTTCCCTCACCAGCCTCTCTTTATTTTCTCTCTCCAAGTTAATCAGACAAAACAACGCAGCTTGTCGTGTTACTATTTCAGCTATGAAACTTATGCGTGAGACAGGTTTAGATTTTAGGAATGCTTTAAGATGCGTTCAATCAACGTTAAGCATGCAATTAAAACATGAGTTTAATTTTACAGCAAAGTCAGATTAGTTTTAATCAGGAATACTGTTGAGAATTTACAGATTAATCCATCAGTCTGAGATGGAGTAAAGCTCTAAAGGGGCTGAGGTCTTGGTTCTCATTACAGTTGCAGTTGCAGGTGTTTAGCTTGGAGCTCAAAGTGTTAATCACTGATTCAGTCAAGTTTGATGCTCAAGCTCAACTGTGATGCAAAAGTACATGAATTGAAATAACAAACCTGTATTTGGCTCTTGTTTAATCTGTTCCTTGGTGCTGTATCATGAAGGTGTTTATGTGAGGTGTCTCCGTGTGTGTATGCTGTATAACAGTAAATGTATAATATATATAACTGAATAAATAAATGAGTGTAAGTCAGTGTGTATAGAACACTCCATCTGAAGCTGTGGTGTCGAGGGGCGAGTGTTCCTGTGTTCCTGTGTTCCTGCTGGAGGCCGTAGTTGTCATGGTGTTTGAGCCGCTTCCTTCTGAATGCTGAGAATGCTTGAATGCAAGAGAGGCTCAGCAAACACACACACACACACACACACACACACACACACACACACACACTCTTAACCTAAAGAATATATTAAACTCTGCCACACAGCTACCTTCAACCTCATTAGCGAAAGGCCGTGAGAATAAACTGAGCCAGAACATTTCAGCTTCAGGAAGAGAAAATAAAAAAGATGAAAAGATAAAACAGGACATGTTTAACTCTGTGAGTGAAATCGGTGTGAACCGTCCAGGGGACAAAACTTACACACGCTTAAATTTTTGTACTGATCAGGACGAGAGAGTTGTAAACCTCAGGCCGTAAATCCAGATGTTTTTAACACCTCTGGCATGTTCACACTCAGGTGATGAAAATCAGAGGCAGTCGCCAACTAAGGGGACAGACTGAGCATCTTACACACACACACACACACACACACACACACACACTCCTCATACATACTCACCCTTTATAAAGAGTGTAATATTCTACAGACTCTGTATTACTCTGTGAAAATAGATTATGCTTTAAAGGTTTCTGATTACTGTGTCTATATTATTTAACTTTTATCTAGTTGAGCTCCTTTTAAGAAAAAATGGTTTTATGAACTATTTAATTATGACATAGAATAATACTCATTAATAAATAATTAATTTTTAGTTTAATTCTACAAAAACAATAAATCAGTGATAAATTCTGACTCTAATATTATTTAAGTCTGCTAAAGTTCTGAGGCTTTGCGCTCACCGTTAAAGAGAATTGAACCTTTTATGCATTAAATTAAAGGAAATGTCCTCGTGCTGAATGTCCTGATCTCTCGAAAGCGAATGTGTGGCGCCGCCTGGTGGTCATCAGAAAAATCGCACCACCCCTATCTCTCTATTCACTCTCTGCTTTAATTTAACAAAAGAAAGAAAATGAACTAACTCTGAAATCCTAATATACCTATTAGAGGGCGTACAAACTTTTACAGCTCCATCTCAAAGATCAGGACAAAGATCTTTGCAGAATTTTTATTGAAAATAGAACAGGAATGGAAAGAAAGTTAAAGGTCACAGAAGATACAGGAGAATACAGAGATTTGTTAGCATGTTTATTTAAAATATATTTATTTAATATCATAATGACTTCACTCCCTTTCAGTAAGCGCTTTATCCTGCTCAGGGTGCGGGTGGATCCGGGGCCTGTCCCAGGAACACGCCTGAGGCAGGAATATGCTCCCAATGGGACACACTTCATCACTTATCATAGTTAACACACCCACTGATATGTTTTTGGGAGGAAACCCACATGCCGCAGGGAGAACGTATGAAATCGATGACAGATGAGGATGGAAGCTGGAACCACAGAGCCGTGAGGTGGGAACGTTTCCCCCTGTACCACAGCGCGGCCCAAAATATTAACTATAATTTAACGTTCATATTTATTTAAAACGATCAACTTAAAATACTCAATTTTAAAAATATTTTTAAATGGTTCATATTAATTTTGACCCTCAAACCACTTTTTGTGTAGAACGTTGGCTGCTGCTGTCGCTTTCTTTTATTGCTGCATTTTAACCAAAACCCAAGTTATTACATGACAGCAAAACAACAGTGCCAATACTTTTAATCATCAAGAAATCCAGCCTGTAAAAATATGCAAATTTGAAACACTGCCACCCCAGGAGATGGCAGGAGACGTTCCAGGATCTTATTTTAATCTCAGGAGACGTTTGCATATAGGAATAGAATAGGCTCTTGTATGTATGATGTAATACATTTTATCTCCTAAATCACTGATGGCTTTTACACAGTGACGAGTTTGTGCACTTTAACGAATGCCCATCAAAACGTTTATGGTGACTTTAAAGCATGCAATGTTTTTTTATTTGGCCATCATTATCTAAATATTTGAATAAAATGTAAATATTCTGGTTATTTATATAATTTCTTAACATGAGACATTGAAAATGAACCCGCTTTAAGAATGTGTGGTCTTGTTCATATATTAGTGATCATTATTGACGTGTAATTCATTATTTATTCCTTTTCTTTGAGTTAATATTAAAAAAAATGCACAGACACAGGTCATGCTTCTCTACAGCGGTAAAAACCACAATTTATTGCGGATTAAAAAAAAAAAAACCATGAGAGAGACTTTATGCTCCTCAAAGAAGCTTTAACTGTTAACTTGCACTGGCACAATCAGGAGAAAAAGAAGCAACGTAGAGGAAATGTGTAAAGCCGGGCCACGTAGACGGACCTCCACTGATCTTCAGCGACACGCACGTGATCACATGTCCACTTTCACAATCTCAGCACTTTCACTAAATAAATCTGCCACATTCAGGGGCAACTCAGGGTTAAACTCCTCGGGGTTAAAAGTGCTTTATCGACCGTCTGTCATAATTTATTGTTAAGTACATCACCAGCAGGAAGAGCTTTTATTTTGTTTCTCAAAGTTCCGGAAATGGAAATGTTGGTCCCTGTGCTGGTGATTGTATAAAATATACAGCTCAAGTGTGGCTTCTGTTTCAGACCTCAATCAATAAATACACGGAAAAAGTAACACTTCGGCAAATCCAGACATTAAATTCTGTTTCATTCAAACACATTCGCTCAGCTGAGAGGTGTGCGTGGTCTTTAGTTTGATGAGTAGACCAAAATCTACCAAAGTCTCCACACTGATGTGCTGAAACTGTCTGGAAGCTGCCATCGTGGACAAGCTCCGCCCCTCATGCAGGCCCCACCCCCAATTTCAAAGACTGATGCAGAATTGATTAGTGATTTTAAACAAACTCTTAAAAATGATGTGGAGCTCCTTTAAAGTAAAGATTTGGGGTGATACAGAGCTCCATCGCCTGCTGGACAGATCAGTAAATGTCACACACTGAACAGGTCTCGACTGAGCAAAAACGTTTGGAATAGAGAGACATCATAATCATCATACTTCTGGGTTTACTGCTTCTTTACAACTCAAAAACCTGACTAAATGCTGCACTCCTGCACTTCACTGTAAAACCCTGACAATGGGAAATAAAATAATACAGTTCTAGAAATAAGCAAAACGGAAAGTGGAAAGACACGGCGAGAGAGAGAGAGTAATAAAGAGGAATACAGGCACAGAATAAAGCTGTTGTACATCATGTTTTACAACCATTTAGAAACTACAAAAAAACAACTACAAAAAAAAAAAAAAAAAAACACGCAGTCATCTTTTAACCAGTTAGAGAACGTCCGCACGTCACACGTCGCCCTCCATGGAGAACACCGTGACACATGGGGAAAAGAGGACAAAACAGGGAAGGAACCTGCTGCCCCCCGGTGGTAAAACCTGGAAATACAACAGTGAGAAATGAGGGGACGTGACGGAGGGGACGTGACGTGACGTGACGTGACGGAGGGGACGTGACGCTTTCCTTCGGGATTATTTGTCTTTATCGCACTCTGCTTTTTCTTCTTTATCTGATGCCTCTGACTCCGGGGCAGTTTCTTCATACCTGAGGAGAGAGAGAGAAGGGTGATGAGGATGCTGTGTTCATATGCTGCTGTTGTAATGTTGCTGCCCGGTGACAGCATACAGCTTTGTGTTGCCATGGCAACTGATAGCATGATGGTGCTGCGCTTATAGCACAAACGCGTTATGGTTAGTTAGCTAGATAACCTAGTGTGCGAACATTAGCATAGATATGCATATGCAGGCTAATTCATTTGCAGTAAGTAATAAACACTGTGTGTGTGTGTGTGTGTGTGTGTGAGACTGATGATAGCATCGGGAATCTCAAACGGATTCCAACTATCGTGGTGCGTATGAGGTTGGAGGATTTACGCGTCTGTGAGACAGCAAAAAGTGTTGAATTCTGTATCGTCCATTTCATATCCTTTATGAACTTTAATAACGTGCTAATCGCAGCTTCCTCTGAGGCGTCTCCGCTTCCCTCGTCAGAGAGCACATGCACGTGGAGTTTATATCATTTAAACATTATAGTGAGAATAGTAACAGCGGACAACTCGTTCAGTTTACTCAGTCTCAGCCTCTCTTTCCTCTCATGAAGCTAATAAGACAAAGAAAGCTCAGTTTGTTACGTCACGTTACTGAGAAACCACAGAGAAGTGTAAACTCCTCTGTCCTGAAGATGTCGGCATTCCTGCTTTACCTCGGACTGTGACACAGCGCTGACACTGGAGACTCCTTCAAACAGGATACAGAAACACACTTCTCCTTACAGAAAACTTCACCACAGCAAAGGTTATTTAATCCGTTCAAGTGAAAAAACAGCCATCAGCCTTTCTAAAGCCAGCGAAACTCCGGGGTTTAGATAAACAGCCGGTGTGATTGTTCAGGCTGAGAGAAGCCATGATGGATGTACCTGTCCAGGTGAGAGAAGCAGTTTCCCTTCTCGAGTTTATAGCTGAAACACCTCCAGCTGGTTAATGAGCTGCTGCACACCTACACCCTGTTCCTCATTCAGCACTTAATTAACAACACGACATACTCTGGGTCTGTTCAACAAGGGGAAAAAGCAGGATTTAAAATGGTCACGTTGGCCTGTATGGACAGCGAGAGTCTCACACGCCCTCTAGTGGTGCAGAACGGTTATAACCCCACCCACATTCAGATGGCAGAAACCAGACCAGGCAGAAAAATATCCTCCATGTTCAATTTACACGTCTAGTACATGTTTTTCAGCAGCTATGATTCATCATTTCTGAGCGTTCTCTTCACATGGCAGGATATTTATCAGGGGCGTGGCTAACAAGATCACTGACTGGTATAAAAATGCTAACTAAATGTTTACAGTCCGTACCACAGACCACACCACTGAGGATTCTCTGTCACTGAACCGGTTCACTGTTTACTAAGGGGGTGTGTCTATAGCTAGTGTGGGCGTGTCCCGTTCCCAGCATCAGACCCCGGATCCAGTTTTAGTGTTAGCAAGATGGATATGTCCTACGTGTCCATGTTGAGGCTGTAAAATGTGAACCTTCTGTACAAGCAAGAGCATGAGTGAGTGCCATGAATCAAATACATCCGAGAACGAGGCAGAATTTTTTATTTATTTCATCGCTAACGCTAACGATGACTCACTGCCATTAGGAATCAGTTAGCATTACAGCACATGCTAACTGCTGGAGCTTTCCCTTAGCGTGAAAGCAGGGTGTGATGGAAGCAGCTGGGATAGAGACGTCATAGATATTATGGGGCGTGCGGGGGCGGGGTTTAGGGCCGTACCTGGCCAGGTTAAAAGGTGGACAGAGCGTGGTGTTGGCGGCGACGCCGGGGGGAGGAGCTTAACGGGCTCTGCATGGAGTTGACCAGGCTGGCGGGAGAACCGGAGACGGTGGGGAAGTGGGTGAGACGCGGGGTGTGGGGCAACACTTCATCTGACGACTCGTAACTACACGTCCGAGCGATGGAACAAGACGAACGTAAATAAAGAACAGAAAACACAGGACAGAGAGGAAACACAAGAAAAGAGAAAAGCAGCTCTTTAGAGAGGGAAACTGAGAAGCTGTGTTTACATTTTAAAGCTCTGTTAAAGTCAGGAAAAGCGAAAAAGTCACTCCTGAGCCACAGCACTGGGTTTCCATGCTAACATCACAAATTAAGGCAAATCGTAGCTTTAGCCAATGTCAATTAAACACTCAAGTCATTCTGATAAAGAATAATCCTGCATCCAGACTCAATCAAATCTCATCTCCACCCCAGCTGGAACATTAGCCCCGCCCCCTTCTCTTTCAAGGGCACCAAGAATGATCTTTGCTTCTTTAGGTTTTTTTATTATTAAATTTGTATCATATTTCACAAAATAAAACCATTCTTTAAAAAAATGTGCCAAGATTACACACCGCTCCTTTAAACATTCCTGTGACAACATTTCTCAACAGGAACCGATGATTATTTAATTATTAATTATTCATAATTATTTCATGTTTTCTTTGTTTCTGCCTTAAACAAGCTTTTAGATAAAAACAATAAGGATCATTTCTCAGACCTGTAGTTAATTTAAAAAGGTTTAAAACTGGGATTAAATGCCCTACATGGTGTCAGAGAAACATAATAAAAATAGAACAAAATATAAATAACCTCTGTTTATGTAAAGTGCTGGAACAGAAGTGTCGTTATAGATCGGTCATGACGTGAAGTTATAGAATGAAGTGTGAGAGCCACAGAGCCCTTCCCCTCAACGTTGCCATGGAAACGTAAGCTAGTTGTTGAATGGTGCATGTCTGTGCTGAACGACAGGGTTTCACCTGGGTAACCATTCCAGTGCATACCTGGCCACGCCCACCACCTGGCCACACCCATCACCCTTTACCAACACCGTGTACAGTGAAATAAACAGAGGCGTTACCTGAACATCTCCATCAGCTCCCCTTTCAACAGCGCCACGAACACGGGGAAGCCCACACACGCCGGGACCAGGTACAGCAAAGCAGGCTGGGAAATAAACACACCTCGTCAGTACACACACCATCACCTCTAAACGTACCTGTACGTGTGTGTGTGCACTTCTCTCTCACCTGAGCGTGCTTGAACGTGTGCATGATGAAGATGGTGAGGCCGAGGCCGAAGATGTAGGCCAGGAAGCTGGTGTAGAAATACGTACGCGTGTTCTTCTTCAAACTGAGAGAGAGCACGAGAGTGAAGGATTACATAGTGTGTGTGTGTGTGTGTGTGTGTGTGTGTGTGTGTGTGTGTGTGTGTGTGTGTTTAGTCCAGAGAGGAAGTGAGGAAATGTACCTGACATCAAAACGCAGCAGCAAAGCAATGAAGATACCTGAAAACACGCACACACACACACACACACACGCACGCAAAAACACAATTTCGTCTTTGTTTATTAACCCTCTCTGCGTTTCTCTCCCTCTCACTCTCTTAAATAGTGCAGATACGTGTATGTTAATGTCAGCATTAACACCAGTTTAGTGTTAGTGTGATGAAATGTTGGGCAGTCGATCAGTTTAGAGCTGATCTTTTAAATGAGATCCGTCTAAATTGAAGACCTCACATTCACATAAAGGTAGAATTTCACCTGAGACACTTGCTTCACATTCCCACCTGTGGACCCTGCATCATACACCTGCAGGATTAAAAGCTCTGTCCACTAGGGGGCAGGTGAGAGCCAAAACACACCTGCAACACTGTCAGTAACCACGCCCTCTAACTTAACACGCTCGCTACATTCTGAGTCGCTGTACCTGGAATAACGATGTCTCCCAGTCCCAGCATGGCGAAGTTACTGGCATTCAGTCCTTTCTCCAGCAGGTCCTGAGGGAAGACCACTGCAGGAACAGACACACACACACACAGACACACACACAGACACACAGACACACAGACACGCGCGAGCAGGTTCAGGCAGATTATCAGTAAAATATCTCCGAGTTAAAAGATTAGTGAATAAACTGTACTGAATCAGCGGAGACTTAATAAAGAACTGGACTCACACTTGATCGGAGCTTCGAATGACTTGGCCACTGTCACCATCACGTTAGTGCCAAACACCTAAAATAAAAACGGTTTTAATCAATAATCAATTAATCAAAAAAAAAATTCTCAGCCACACACAGCCTAGAGTTTAGGATGTACCAGTAACGAATATGTTTCAGTAAAACACATTCCCGTGTCACACTCCTTCACCTGCTGTGGCTGGACTGAGTTCTGCCTCACCTGTACCTGTACCTGTACCTGTCTGACTGTAAATGTAAAGCGTGAGAGGAACTGACCCAGAAGATGTCGTAGACGAACAGCCCCCCCAGCAGGATGCAGCCGGTACTGACGTTATTCAGGTGAAGCAGCTCCACTCCGTTCAGCGCAAACGCCAAGCCGAACAGATTATTGGCCACCCAGTGCTGACACACACACACACACACACACACACACACACACACACACACACACACACACACACACAGTTCTGATTTACAGATACAAGATAAAAAATCTTTTACAATCAATATCTTTCCTGTGTGACGAGAGGGAAAACAGCTCCCAGCCGAAACATTCCTCCGCAACCTGCTGCCATGTTGCATGCTGTTGAGCTTTGAGACGTGATGTAGTGCACATCCTTAATCTGTTACAGTATTTAAAGGTAAACTATGCAGGATTTAAGGGGATGTATTAGCAGAAACTGAATATAGAATTCCTAAGTAGGTCCTCATTAGTGTATAATTAGCTGTAACTCTGAAATCTTGGCAGATTTCTGACAGATATATTGAACAGTGTAACACACTGGAGCTGGAGCGTGTGTGTGTGTGTGTGTGTACCTTTTTCAAGATGTACCACACTCCCACAACGCTGCTGATTCCCAAACTAATCAGGTCTTTAGTGTCAAACTCGTAGTTCACAATTTCTGAAAAATGGAATAAAATGTAATTTTCAGTAAACTCTCAGGAGAAAGTGACAAAAGTTTGGGAATTACAAGTCTATACAGACTTATACAGGAAACTAGAACTGAATCCAACATGCCAAGTAAAAATTTATTTAATTTCGGTTCTGCGATAAACCTTTATTTAAAAAATTCTTGCTTGGATTGTGAGCAGCGACACCACTGGAGATACTGGTTTGTCTTTTTTTTTTTTTTTTTTTTTTTTTATCATCTAAACATTTGAACTCCTATTTCCAACTCATCACCTAGTTTGACAATTTTCTGGAATCAAAATTGGGAATCGATACGCAGAACTGGAACCGATAAAATTCAAACAATACTCAACCGTATGTACAGGTGACTAAAAATATAGAAATGTTCAGAAATAGTCACCTTCTTTGCTCTCTCCTGAGCCCTGAGTGAAGAGCAGCTGGTACTGTTTATTAGGTATATTAGCAGGTAGAAACCTGTTCATAAAGGGACTGAACACACACACACACACACACACACACACACACACACCATTATTAACCATGGCAATGTGAAGATTCAGTCTGTGAGTGTAAATCACACACCCTCGTGCACACCCTCACCTCAGCGTGTGTGACAGAGCTAAAATCCCCAGCACGAAGAAGTACATGGATAACAGCAGGTTGATGTACTCTTGAGAGAAAATCTAGAAAATAAAAACAAAAAAAAGTTTCATGTTGTGGTGAATAATAAGCATGACATGATTGTTATTTCGCTGCACATCACACTTTAGATAAACCTGTAGATAAGAATCAGCTATGGATTTCCCCATCTCTCCCTCACACACACACTCACACACCTCAGAGTGGAAGTGAGGACATGTACATGTGTTTCACAATACAGCAGAAATGAAAATCAAATCTGAGTAATGCTGATAAGATCATTTTAAAAATGTATTTTTATTAAAACTCACCAAAACATCACATGAATATTAATACATTAAAGCAAAACTCCGAACTCTTCATCTCCTGTAAGAACCCATATGTTTTGATTATTAGCCAGTTTTTCACTCTAAAATTATTCCCGAGGTCTGAGACACGTGATGATGATGATGGAGGTGACGAGGATGCAGTCGTTGCTCACCTTGAAGAAGAGATAGAGGCCGAAGAGCGTGCAGCTGGCGATGATGGGGAAACGAGCAGCGTCTCTGCTCGTGATGGTTTCAGGCATATCTGAAGAGTTCTGATACACACACACACACACACACACACACACACACACACACACACACACACACACACACACACACACACACACA
>JAQQZU010000015.1:269144-284877 GCA_030068025.1 Parauchenoglanis punctatus
GATCAAAATCAATGTCAAACTGGCCAAAACACTCAATTTCAGTGGGGGTTGAATAATTTTGAACACAACTGTATATATGTATGTAGGTATGTGTGTAAATTTAAATGTATTTACATATTCTGATGTTCTCTTTTTAAGAAAATGTAAATAATTGATCATTTTTTGTGGAAAAAATCATATTACTTGTGTGTATTTTTATTAAACATTATTTCTGTCCATTATTTTAAAGACATTTGTTTTTGAAGCAAAATACAATTTTTTTATATTAAAATATATTTTTAAAAGAAAGAAATTCAGTGAAAAGTTGATTTTATTTTGTTTGATTTTGTTGATTTTGTTTGAGGTTGTTTGTTTTGTTAATCGAATTGTGTCATTTTTACACACTTATTTCTGTTCTGTGTTTTAAAGGGTGCCAATAATTCTGAAGCTGACTGTAAATACCAGCATTATTCTTTCAGCTGTGTATGTTGCAGATGTCCTGAGGTGAAGTGTATGAGGACATGTCTCTTTCCTGTCTCTCTCTCTCTCTCTCTCTCTCTCTCTCTCTCTCTCTCTCTCTCTCTCTTTAGCTGGTTGCTAAGGAACCAGCAACCAATCAGACGAGTGTGTGAGGGTCACTCATGCGATTTGGCTCTGAACACAATGAGTACGTGACGCTCATTCAGAAAACGGGTGACAGAAAATGAGGAAAAGTTATTCAAAGCCAGTTGATTATTTTTACATTTAATCTGTACCTAGCCTGAGTTTAGTGCAAGAATTTCTTTTTGGATGAAGGTGCTTCTATTTTTCAATTTATCTACAAAAATAGAATTTGGAATTCATTTAATGCTTTTTTTTTCAGATTATCCCCAGTTTCAGCTTAAATATGACAGTAACTGAGTCTTTTTATTAAGATGCTTAAAAGTTTACACCCCTTTTTACCAGCTCTAATTCATTTATGTAAATCTATGCTTTATTTAACTGTCTAATGGCTAAAACTAGTCACCAAAACATTGAAGCACCCTGAAAATCCTGAACAGTTTGAGTTTAGAGCCATCGATAATCAGGAAAACAGCTCTCACAAGATTTAAACCTGAAAATATCACCCTTTCACAGAGCTGGAGAAGGAAATAAAGAGAACTAAGAGCTTCACCAAAACCAAAACAAACAGAGGCCTGAAAATGAGTTTAACACAGGAGCTACAAAAAAAGGAATAAAAGTTCACATTCAGAAGTTTAATTCTTACTGGTTCACTGTTAATGTGATAATTTACACTATTTGACTAAATGTCTTTGACTTTTTTAAATGTTCTTTGCCATCACAGAGGAAAATCTGAAAGGTCCTGCTGATTTCATCATTTGAGTTGTGTGTGTGTGTGTGTGTGTGTGTGTGTGTGTGTGTGTGTGTGCATACAGTATAACTGTTGAATTTATTAAGAACACTTGTGCACCTGCTCACTAATGGAATTATCCAACCAGCCAATTATGTATCAGTAACATTATATATATACTTTATACCTCATGCTGAAACCAGTCAAGAACTTCATTTAATGTTCACTTCAAACATCTCAGTGACTCGGTGACCATGGCATCGTTATTGGTTTGAGTATTTTAGAAACTGATGATCTCTGGGGATTTTCACACACAACTGTATTTCTTCAGGATGGTTTAAAAAAACAAAAAACATCCAGTGAGTTCTGTGAGTGGAAACACCTTGTTGATGAGAAAAGAAGTCTATGGTAACCCAAATAATCACTCTGTACAGCTGTGGTGAGCAGAAAAACATCTGGATGGACAGGTGGATGAGCTACACAAGCAGGAGACCACCTCAGCTTCCACTCCTGTCAGGCAAGAAAAGGAAGCTGGGGATACAGCAAACACAGACTCACTGACACAGGACAGATGAGAACTGAAGAAAGACCAGGAGGAAAAGTAAAAACTAATAATAATAATATGCTTAAAGTTATTTGTGAAGAATAAATCAAATGCCATGCTAAAAATGTACGATTGTATCAACCTCACTCAGCAGCAACTCAAAACATCAAAGCATTTAATTTCACTCTGTAATCCCTTCGGACCCTTTTCAGGTTCCACATTCCTTTTTTGGTCATTGTTTCCTGTTCTCATTGTCCTTATTGGATTCACCTGTGTCTCTTCATTTCATCCTGAGGGTTAGTTTCTCCCTGCTGTGTTTGTGCATCTGATCTCAGACCTGATTTTTAAATGCATTTATTTCACAGACAGTTTGTAAAGCTCATGGAGCAGTTTACTGGGTTGTGAGTGTGACAGAGATGGGTGGAGTTCTGAGCAGAATGGTGACATTACCGTCTGTTAAAGCTGCAGGCTGTTTTAGTACAAACACACAAACTGGGTTAATGTTGTGATGATCAGAGAAGAAGAGAAAAGCTAAGGGTCTGAGTTAGTGAGGGAAAAAAATAAGAACATAACTGGGATCAACTGAAGTAATGACTCCAGAATTATTGGCACCCTTCATGAAAATGAGTAAAAGTGTGTATATATAAATGAAAGTGATTTATAGTTTTATTTTAACACAATGTTTTTTCAAACATAAGTTCAACCTCATTTGGTAACAAGGCAACAACAGAGTGTCTAATAAACATGCAGGTTTTGTTTTTTTTTTATCTTTTAGTATTATTTTTTAGCTTAATTTCTTTTCCTTTATTTTAACTTGTACTGCTTAGTATTATTATTACATGGTAATAGACTTCTATGGGTATGGGTATGGGTAGCCTCTTTGGGTATAGTTCTTGATCCAGTTACAGATCACTGTATTTATCCAGTGGGTCAGTAATTTTATGGTCTGGATTATCATGAATGCTGAATCAGAAACATTAATCAGAAATCATTAAACCCCTAATTACCATAAGAGACCATTAGACTCATGCAAGACATCTTTAAATACCAACAGAACACAAAACACAATCAGAATGCTCTAACAGAACCCATTTTCAGTGAGAGAGAGAGAAAAGCTTGATCAAGGTCACAGCTGAGTTTTAGGGTTTTTTATTTAAAGCAGGTCACATGCAGGCTTCTGACTTGAGGCAGTTTGAGGAAAGAGAATGAGGCTGCAAAGTGAAGTAATTCATACAGCCAAGCTTACATAACCAACCCCTCAGACTCGCTCTCCCCCGCCTCGCTCCCCCCTGCCTCACTCTCCTCTCAGACTCGCTCTCCCCTGACTCACTCTCCTCTCAGACTCGCTCTCCCCTGACTCACTCTCCTCTCAGACTCGCTCTCCCCTGACTCACTCTCCACTGCCTCGCTCTCCCCTCAGACTCACTCTCCCCCGCCTCGCTCTCCCCTCAGACTCACTCTCTCCTGTCTCGCTCTCCCCTCAGACTCACTCTCCCCTGTCTCACTCTCCCCTCAGACTCACTCTCTCCTGTCTCGCTCTCTCCTGTCTCACTCTCTCCTGCCTTTAATTTATATTTTCTTCATCAGTCTTAATATTTAAGCTTTGAGACACACTGTGGAAACATGTGGACTTTAGTCCTAGACAATCTGTGTTTTTTGGAATTATGGGGTATGTGTTTCAGGTGTTGAGTGTCAATATTGCTGATGGTGATGAATGGTCATCACCCAGAGACATCTAACATGTCAGAGTGGGATATAAAATTAGCACTAGCCCGATGCACAAGCGAACTACACTCCTGCTGAAGGCCCCTGTGGCCACCAGAGGACCCCCAAGAGCACTTGAAATGTTATTTTTGTGTGATATGTCAATGGTAATCACACAAAAACACAATATTACATAAACTGGCTGCAAATATTACGGGTTTAATCCGTTCTTGCTGCCTCTGTGTCACTGGCGCCACGTGTACTGTAACAGATGTTAACTGCATTTTGATTAAAGCAGCGTCAGTCAGACTACAGTCTGCCTCAGTTCAGACACCTTAGAGAGCACTGAATTGGAGGAAAGATGTCTAGTACAGGAGGAGTCATCAAAAGGTTTAAATAATTTTCTTAGAAATAAGTAACTATAAAATTATACCAATTATATCTCGTCAACTATTTTGTTTTAGATAATGTTGTATTTTTAACCAATTGGGTTATTTGTTTTATTTTAACCAATTTGGTAACTTATGAGTCTAGGTTCAAAAGTGTGCACACCCTTAGAACAAAATGCTAAAAAAAACTTTTATGGGATTGTCTGAACAGAGTCAGGGATTTTGAATTTTTTCAAACATTTCCTCATTTATTGGTATTATTTTCAGATCAGTTCTAAAATAGAATTGCATTTTCCTTTTTCTCATTCCAAAACATGGGGGATGATAACTTTTGCTCTTAGCAGTAATATTCTGCCTTATGTTCGTCAGTCTGAGACAGGAATTTAAACTTAGAGACACATAATCTGAGTGGGTGATGAGACTCCAAGCTGTAGGACTGATGCGTTTTATTTTTATCCAGTTTAACACAGCACAAGGCAAAAATAATAAGAATAACTTTATATAATAGGTGCAGCATGGCTTTATCGTTCCTGAGGGACATAAAAAATAATCTCAGGTGGTGTTTAGACTCAGATTTCAGAGTGAAGTGTGTGTTTTAAATGAACTCAATAAGTTTTTAATCCTGATCTGTTGCCGTGTGGGTTGTAGAGAAGCTTGTCCTCATGTAGGTCGGGGTGAGGTAGAGCTAAGTGTTTTTGACATTAATGTGTGTGACATAAAGGTCTTAGTGTGATGAGAGTGAACTTCAGTTTCAGGATGTGAGCATGTGGAGCTTTGTGAGACAAGAAGAACCTCCACACAAGTCCTGCCATCAGATTAGCCTTCAGACAGGCAGTTTGGGGGATCAGCTGTAAATAACTACTAGATCCATGTGTTGTGTAACCAGAAACACCACACACACACACACTCACATAAACACACACATTAGGAACAGGGCTTTTTTTAATGCATGGAATAAAACACTTGCAGGCATTCTGTTATAGGAAAATAATCAACACAGGGGTGGTGTAATGAAGCAGAGTTACAGTCACCATCCTGCAGCCGATTATTTTCCCATAGTGTTTTATTCCTTTTACACCACAACAATTTTCCAAAGATTATTAATGTATGATATGTCGTTATATCACTCATGGGTAAAAATGTTTTCACTTGTTGGAAGAAGTGTCCGGGTCTTCCTGCTATATAGCCTCTGTGCAGGACCTGCATTAAGACCCTGTGCTGGTGTTTTACGATGGTCCAAGGTGGCCAGATATGGTTTCATGGCTTTTGCCACAATCTTAAGTTTTTCAATTACAGTTTTAGCAGTTGTGTCTGGTAAGTAGTCAGTTTTCCAAAAAGTAGGAAAATAATCAAGTGATAAGGTAGTTTCTAGCATGCAGAGTAATAAATCTGTCCCAACCTTTGACGTTTGGTAGATTACGTGGTTGAAGAGTCTCTTTTTGTTCTTTCACACTCAGGGATTTGCAGATCTTTTCATTCAACCTGGGCCAATAAACACATTTCCTGGCTCTTCTTAAACGTCCTTCCAGATCCAAGTGTGATGAGTGTATATCAGGGCTCTCCAGTTTTGAAGACAGGCAAGAGTGACAAGAGCCCCCCCCCCCCCCTGCCCCCCATCCTATCATGGCCCGTACCGGCCATTTAGTGGTCCATTCATTATTAAAACTGCTCTTGTAGGTGGCTGCTTCTGGTACTTTTTTCCCTTTTGTTTTGATGGTCTCTTCTGGCACCCTAGCCATCTCTTCCACTGTCTCTTTCACCGTCTCCTCCTCTTCCACCTGCATTATTTTCTCCTCTAATGGGCCTACCCTTTTTGCCACCTTCTCTGGGCCAGCATCCTCTAACCTGGGCTTTTTAGGGGCTTTCCACTCAGGGCAAATGCTTAATTGCTTTTTTCCTGACATCTTTGAAAGACAGATGCAATGATTAATGCATCCATGATGCAATACACTTTAATTTATTTAGTGCCAATAAAATTATTTAGCCTATTTGGAGAGAGAGATGATTATAATGTGAGAATATGTCAGTCAACCTGTGATAACGAAATATGACTAGGCCTAGACTACTTGTTCTGAACAGGTGCTGGTGTAAGTGAACAGGCTATAAAACTCTTGGCTAAGTTTAGGCTACAGACACTCTGTAAACTGATGCTAATTATCTGGGCAACATTCTCTAACAGCAGTCAAGTTGTCACTGTTTGTGTCAAAAAAGTTGTGAATTTGTTGTAACATTAAAACAGGAGATGACTCTGTGCTGGAAGTGATGCCCGGAGCTCCTGTGGAGGGGGTGAACGGAATTTTCAGAAGTGTTTGTAGCAGAATCACGCGAACAATTCCAGGATAACTGCCTTTTTCATTGGTTGTTGTGTTGCATTTTACCCAGATACAATACTGCTATTTTCTGATTGGCTATTGTGCTGGCCCTTTCTTTTTTTTGATTAGCTGGTAAATGACAGGCTCGACTGAACCCCAGCGGAGACGTGCTTGTTTCATAGTGAGGCGCTACTGTGCCGCAGCCAGAGAGATATTGGGCGCTGTGAAATATTAGCCTACAAATTGTTTTTCAAACTACAAATTGTGGCGGGAGTGCATGACAAAAGACTGAAAAGAGGGACTGTCACGCTCAGTGCGTGACACTTGAGAGCCCTGGTATATTGAATTCAATTGTATTTGTATAGTGCTTTAAATGACAGACATTGTCACAAAGCAGCTTCACAGAAGTATATAAATTCTAAATAAAAACTTATGAATCTATAAATGAATCTACAACCTGAATTCCAGAAAAGTTGGGACGTTCTTTAAAGTTGAATAAAATAATAAAAAAAAGACTTTCAAATCACATGAGCCAATATTTTATTCCCATCAGAACATAGATAATATAACAAATGTTTAAACTGGGGAATTTTCAGTTTAAACACAGAAACACAGAAATCTTCATACCTAGTGACACAGCAAACACCATTCCTGCAGTCTCGAACCCACAGCTCGGCTTTTGCTTATGACAAACCCAAATCTCTGACCAAATCGTTCAATTCTGTCACAGGTGTTCCGCGACCATCCGTGTCGCAACACACACTACTAAATAATATAACACGTTATATAAACACGTTTCTCCTTACAGAAAACTTCACCACATCAAAGATAAAAAAAAATCTGTTTATTATCAGTGGAGCGTGCACTTTACACGTCCCTGTGAATGACCTGTTACTATAGAAACCATAGAATGTAACTATGTATTAGAATGAGTGCATGAATATAAACCTGCACTATTGTCAAAGCTGCTGTTATAGAAAATCCAGGACGCTATGAACGGTTTTTCATATTTGAGCTCACTGTTGAGACGTTGTGTGTAAAAATAATAATGATAAAAAGATAAAATGATTTATTTCCCAGACATTCTGTTTGTTTCTCTAATGTATGCTCAGCCTCCAGGAGAAATTAAATTAGCGTTTCAGTGCGTTTATTATAAACGAGGACGTGATGGACGAGATTTTAAGATATTTGAAGTTAAGGCTCCGTATCAAATGTCTCGAGGGGAAATGCTTATTTTAAACTTATTTTACAATCATGCAAATTAAAAACCCTAAAAATCTTCACACACACACTCACACACTTTATGTACATGTATGAAATGTAGGGAGGTTTCACACACTTTATGTACATACATGTAAGGTTCACCAACAACAAAAAACAAATGATTAGCTTTTAGTCATAAACATCGTTAATGTTACATTTCCTGTTAAATTTTCCCGGATGAACAATGACGCATGAGTTCTTCTTCCTGCAGGATGAAACTCAGAAGCTTCTACTCCACACCTTTCATGAAGTCCATAAACTCTGAAACCCAGAGCAATAAATAAATAAATAGATAGAAACAGAATATAAATGTCATTATTATTGCACAATGTTTTTAATTTGTGCAAATGTTATACAATTGTGATCTGGTGAAGTACCAAAATTCAGATATTTGTTTACAGTAAATGGGTTGTGTCTACCATTTATGTTCAAGAAGTGAAACAATGTAGAGCCTGGCTGTATTAATTGCACAACTCGGATACCATAAAATAGTTTATTTTGTCTATTCACCAAAACATAGGATGAATGAGATGTTGCAATGGAATCCAAAACATATACTTAACAAATTTATTTAGAAACGACTGGTAACCTTTTAACCAATACAGTGTGTTTAACCAAACTCCACCACTTTCCATCAGTCCCCCGCCCCTCCTATACCCTACGTCATATGACCTATGCCCCCACTGATGTCACCTTAACATGTCAGGTGCCATATGTTAAATACATAAAATGTGAATATCATGCAATCATATCAACATCCTAATATTTTACATTAAACAAAGAAATGGCTTAAGCACCAAGAAACCAACCAACATTCTGGCCCCAAATGTTTGTTTAACAAATTATTACTGAATTATATCAATAGCTATTTTGTCATCAGTCATTCATACACATTAAAACATGTTAGTCAGGAATAAGCATCAGGCATCCAAACAGTACATAATCATCAATCTGTACATTTATCAATATTCTTTAGAAAGCATATAAGGTAAAGTCTATTCAAATGTGTATGTGAGAGTCCATAAAAACGAAGAGGTCCATCAAAACTCTGTTTTGTCCATTTTGACAAAGAAATTCTTCTTATAATAATGGGACATTAGTAGATCAGCTGGAAAATGTTTTAATCACCATTGCGTATCAATTCGCAGGGAACTTTGAATGGTAACCATAGCAACCATAGTAAATGATCCATTGACTGCCAGCCTGCATAGCCGGCAGCCATAACAACCAAACCAGCTAGACCTTCCACCCCAAGTTACTCTTGTTCAGGACAAAAGTACACCACAGACATGTTTGTTTCAGAGTAAACGACTCCACGTGTGTTTATTCTAGGCCTGTAAATATACAGACGTGTTCAGATGTTTGGTAACTGGGGTATAAGCAGGATAACGGCCGCAGTGGAGTCCCGTTATACAGAGTTAATGAGCTCCGCTTCACATCGTGGAGTTCTTAGCCTCTGCCTCGTCCATTAATTCTGTATAACGGGACTCCTTGAGAGCTATTATTCCTTACACATTCTTGTTTTTTTAATAGTTTTTTATATTGAGAATATTTTAGAAGAAATTATTAACATGTAATTAAACTGCATGGAGCTCTTAAGCATCACTAAATAAAGTGAATTTAAACAAAATCACCTTTGGTTTTATCCGATCTATTTGAAGCAAATAAATAAATAAATTAAAAACAAATAAATAATAACTAATAAATAGTAAATAAATATTAAAATGGTAACTAAATAGCTAAAACTGAATCAATTTATGCTTACAAATGAACAGTTTATTTTTTAATAATGTTCAACATATAAGACCATATTTAACAGGGTGAGATGTCTATGCTAAAAATAACAAGGTGTGTTATTCTGCTTTATTAGTTAAAACAGCCCCAAACTGTGATGTCATAGTGGGTGGAGTTAACGGCTTAAAGAAAAAGTATTACAGCGCTACCAGAGTGCAAAGTCAGTGATGACGGTTCTTCTTGTTGTTCATAAAAACTCTGTTCAAAGTGTGATTTATAAAAGCACTCTCCCTCACACCCTCCACACACACACTCTTACCATCGTAGTCGATTCTTCCGTCATTGTTCTTGTCCCCATCCTTCATCAGCTCCTCGATATCATCCTCAGTGATGGTCTCTCCCGTCTCCTCCAGCATCATCTTCAGCTCCTCTAGGTCTATATAACCATCTTCATTCCTACACACACACACACACATACACACACACACACACACACACACATACACACATACACACACACACACACACACACACACACACACACACACACACACACAAAAGTGTTAAACCTGTTAAATGAAATTAAACTGAAATTAAATAAAGTTAAATTAAATTAAATAAAATGGCTCTGTACAGTGGAGCAAACCTGTCGAACATGCGGAAGAGTTCGGCCAGTTCCTCCTCAGACTTCCCTTTACTGTCGTCTTTCATGCATCTCACCATCATGACCAGGAACTCCTCAAAGTCCACCGTACCACTGCCTGAACACACAGGAGTGTTAATCAGACACAGCACTGAGCACTCATCTCACACCGCTAAAAAATCCTGTGGGCTTAAACTCACAGCTCAGAGGTTTTTTTTATCAGAGCAGTGCATGGAACTGTCGTCATCACACTCCTCTGTACTTTAGCTGAGTATGAATGGAGTTAAATTCTTTTACTCTTTGTTACAGTTTCAAGAAAATAAACATACTTTTTACTTTTTACATTTTTATTTAAACCTTTAAAGTACTTGTTATAAATCTCAACGGTCTAATCTCTCATTCGGCCAACAACTATACGCTACACATCAATCACCCCCACTCAGACTAGCATCCAATCACTTAATATTTGCATCCAATCATTTCAGTTTAGTGTCCAATCAGGTTCATCAGTGAAGAAAAACTAATGAGAATCATTCCAAGTAGTCTCCGGCTGTTACCTGTGTATGTACCTGTGTGTACGTATATGTGTGAGTGTGTTTGTGGGTATGTTTGTATGTGTGTATGTATGAGAGGCTGTATAGGCCATAACTCCCAGCTATACTCTCATTCACTATCAAACTCTCTCTCATTCAATATCAAACTCTTTCTCATTCATCATCAAGCACTCTCACAACTTCATTATCAAAGTCTCTCTCATTCAAAATCAAGCTGTCGCTCATTCACTATCAAACTCTCTCACTTGCACTATCAAACTCTCTCTGACCCGGTTTACACTTGGTATTAAAATGTGTATTGGGCGATCTTATCACAACTTGATGATGCTAAATACAAGTGTAAACGACCTCCAAGATGCATTCAAGACTCATTCGCTCAAACCACTTGCCTAGGTGGTCTGGGACACATTTGACCACATACTTTCTGTAGTGTAAACTCTAATGCATCCCGATGCATCCGGAACATGGATGTTACAGGAAAATACAGCATTAAAGCTGGACGCGTTGGTTGTTTTGGTAACAGCGCAACAGGCTAGAAAAAAATGGAGAGGAGCACCGATGTATGTGGTTGGAGTGCAAGAAAATAATGAAGGTATGTTGCAGTTTTTATGTTTTAATATAATTTTGTGTGGGGATCTTTGACCTTCTAGTGGAAGTGATGTAGGCAGTAATGAAATTTGTACAAACGTGGTCAGCTGGACACCTTGGAGGCGCATGATAAACACAGTTGTAAACAGTGATGTGTCTTGGCAGTCCATTTGTGACCTGAATGCTCAACAGGCATTTTAAAACCAAGTGTAAACAGGGCCTCTCATTCACTATCAAACTCTCTCACATGAAATTAAAATTATCACAGTTTGACAGTGTGGGCAAGAGGGTTAGATGATGCATGAAAGAGAGTTTGGTAGTGCATGTGAGAAAGCATTGGCTTTTAAAATTGACATTTAATTTCACCATTTCTGATTGGCTTAAAAACATTTCATGGGTAAAGCTCTCCCTAATCCCCCTCATTCAAAATGACTGCCACAAGTAATCTAAGTGGTGAATTGGGAAATGCTATTCAGCTGCTGTCTGACAAGAAATGAGGGTGATGTCCAACACCATCTGTGAAATGAGGTGGCCTGCTTTCAATTTGGTAGGTAATGAAGTATGTGGTGTGTTTAATTTGCTGGCACTGGAAATTGGTTTAATTCACTGCTTTAATTCACTGGCACTGGAAGTCGCTCTTCACCTGTGAACCACTGGCCATGGTATCAAAGACAGCAATATTTTTCTGGTTGCGCTGCAATACCGAGGAAAAAGTATGTTATTTGTTCACTCATTTTGATTATTAGGCTTACAAAAATTGTAGGCTACCAGTTGTCTTAAGCCAGCAAATATCAATGTGTACTACAGCAGCCATATTTAGGGAGCCACTCTAGGTTCAGATAAGAAAATATGTTTTTATGGTGTGTAAGTGGTGTGGTGGTGTGTAAATCTGTGCTCTCCGATTCTCTGAATTTTGTTTAGAAAAATATGTACCAAAAAAGAACCAAATATTTAATTTCACAATCAGTTAATTACATTTATTTATTTATTTCATGATCACTGGTCTGTCAGTCACAGCCCGAATGGGGTTGTTCCATGGGAGGCCTAGGCCTGTAGGTGCGGGCAAAGCACTAAACACCACCACACCAAACTTTTGACTTGATGAGGGTGTGTGCAGGAACTCGGGCAGGAACTGGCACTGGCACTGGAACAGGCTCTGAGACTTGAACTGGAAGAGCCTTTGAAGCAGGCTCAGGTGAAGAGGTAGGCTCGAGTGAGGACACTGGAACCAGGATATGCTCTGTGACTGTGAGTCACACAGAAACAGACTCTGTGACGGCGACTGGAACAGGAGCAGTCTCTGTGACTTGAACTGTAACCTGCATGCTGCTTGGAAATGTAGCAGGATCTACAGCTTGAACTGTAACCAAAGCAGGCATAGAGACTAGAATAGGCTGCAAAAATTGGAACAAGCTCCTTGACTGGAGTGGGCTCTGAAACTGAAACAAATTTTGTGGCTTGAACTGGTTCTGAAACTGTGGACATTGGAACTGAAGCGGGCTCTGTGACTGGAACTGACTTAGAAACCTTGGAAGCTGCAACTAGAACAGGTTGTGCAACAGGGGCTGGCTCATTGTGACTGGAGTGGTTGTATGACTGTGGCTGGAACAGGCTTTGAGACGGTAACAGGCTGTGAGAATTGCTCTGAGACTATGGAGACTGGTGCGTGCTCAGGCTTTGAGACTGTGGAGACTGTGACTGGAGCAGATTGTGAGTATAGAGCATGCTGTAATACTGTGGCTGGAGTGGGCTCGGGCTCTGCGACTGTGGCTGGAGTGGGCTCGGGTTCTGCGACTGTGCTCGGGCTCGGGTTCTGTGACTCTGGCTGGAACTGGTTCTGTGACTGGAACCGACTTAGAGACCTTGGAGGTTGCAACTAGAATAGGTGATGCAACTGGAGCTGGCTCATTCTGAGGTGCCAGCTCAGGTATTGGCTCAGACTTGGATTCAGGCATAGGCATAGACTTGGACTCGGGCATAGACTTGGGCATGGTAATGACATCATCTTTGAAGCCTGGCAGAGGGGAGACTATGTCATTCTTGAAGCCTGGTGGAGGTATGACAATGTCATCCTTAAAGCCTGGCGGATGGGCAACAATGTCTTCCTCGAAAGCAGGAGTGCTCTCTAGAGTGAAGGCCTCCCTTTTTGCCTCTGGAGGGGTGTCAGGAGTGGTTGCCTCCTTTTCGGCCACTGGAGGTAGCTCTGGAGCGGTTTCCTCCTTCTCGGCCACTGGAGAGGGCTCTGGAAGGGTAGTCTCCTTTTTGACCTTGGTGTTACATGCATTTTTTTAAGTTAATATTTTTACTGCTATATCAAATCTCAGCATGTCTGGGTAATGAGCTTGATAATTGTTATAATAACTGACTAAGATGATTTCTTAAAAATAGTGTAACAAAAGAATAAATTATTTGTTTTTGAGATACAATTCCAGATGTTCTTAGCCACTTCACAACACACTCATTAAAGATGTGGAGATGTGAAGATTGCTGTGTTTGATATTGTGGCCAGTGGTGCACAGATGAAGAGCGGCAGTGCTCCCTCAAAATTAAACAGACTACGCAAACATATCTTCATTTCCCTTTACTTGAACTACATGGCTAACTTGTAAAACAAAAATAAATGGAAAAAGCATCCTTGTTACAAAAATAATCTAAGTTCACCAATGCTCTATAGCAGACCCGGGTTAGGACATTCAAACCAGATTTGTGCCTGCATACTATATGAATGAGCCAATGAGAAATGGAGAAAAAAATGACTGGCAAAAAAAACAACCAATCAAAAAAAAGCAAGAACATGAAAAAAAAAAAACTTTTTTTGTTTTGATAGTCCATGTGAGAGGGTTTGATAGTGCCTTTCATATGTATGTGTGTGTGTGTGTGTGTGTGTGTGTGTGTTTGTGTGTGTGTGTGTGTGTGTGAGTGTGTGTGTGTGTGTGTGCGTGTGAGTGTGTGTGTGTGTGTGTGTGTGTGTGAGTGTGTGTGTGTGTGTGTGCGTGTGAGTGTGTGTGTGTGTGTGTGCATGTGTGTGTGTTTATACCATCCTCATCCACTTCATCGATCATCTCGTGCAGCTCCTCAGGAGTGGGGTTTTGTCCCAGCATCCTCATCACCTTTCCCAGCTCCTTGGTGCTGATGCAGCCGTCCTCTGCGTCCTGCACAAAGATGTCAAAGGCGGCGCGAAATTCTGCAGAAAAAAGGTAAGGTCTGTTCTGGAGCTACAGTGCTGTGCATAAGTATTCACCCCCCTTTAACACTTATTTAATTTATTCCTTCTTTACCCACTCACTAAGGTGTGGTTCATGGCTTCCTCCAGTCAGAGTCACATGTGTGTTGTTTCTTTATATTTTTTTTTAATAAGGGGATGTTCATAGTTTTAGATATTTATACCCTGACTGCTATTTTTCTAGAACTTTCTCTGGGATTTGTTTTAGTCTCTCTTTGGACCTGATGATGGTGAATGTTTAAGTATGTTCTCTAACACACTCTCCCAGGAACAAGTGTTTTTATATTAAGACTGTCATGTTCTGTCCCTCGTTGCGCGCACTGCACGCTTTGTGAACTCGGTGTGCTCTCAAATATCTCTGTCGCGCATAGCACGGAAGCACACACCTCCTCATTATGTCACGAACTACAACCACGGACTACTGTTTCCAGAATGCACCATCCAAGATGGCCAGCACACTCCCGGGCTGGGATATAAGGACTCTCAGAATCACTATGACTTTGTGAAGCATTAGTCTAGCCCTTGTGTGCGCTGTTGCCAAGCCTTGTCGTTTCATGTGTTTGTTTTCTGGTAATTTTGACTCTTGTTTTCTCTGTTTTGGATATTGTCTTTTGCCTTGTCTAGTTACTCTGTTTGTTCATCGCTTGACCCTTGCTCTCTTTTCTGGATTACTCTTTTGCCTAACATTTCTGTACCTTCGCCATCATGTGTTTCAATAAACACATTTGTTTTAGAGTGCCGTCTCCTAACCTGCACATGTCCAGCCAAACCCTGATGATGTAACAAAGACTCTTTACATGTGACCCTTTAATGACATACAGATTGACTCTATTCACTGATTATGTGACATCTGATGAAAACGGAACTGATTTATAGGTTTCACAGGGACAGGGGGCAAATTCTTATGCACTCACATTCTGTTATTTGCAAATAATTTTTCCAAACTTTATCAAAGTGAGTAGTCAGTTTAATGCTAAAACATAATGGTGGAATTTATTTAATGGTTTAAGTGCAATCCTGATTAGATTTCACGTTTATGCTACTAGATGAATTTTAATCAACTTTAATTTAATCCACATTAAAAAATTGAACTGAAGATATTTTTCCGACTCACCATTTTTCTGCTCATCTGTGAGCTGCTCTACCTGTAATGATCAAAATAAAGAATAAATTATCTGTTTATGTATTTCACACACATTTACATCCACATTTATTTTCAGTGTAAAGCCTCGGTATCAGTTACTTTACATTCACAAGCCAATCTGTCTCTGTGCGTGTGTTTCTTAAGGACGTGGCCTTGCCAGCTTTATTTATTTAATTTTTTTTATTTATTTCTTATGACAAATAGAAGTAATTTTGAGATCATACGTCATGTAATGACAAATAGAGATCATACGTCATGTAATGGCGGCGCGAGCGCAGCTCGCAGCAGCCACTCCGGATCTGAAAATCGTGCTTTTTTTGTTTTAT
>JAQQZU010000015.1:284977-301531 GCA_030068025.1 Parauchenoglanis punctatus
CACTGTACACTGTATTACATGTATATGGTTGAAATGACAATAAAAGCCACTTGACTTGACTTGACTTGACTTGAAGTAGCTGTATATCAATTCTAAAGCTAATGAGTTAAACACAAATGAAATAATGCACTAATCAGTGCCAGAATCAGATGTGTGATTTACATGTTTTGCGCTTGGCTTCATTCTCATATTAGATTAGCAAAGCGAGCTAACTGTACTAGCTACATACACTCACAAGGGACTCTGGCAATCTCTGCTACTTCCTTCCAAGCTTTATTTTTCTCATAATGTCTTTCTACATTTACTGATAGAGTGTACATGACAGGAAATGAAACTACACTTAGAAGTTTTTCTTCCTATTTTGCGTGAAACAATAAACAGGAACTAATTGCTGGTAGGAACTGTAAGAAATGTTGCACCACACGTGCCACATGTTCGGTCTGAGGAATCATTTAAAAGAGTCATTTGGATTTGTTGCTTGATGCTAACATCATGGTTCAGTGACGCACATGTACATAGAGCATGAATGAAAATATCCCTTACTAGTGTAAACACAGGTTTAGCAGCATATGTTATCCGTTCTCTATCAATCCCAATCCCACATAAACATCCCTGAGATTAACAATCCACACTAACTGAAACGTTTAAATAAACACATCACTGCTTTTTTACAAAACAGTAGAGCTGTAATTGTGCAGACGCTCGTGCTAAGGACTGAATGTGACATCTGATTAAATAATATCTACAAACCGAGTCACGGATTCACTCCAAAAACACTAAACAAAGCCGTTCTGCTACGTTAATCTTTCTCTCTCTCTCTCTCTCTCTCTCTCTCTCTCTCTCTCACACACACACACACACACACACACACACACACACACACACACACACACACACACACACACACACACTCAACAGATACTGCAGGAATATGTAGATGTTTTTATCAGAAGCTCGGCTGTTTCCCAAAATTAGCCTGGGAAAGAAAAGGCACATGTCCATGTGCAGGCATGAAGCGAGAGCATGACTCGAGGGTCTAAGAGAGTTTATCGGAACTGATAAGTGTTCAAGTGTGAATATATTTAAATACAATTCCATCACATGCACACGTTTTTATACACCAGAGCCACAAATAAACAAATTAAACAAACTAATCCTAACCCTACTGCGAAACTATTAAATGTTTCCACACAGTCAGCAAAACGCCATGACTTCTCCACGTTTCCATCAATTTTAAATTCATAATAATTCCAACAAAACACAAGATCAGAACACAGTGCAGAATCAGAGCTCATAACTTCACTTTTAAATAAAAATCAATGACTATAATTTGTTAAATATATTTACCATAGACTTTTCACTATATCACATCCATCTCATTATTATTATTATTATTATTATTATTATTATTATTATTATTATTGCTGCTGAACCTCATTATTATTCACCACAATACTGTAGTTACACGATTAATCTCAGTGAGAATGAAAGCAGTTTTTGAGAAAATGTAAAAAGTCTCAACAATTTCATTCTATATTTGTGCACTTCTTATAGACTTATTTTGCTACTTATATTTACTTTAATAATGATTATTTAATAAAATAATAATTATATATGCATTTATGGATAACTATGCATTTTATAAAAACTGTAGATCAGTTCGATTGTACTTGTGTAGAATTTTCAACAGTGGACATTGTCACAAAGCAGCTTCACAGAAATATATAAATTCAGTTTTAAGCTGTATAGATGTATGTAAATGTATTCATTATTATATACTATGTCATTAACGAGCAAACCTGTGGTGACAGTGACAAGGAAAAGCTCCATTCACTACTAATTTATTTATTTATTTATTATTTTATTTATTATTATTTATAATAATTTAATATATTATTATTATTTTTATTATAATAATAATAATAATTATTATTATTATTGTTGTTGTTATATATTATTTATTATTTTATGTGTTAATTGTTCTACTTGAGTGTCCAATACTACTTGTGTAAAAGTTAAAATTGCTCTACGAAAAAAATGTATTATTATTATTATTACATTTATTACATTATTACAATTATTATTGCTGTTGTTGTTGTTGCTGTTGTATTTATCTTTTTTCCTGTTTGTTGTGTCTGTAGATCATGTGAAACTTTGGTCTCCAGGAAGGTTGTATGCACAATTCTGTTAAATTTGTTCAAGTTAAGCAACATTTAGCGATGAATATGGACTCATGCTTAAAAAGTTATAATTATTTACATGACTCAAGTTAAAGTGAAGTTTAAAGCTGAGATTAAGCATTGTACTCAATGGATGGAATTTCTAGAACATTTCAGAGGCAGAAACAGAAATGTGTCTCTTTATAAATATTTATGATAATATTAGTCATGTTTAAGTGTAAAAACTCACCGCTGCTTTGTAGATGTCGTTCATGATGCTGAAAGATGTGCAGCAGACAAACAGAAGACTTCAAGGGCCTCAGTGGAGATCAAGATGTGTGTATGACTGAAGAGGGCTTAATAACAACAGACATACATGAGCCACACCCACGTCCACATCCCAGACTCCTGTCCACATGACACCTGTCCATCAGAATCACTCTCTCGCTCTCTCTCTCTCTCTCACTCTCTGATAAAGCAACACTGACAATGGAATGTTAAGAGCAAGTGGATTTCTAATCTCTGTGACATACACCACACACTCCACATTCCAGCAGAGGAACAGCAGAGCTCAGAAAGTTCATGAAGGAGCTAAATTAGATTTTATGATATTGATGCTCACAAATATTCATGAATGCTTTGGGAAATTGGGAATAAAAAGATGTTTTAAGATGCAAAGCTGGACATGTTGAAATTACAGCAGAACATTTACTTCCTCAGATTAGCGTAATTTAAAAATTTAAATAAATTCCAGAGCAAAAACAGTCTTAAACATGAACAACCTTTGTGTTTGTGTTTTGATGTATGAGTCGAAAAACATTGTGTATCAAAATGTGAGACATAAGAGAGGTGTGACAAAAAAGTACACAATTTAAGGTTTTGGTCATAAATTATTTATAATCAGGGTTGGGAGGGTTACTGTAAAAATGTGTTCCAATAAATTTACTAATTACCTGCTAAAAATCTAGTCAGTAACTTCTAATCTAATTACCACAAAATGACAGTAATGTAACTGATGGCGTTCCGTTACTTTTGGAGTCCCTCAATACCAATTATGAGGATGATGACGGCATTTTCTCAGCTGGAAGCAGAACCTGCTCTGTACTGTGATGTTGGTCCCCTTTTCTGATTTAACGACTAAATAATGGTGAAATTTCCACCCAGTGAACACATTTTGTCAACAGAGGCCTGATAATGACTTGGTGAGTGTAAGATTAGCTCTGATTTGAGATGTGAGATGTGAGACTTGTGACATGCTATAATGTATCACATGTGCATGTAGTATATTGCTCTTATTTAGGGCTGCAAATACTGATTATTATTTATAATCGATTAATCTTTTGATTATTCGATTAGTTTTATTTAAAAAATATTACATGTACAAGATTATTACTAAAGAATTTTAGTAATAATCTGTCCCAGCATGAGAATATTATCAAGTGCTCAGGTGGACCGAATGAGACACTCAGACTGACTCAAGGTGACAGAACTATGTACATCGTTTACTGTTAGCACTTTTTATCACTAACCAGAATTTTTGCAGCTGTTTGCCTGTATTTCAAGCCATGATTTGTTAAAATTGCGAACAGACAAAGTCATAATAAAGATAAAATAAATATCAGCTGCCTGTTTTGCTCACTTAAACTCCGATGCCAAGATAATTTTGTTTGATGTGTGCACATGCGAGGCGAAGCATTTTCAATATGTGGAATCGACTCCAAAGATTTGCTTTTGAGTTTTCAATGCCTGAGATCGGTGAATCGATTCTTTTTGGGATCTTTGATATGAACTGAAAGCAGGATGCAGACTTGATGACTTGACAAAAAACATTTATACAGTATATTGTTTATGCTAAGAATATACTGTTATATCATTTATCAATGCTATTGGGTAAAAATAAACAGGCTAGTTTAACTTTTTTAAGCTAAATGAATCAAATAGAAGCAGGGTAGTGTACTATAAAGTGTTTCATACCCTAGAGAAAGTCCTACTGATGTTTCTGCTCTTTAAGTTCACTTAAATGTGTTTTTATGAAGTGTGCTTCATAATGCAGTTCAACTAATAATTAAATTATTGTCAATTATGTTTATTATTGATTTGTATTGATTTTGTTGATTAGTTTTTGCAGCCCTTATGCATTTTAAAATTGTAATCTTGTAAATAATTCCTGTTTTTACTAAAAGTATTTTATTTTAATTAGTAAAAGTAATCTGATTATTGCTTTTTTTCTGTAACTATAATGGAATACAGTTATCTTTTTTGAATCCTAATTAAGTAACGCCGTTCCATGTGTTCTGTTACTCCCCAAGCCTAATTATAATACACTAATATTATATTATATAGTATAATATACTATATTATAGTTATAGTATGCCCAATTAAAGGTTCTGTCTAAATCTTGGTCAATATATTAACAAAAATTCATAAATATATTAAACAATTTAAAAAGTTATCACAGAGATTTGCTTTAATGGACTTATTAAATATTATTATAAAGTATCCAATCTTATACTTAAATATTAATTTATCCTTTACATTACATGTTTTAATGAAATTAATATTTATTAATTGCTCATTGATAAATCATTAAGTTTTCATTAACTACCTATTACTTGCTTATAATGAGTTTATTACCAAACCTTGACTTACTGAAAATGAGAATGTTTTCATGAATCTGAATGAAATTTATTCACAAGTGATTGCTGAAAACCTCAAACTTTTATTTTAAATCTCCTTCTGCTGAGATTAGTATTTTAAATCATTTTGAACATTACATTCATTGATCTTTATAACTGAAGACTGAAGCGTGTTTATGTTTTTTGATGCATATATATAATATGAGTGTGAGTATGGATGCGGTTTGTGGGTCTCAGCCTTGTGGAGTTTAGATTTTTTAGTGTGAAAGTTATCACGTATAACATTAAGATAAACATCAGCAGCACTTTTAATGCAGGAATTACAGCAGGATTGTAACTGCTGGTGTGGGCCAGTCACTTTTTATTACTATTTTATTACAGTTTATTACCACTTATTAGACCTTGAATTATTGCAGTTTATTACCATTTACTATTGATTATTAATCTTTAATGCAATTTGTTACTGTATACTATAATTTATTGCTGTTTATTTGTTTATGCTTATTTCATTTATTTATTTAAATTTATTTAAATTCAATTTCTATAAAATCTTACCAACAGTTTGACTATGCAGCTTTACAGGAATCTGAATGTAAATTTAATTTTTTTTTATAAACAAACCAGTTCATTATTGTTTATTACAGTTTATTGCTGTTGAATATGTACAGTTTATCCCTGCATAATCCTGTTTTTTTTTTCTCTTTAACTTAACCTAATTTCTTAATTCTTGTTAGTGAGTGTGAAATTTAATAAGATTACTTTTGGGATTTACACTATGTAGGATTTTGGGGATTTTATTAGCAGAAATGGAATACAGTATTCATAAGTATGTTTTCATTAGTGTACAAATACTTGTAATTATCAACCATTGTGTTTTTGTAAGCTTAGAATGAGCCATTTATAGCTCCATAGGGCACAGGTCCACATCTAATGGAGGCCACCATGTTGCACCGCCCTGTTGCTAAACAAAGTTTGCCTGTTTTGTGCTGGACAGGTAATTGGATTTAAATTATGTCAAAATATCTCTGCATGATCCTGTTCTTATAGCATTTATATAATCATTCATTAGTATTGCTGATGTTTCCCAAGTAATGAGTCTCATTACACTGCGATAACACACCAAACTACAGACTACAGTAATACTGCTACAGGTAAAGTACATGTAAAGGGCTGCCACATCCTATACTGTTGGTGTTGTTCAAATTGTGCAGAAACTAATAGAATGGTTTTATAAATACAAACCTCTGTTACTTCTTGTTGCTTGTTTTGAAGGGTTTCCATTTTTTCCTTTTCTTTTTGAGCAGCAGAAGTAGCAGCATCTCGGTTAGCTCCACTTCCACATCTGGCTCTGGGCAATCCTCTCCCTCTTCCTCTCTCTCCCTGTATATCTAACCTTGTAACATTACTGACTGGTATGTCTGATATATGATGCTTCAAATAGAGAAAAAACCGAATGTATCCTGCTAATGTTAGCAATAAAACACTATCACAACATGGAACAAGTAACAATAATATTCACTAGTAATAAAATGCTACCACAGCTTGAAATACACTGCTAGAAAGTAGAAATCCTTACATAGTGTAGCTTTAAGTGTTCAAAAAAACCAAGCAAGTAAGCAAAACAGTTCTGGCATTTAACACACGAGATGAGACAAGTTCATAAAAACATGAGTCTCTGCTGAAAAACCTGATTTACAATATGTTTATTCATTTTTCAGGGGATTGTTTTTATCCTGGTCAGGACTGCAGTAGATCTGGAGTCAATCCCGGGATTGCTGTGTATGAAGAAGGAATTGAGTTCAGTTCAATTCAGTTTTATTTGTGTAGCGCTTTTAACAACAGTCATTGTCACAAAGCAGCTTCACAGGATTATATAAATTCTGAAAATAAACTTATGAATCTATTCATTTATCTATATATATCCCTAATGAGCAGCCTGTGGTGACGGCAGCAAGGAAAAAGTCCCTGAGATGGCAGGAATCCATCCTCATTTGGGTCTCACTGTATAGTGCAATTACAAAACCCTTTAATACTAGGGTCAAGTTTTGTGTGCAAGAGTGTTCTTGGTGATTTGAGTCCTATGCCATTGTTGCAGAACCGCTCTTGTTAACAGCAGCCCAACACCTTCTTCACAGTTCTAATTGCATGTTGAGGCAGTTCATATGGTGCCATCCTCAACAGGAGCAAGTGGTTTTCAAGTGATGACTCCAACCACGAGTAGGACACTGGGATTTACGGCATTTGGCACGTCCAAAGATGCCAAATGGATGGATCAGGCAAGTCCAGAAAGCAGAAGGAGTCAGGATCACTGGAGTCTCAGGAGTAGCATGTGCAGCTCGACAGACAGACAGACAGACAGACAGAGAGAGAGAGAGAGAGAGAGAGAGAGAGAGAGAGAAAGAGAGAGAGAAAAGAGAAAATGCAGATTGTTAGGTATGCTCATTGTCACCTAACGGTAAGGAAGAGAGTATATTGTGTGCTGAGTGCAAGCAGGAACTCCAGCAAGACTATCTATGACAGTATAACTAAAAGGGAGAGCCAGAAGGTAAAACAGACATGAGGCCCCCTGGGACAGAGAGGCCAGCCGCTCCACCGTCAACAAACCTGAGTGAACGTGCGAGAGTGGGGGTCGACAGCATCCAAACATCCCAGTTTATCAAAACATTCTATGCCTGAGAACCCCCCAGATCTGCACCTTTACCTAGTAGAAGGTTATTAACAAAAGGCTTGGCTAAACAAATATGTTTTCAGCCTAGATGTAAATACTGAGACTGTGTCTGAGTCCTGAACACTAATTGGAAGGCTGTTCCATAACTGAGGGGGTTTGTAAGTGAAAGATTTGCCCCCTGCTGTAGCCTTCACTATTCGAGGTACTAACAAATAGTCTGCACCTTTTATACACCCTGGATGAGACGCGAGCACATCACACACTGAGTCACACCCAAGGAGTTGTTTATCATTGCTAATCCACCTACTACCATGTTCATGTTTTTGGGAGGATACCAGAGAACCCGGAGGAAACCTGCATGAGTAAGGGAAAAATATGTGAAATTCCACACAGACAGGAACCCGAGGTCAGGATCGAATCAAGGAATTGAACTGGGAATGCTGGAGCTGTGAGGAGACAACACTACATGCTGTAGAATTTTACAGAACATCTCAAATAATCCAGAAATTATTATACAAAATGTAAAAGTATTAACAGCAGTAAAACACGTGATCAAGTTTTATGGCTTATGGTCATTTTTGTCCCATTTTACATTATACATTTTACTGCTGCTTTATCGTAATTTCCAGCAGTTAGATTTAATAAAATGATCAGCAGGTTTACATTCACACAGAGGTGTTGCTTTAAGATTACACAGGAAGATTACCCAGATTACACAGGAAGCCCTATTCTCCCTACAATTACATTAAAATACCATAATGAAATCACTCTGTCTCTATTATTCATCACTCTCCCTGAAATTCAACATTTTAGCAAATCCAATGATGAAATGTCTCACTGCAGTATGGGGCTGTTCATTCATTAATTTCAGATAGTTTCATGTGTGTAACCCAGAGCAGATACACTTTCAGTATCTGTGTCTCTACAGCAGATTCAAGTACAATATGAGTAAATGAGATGAAAGATTAGTGCTCATAGGACATCAGGCTTTTAACACATAATTTTGAACCATGCCTGGATGCACAGCTTTTCAGGGGGTGAATGGCAATGTGGTGGGTTTCACACAGGAAAAAAAACATCTCTTGATAGGACAGAGTGCTCGTCACTCATCTCATTCAGACGCACTGCTTCTGTTTATAGTGACTGGGAGATCTCTCAAAGGGGCGGAACCTCATCACCAGCTCACCAGCTTTCAGTCTCTACCTTCTTCATTTTCTTCTTTAATTTTTAACATGATGTGACACATACGTCTAATTTTGTTGACCTGATTTTGAAACATAGCCTTTTGATGCTCATATTTATGAGGACTGAGAATTAAACAAGATAAAACAGAACACACACCACAGACACGCTACAACTCACAATAACACGCACCTGTACTTGCTCTAATGTAAAGCCCACCAGACACCACTGCATTCACATCACAGTAATGCATGATGGCAAGTCTGCTAACGTGACACATCATTATGCAGCTATTTAGTGACTAATGCACTATTGAGAATTCCTTTATCTTTATCTTTAGATTTAAAATTATCTGTAAATGATGATGATGATGTTGATGATGATGGTGGGATTTTGTTGAACTCGGAGACAGAGGATGGACTGATCCACGCACACACTGTGCTCTAATGGAATGCTAATTGGAGCTGGCATAATCATGGTGCCTGCGCTGAATATTAATTATCACACACAAAAAAAAAACCCCCAACAAAACAAAGAAGAAACAAAAAAAGAAAGATGATTTTTGCTTATATGCTTTATCTTTATATTTTTATTTTGCCTGTTTACTGTTTGTGTATTACTTATATACTTATGCATTTTCAATCTTATATTTTCATGTCATCTTCTTTTATCCTTGTGTGTTTTATTACATTATATTTTAATCATTTAATTTTTACTACTTGATTGTACATCACTACCACCTGTAGGAATATGTTTTATAAATAATGTTTATTATTATATATTTATTTTCTTTCAATTTCTTTACTTCTGTGATTTTGTTATTATTATTACTATTATTATTGTTATTATTATTATTATTATTATTATTGCTAATTTACATTTTCTTTTTTTAAATCTTGTTTATTTCTCACTGGCGTATTTCTGCACTCAGCAGGTGGCAGCATATGCAACTGATTTCTGTCTCCATAATAAAAAATGCAGGTTCCTGTTTGGCATCCTGACAGAACGCTTATCAAAAGGACATATGGAGTGAGCAGCTTTTACAAATTTCCTTTTCCAGCCTTTCCTCCTTCACCCTGGACTGTAATCACAAAAACGCATCTTGAACACGCTGTTCCACCATTCAGCACCCAGCATTTAGGAATGGTTGCCATGGAAACGCTCAGTCTCCATAGTAGATGGAGGGAGGAGAACAGCGAGAGATGAGCACAGCAATTTCCTATTACCAATTCTTTCCTAAAAAACCCTTTTCCTGTGCATTTCTCTTCTCTCCTGGATGAGATCTCGGCTTCTTTCAAATCTCTTCTCTCTTTCAAATTGAAAATGATCTGAGCTTTACACCTGAGTTTTCAATATAGGTCAGCACATAGCTGAAAATATATGTAGATGTTATGGTTTGTATAGTAACAGCTTGTTCACAGGGACGTGTACAGCACACGCTCCACATTAAAAAAATTATTTCTCTAATTTATGTAACATGTATGAAAGGAGTCTCCAGTGTCAGTGCTTTGTAACAGTCAGAGGTAAAGCTGGAACTTTTCAGGACAGAGGAGTTTACACTTTTTTAACGCTGGAGACTCCTTCCATAAATGTTATACAAATTAGAAAAATCATGTTTGGTGACATGATGTAAAAAGCTGCTGTATTTTGTCTTATTGACTTCAAAAGAGAGAATAATGAGAGGCTGGTGAGGGAACTGTTTATATGTGATATAACTTGTAACAGGGACTAACTTGCTTCACTGACATTCCACAACAATAAATGTAACTATAAATGTATAAAATAATATAGCATGTCATTCATTAATCAACAGAAAGTTGTTGATAACTGTTGATAAATTGCTGCAGTGTAAGAGAAATAAAACACTTGGGGACGTGCTGTTATGGGAAAATAATCAACTTCATAATAAACATCTTGGCCAACAAGGTGATTGGCCCTTTTTAGTACTGTGGCCCTTCTGTTCAGTACTGCTTCATTTATAGTGTAAGCAGTGGCATGTCTTTAACCATACTGCATCTGTACATGCTCTGCAAAATGATACAGATTTGTCTTAATAAAATTTTTTATAATAATATATTGAGGCCACAATATAAAATATATTGAGATCATATATTAAGATTGTCATGCCTGCACCTGCACCCACACCTACACCAGAGAATTCTGACTACACTTCCCAAGAGCACTTCCACTGAGAGGACATGGCCAATGTAGACAGTCACTCAGACAGTGATGTGGACTTCGAATCCCAAGAACAAAGGCCTACAGATAATATAGCCGACATTTGTGCCGGTGCTTCCAATTACATATACACACAGCCTGAACTATTTTAAGCTTCTCTGTTCATTGTTTACTTCATGAAGCATTAGACTAGCTCCTTAGTGTATCTGCTCTTGCCAAGCCTTTTCATTGTTGTTTGCTATCCTTGTATTTTGACCCTGTTTCTGTGTATTTGGATTTTTGACTCTGTTTTGCCTGTTCTAAGTGGTTTGCTCATCGACTAACATCAATTGAATTTTTTCACATTTTTCACAATTGAATTTTTTCTGTCTGCTGATTCTGATATCTCTGCTTGGATTGTTTTAATAAACTGAGTAACTTCACCTGTCTGACCTGGTTTTCCTGACAAAGATAATATATTGGGGTTATATGATAATATATTTAGTCCCCATAATAATATATTGAGGCCATGAGATAATAATGTGAGGTCATGAAATAAAATATTGAGGTTTCATTCAAATATTGAGATTTCTCTCTCTCCATGCAGCAAGTGAGCTAAAATATTTCATTCTTACATGGATTAGGAGAAGCTTTTAAACAGGAAGAGGAAGTGTTCTCGGATGTCAGCTTATCTGATTCCACATTACTCTGTCCTACTCTCACTGTCCAGACCATTAACGAGAACAAAACAATATTACCTCCAATCAGACTCTTCCAGACCATGGTCAATTCCACAACTGTTCAAAACACAGTGAGTTTTGTGCTGTTATATAAAAAAATACCACTTTTGTGTAGCACATTTATTGAGTTTTATATAATTTCATTTTAAATCTGAATCAGGATAGGATGGTTGCTGGTTAAATACATCCAGTAACCTATATATAACAGTGCACCACACCTTTTCCACATTTTTGAGACTCATCTTCAGGCGAGACCAAGGGCTGGAGGAGATGAAAAGCACAGAACATGCTGACATTTGAGTTCTGTTTATGTGTGGGCTGAAATTACCTGCTGCAAAAACTGTTCACTCCCAAATGTCATGTTTTTAATACAGTTGGTGCTAAAAACACCTTCACATCTCATACCTGCACCTTCTACTTTCCCGTAAACATGCTAGCAATGCTAATAATGCCTGAAAGATGACAGCTAATGACTAGCATTGTGCAAAACTGTGTTTTAGCCATACAAGCTTAGCTTTTCAATTAAAGAGATAAATAATGTCCTGATTTACTAAAACATGACATAAATGAATGCAATGTGTTAAATTAGGCAGTTAGCAATGTGCACAAACTCAGCACCTGGAGAAAGGAAAACTGAAACAAAAAATTTTTTAAATGAAAGTGTGTTTTCATAAGAATATGTAAAGATTTAAAGATTCAATTAAAAGATTTTTTATTTTTTTATTTTTTTAATTTAGTCTCTTTCCTGAGTGCAGGTAATCTAATGTGTATCAATTCCACTCTTTACTTTAAACTTAGAGACAGACACATACAGACAGACAGGATGGACTCCAAAGCAGCTAAACCTCAAATGTAAATGCAAATTAAAAGCTTTATTAATTGATAATTAAACTGATCAGCTATGTATCAGTGTTGTATTTAAGACAGAAAATAATTTTTTACTTCTGTATTTTTATGTGTTTATGTAATGTGTAGTGACGTGAGTCAGTCTGGTGTCTGCCTCACTGTTGCTCCCCAACTAGTGCACTACATGGAGTGAATGAGCAAATTAGTGAGCGAGTGAATAAGTGTGTGTGTGTGTGTGTGTGTGTGTGTGTGTGTGTGTGTGTGCATGCAAGTGAAGGAGTGAGTAACTTTTGTGTGAGTGAGAGTGTGAGTGTATTTAGTGAAGGAGTGAGTGAATGTGTGAATGAAAGAATGTGTGTGTGAGTGTGTGAAGGAGTGAGAGGGCGAGCAAGTGAGTGTAATGAGTCTTGTAAGGGGATTGCTTTATTGGATTGATATATTATCTACGGTAGATAGAGAGCATGAGTGTGAGTATGAGAGTGCAATAAGCAAGAATGAGAATGCGGATTAGAGCAAGTTTAAGAGATTATGAATGACAGTATGAAAGAACATGAGAGCAAGTATGAGAGAGGATAGGAGTATGAGAGTGAGTATGAGAGTGTATGAGAGAGTATAAGAGCAAGTATGAGAGAGAGAGAGCATGAGAGCATAAAAGAGTATGAGAAAGTATGAGTGTCAGTATGATAGACAGCATGAGAGTATGAAAGAGAAAGTATGAGACAGAGTCTGAGAGATTCTGAGGCAGAGTATGAGTGTCAGTATGAGGCAGCATGAGAGTATGAGAGAGACTATGTGAGAATATGAGACAGTATGAGAGAGCATGGATAATTTTGTTTCCTTGTCTCCTGGCCACAGATGGCTCTGGCATTGTTAGGATTTGTACACGATCTCACAACATCAGAGCAAATACTTTTCTGTTACGGCACTTGGAAACATTTCAATTCCTAAGGCAACAATTCAATATTTGACAATGCCACTGAATCTACTACAATTTGATTCAATTTAGTATCCTCTGATCAGAATCTGGGGTCGACCTTCTGTTAATCATGAATAATGATGACCTTGAGAAGCAATATTTTTATAAGTATCAGCATTATGTACAAATGACCTCTCAATCTATTCAATTACTGTCTTTCTCTTTTTGATATTATATAGTCTACTTATAATCAAAACACTAATAACTGATTGATGGTTGTTGCTTTATTTATTTGAATCACTGTAATCCAAATTCTCCCATCTTTATACCACTAGAATTTTGTAAACATTCCTCTTTCAGGATGAAGATAAATGATGAATGATGTGTTTGGCTTCAATTCAATTCAATTCAATTTTATTTGTATAGCGCTTTTAACAACAGACATTGTCTCAAAGCAGCTTCACAAAAGTATATAAAAAGACATTCAAGATGTCCATGTGTTTCTGTGCTGTGAAGGTTTCATGCTGCCAAAACACCGGCTTTGAAGCACTTAAACCCTTTATAACCATGAAGAGCATGTTTTGCTAGTGAGCAGAGAAGCCCTAATGAAGGTGTGGAATGGATGCGTGCAATCATCTAGCAAACACTCTGCTTCTCTGCACATTAAAGGTCAAATGATCAGTACATTTTCTGTTTTGTAAATTGTCTAAGCAATTTGTTCAGGCATCTTTCTACATGCTTAAATCCAGCCAGTCAGCTTTAATGAGTGTCTTTACTGATTGCAGTCCCAGAATGAGCAGGACGTTGGCTCGAATCCTAACAGAGTCTCGTGTGTGCTGCTCCATTCTCTGCTCCATGGCACGAGTCAGGGAGCAAATCAGTTTCCATAGTGATGTGGGTGAAGGGAAGAGATTAGCAGGACGGAGCGGTGAGGAGAAATTCAACACAGTGCTTAGTGTTATTGACCCACCTCCTGACAAGGAAGCAATTTCATCAGAGAAGAAGTAATTGTGCAAGAATCCAAACACAGTCATGAATATCAGCGCAATGATGATGATGATGATGATGAAGAGAGTTATACATGCATGAGCTTCTCAAACTCATTAACCTTCAGAACTGATTATTTCATGGAGTCTTTGTTAAATACCTGCAAAAATGAAAAAATGAAATGCTTAAGTGTGTGTGGTGAGAAGAATTTAAAAAGCCTTAAACAAATATTTCAATGGCAGCAGCCAAGCAATCTCAGCAGATACCAATAAGAAGACAGACAGAGAGTGAGACCATTTTGCAGTTGCCTAGCAACAAAATTTGAAACGATTTTGTTGGCCCCATGCCGCGTTATGGCGTGTATGTTTTCAAGCAGCACAATAACAATGTGCAGGATCCAACACACACACACACACACACAGACACACACACACACACACACACACACACCCCCCCCCCACACACACATTCTCTGTTTTTGATGAATAAGTGTAATAAATATGAAGATGAAGAGAAGGTATAAGATGCTGAGATCATTCTTCAGAAGGAAATTTAATTATTCTGAACTCCACATGAGCTTTACCTACGCTAATAGTTTATTATCAGAATCAGGAAATTGGACTGCATGTGGAGATTGATTGGAAAATCTAATTATGCTCTTAAAGTTCACTCATATTGAAATATAGTATCTCATTCCTGCTGTTTTCTGTAACTGCAACAGCGATGGATTATTATTTATATTAATTACTTAATTCCACTAATGAGTAATAAACACTGTGTGTGTGAGTATACCAACGAATGGTAACATTACTAAAGAATGACACATTATACTTTTTATCCATTCTTAGTTACATTTATTGCTCATAGAATGAGTTAGTTCCTGTCGTCACTTATATTATAGCAGCTATAAATAGTTGTTCCCTCACCAGCCTCACTTTATTCTCTCTCTTGAAGTTAATAAGACAAAAAAGAACATCTAGTTACATCGTTACTGAGAAACCGCAGTGCAGTGTAAACACCTCTGTCCTGAAGATGTGGGAAACCTTACAGTTTTACCTCTGACTGTTACACAGTTGTGTAACAGTGATGACACCATATGAACTGCTTCAACATACATCTGGAACTGTGAAGATGGTTGGAGTGCTGTTGACATGAGCGGTTCTGCTAGAGTGGCATAGGACTTAAATCACCACCAACAGTCTTGCACTCAAATCTTGACCCTATTACTAAAGTGTGTTAGCTGTAAGCGCATTATCCAGCGCCACCCAGATGAGGATGGGTTCCCTTTTGAGTCTGGTTCCTCTCAAAGTTTCTTCCTCTTGTCTTTTCAGGGAGTTTTTCCTCACCACCCTTGCCACAGGCTGCTCATTAGGGAGCTATATAGATACATTTATAGATTTATGAGTTTATATTCAGAATTTATATACTTCTGTGAAGCTGCTTTGTGACAATGTCTGGCGTTAAAAGGCGCTATACAAATAAAATTGACAGTGCTGACACTGGAAACTCCTTCATACAGGATACAGAAATGAAAGAAAACTGCACCATTTCAATGATTACGCATGTTTTCAGTCTGTTTATTATCAGTGGAGCATACGCTGTACACGTCCCTGTGAATGAGATGTTACTATAGAAACCATAACATGAATGTGAGTGCATGAATATAAACCTGCACTACTGTCAGTTCTGATGTTATAGAGGAATAATCACCACTTTCTGATCAATCAGAATCCAGAACTCAGCAGTGCTGTGGTGTAATAATATAATAAATTAACATTGGGGTCTCAAACAGTAAAACATTAGCAAGGCTGGAAATCCACTCTTGTGTATGTCTATCCATCTTAGTAAATGTAGCATTTCAGTTTTTATCATCATTAAACATTCATGTGTGTGTTTATTATCAGTGTGTGTAGTTATCAGCTGCTGGAGAGTTTAGTGTTCAGTGTAATGGTTCTGTCAAGGGATTTCACCTCTTCACTCGTGCCTTGGCTCCGAGTGACAGAGCTGAAATGGCAGCAGATGGCAGAGCGATGAGGAGTGAACTAACCTACTAATGATACTCAAAATTCAGCATCGGCATGTCCATCTGGCCTCGCTCCCTCCGGTAATGAGTTGTGAAAACATGCTGTATTTATGCACCTGCTGAGGGACATGTAATGTCCTGGTGTCTGACACACACACACAAGCACACACACACACACACACACACACACACACACACACACACACACACACACACAAACACACACACACACACACACAC
>JAQQZU010000015.1:310899-327690 GCA_030068025.1 Parauchenoglanis punctatus
TCCAGGTTTTTGTGTGATGCCTAGTTTATCATTATAAACAACTGCAACGCCTCCTCCTCTGCCAGTTAGACGAGGCTCATGTATGTAACTATAGCCGGGTGGACTAGCTTTGTTTAGTGCTACATACTCATTTGGTTTAATCCATGTTTCTGTTAAACACAGTATATGAAACTGTTGATCAGTAATAATTTCATTAAAAGTGCCTACAAAAGTCATGTGGACTATGCTTAAAAGTCAAATTTGTGCTACTTTTGACCTTGTGTTGATTTTAGAAAGCCCAAAATAAATTAAAACTTTATCACCAAATTCTTGTTTTTTCCTATTAAAGATGTATGTTGGGCAATCATTCTTTAACAAAAAAAACAGTTCTAAGAAATTATTTAAAGCACAATATTGCCTTGACATTCATATCCATGATGACTGTATGTAAACATTTGACCTTAACTGTTTGTCTGAAATCTGAATACTGTGTAGAATTTCAGGAATAAATCCTCACCATATATGTGTAACATAATCTGCAACTCTACTAGGGAAAGTGAATTTAATGTATTTTTAAAAAATTAATATAACAACTTAAGAGCTTTTCTGTGTAGATATGTGATCATTAGCCCTGCCATTATTGTCTCCTTTAACCCTGCCCCTAACGCTAACCTTCATATTCTGTCATAAAACTTGACTTTATAAAATCACTGTATGTTGATTTGTGTAGAGATTTGTGTCTTCTTTATCTGTGTCCACATAGGGGCCTTCTTGATTCCTTACTTTCTGACTCTCATATTTGCTGGAATGCCCTTGTTTTTCCTTGAGTGTGCACTCGGTCAGTACACATCCATTGGTGGACTTGGAGTGTGGAAGCTGGCACCCATGTTCAAAGGTATAGTATCTGTAACTGAACATGAAGCATCAGAAAGCATCCCATATGTGAGGACTAATTTTCCATTGTTGTAGTGTTGGCAACTGGGGTTTAAAATTCTCATAAGATTCCCAAACCTGCTAAAAGAATTTTATATGAAGTTGGAAAAAGATTTAAATAATTAGACAAATTTGTGGAAGGTTTTGGGGATGAAAAACTCCCTAAGATGAAATGAAGAAGAAACCTTGACTTCAAATGGAACCCATCCTCTTCTGGGTAATGCAGCTATTGCCATTATAAACCATTTCATTAGAAGAGTAAAGACTCACAGTACTGAGTGAGTTTACAGGATGTTCAGAGCAGATTGTGAATAAGGTCATTTTCACACTCGAGTTCACACCTAGGACCAATCCAGGGCTTGTTTCAGAAAGTGGCTCATAATCACAGGTTTGCATTCATATAAAAGAATTCCTTCATTTCTTCTTTTCTTATTCCTTTCTTTCATCCTCCAGTCCTGTGTAAGGCTCATTTTATATATCAAAAAGGCATATGTTCTGCTGACCATAACAACCCTTTCTTCATCATCACCAAACTTCAAACAGGAAATAACGTGACAAGTTAAAACAATCATGTAACTTGGTGCACAGTGATGAGAGTGGATAAATGCCTCTTAGGATATGGACCACCCCATGGTTCTGTTGAAGCAAGCCCCAGAACACTGTTTTCAAGAGAACCAGGGATCGGCTCTCTGGAGCTTGAAAACAGCTTTCACATTTAACCAGTTGTACTGTACTCTCAGCCCCATGTTTGGAAAAAAAACCCTCAAGTGTGAAAACAACCTCCTGAGAGTCCTGGGATGAGCACTGAACAGTCTTTAGGACTGAGAACAACTCTCTCTCCAGAGGCTTTAGTCTGTCAATGCAGATAATTTACCGTGCTGGATTTTTTAATTAATTAATTAATTTTTTTTTACCAATTTTAAAGTAACTTTTGAAGAACACATTTTTCCTAAAGGCAGAAAACTGAGGCCATCCACATTGGATTTTCTGAAAATAATATCAATAAAACTTTGACTAAGGTACGTTAAGCATTCATCATGGCAAATATTCAGCTTGTTCACGGTGTCGACTGCAGGATGTTTAGTTATTATTTGTATGTCTTTAGAAATAGTCTTAAATGTGTTAAGTGTATATTAGTTAGCTCACTGACATAGAAGATTGCAGCATTAGAAGTGTGCATCCAGGCTCTGGAGAGGGTTAGTGAGAATGAGAGCAGTGTTTTGTCTGTAGGGGAAAGTCTGGATGCCTTAGGCAGAGTTAGTAATCCCCCAGCTCCAGCATTAGAGCTCTCATAGTGGGGCAACTGGGTGGATTTGGTGGCATACTCGCAGAGCCAAAGCTAACGCCAATGGAGCACCACTCCTCTCAGCTTCATGTGTCTAACAGGTTTGCTCTCCTCAGTGAAGCACCCGCTGAGAAACCTGAAAGACCTGTGGTTATAGAAGATTCTAACTTAAGGCATATGAAATTAGCAGGGCGTTAAGGGGCACCAGCAGCTTTAGTTAGGCGTATACTGGGTGTCAGGGCACCGGACATAGCAGGAAATCTTAGGGTCTCAGGCAAGCACAGGTTTTGTAAGATAGCTATTCATGTGGGAGATAATGTTATACACCTTCACCAGTCAGAATACTAAGTGTAACTTTGTAGAGGTGTTTAAATTAGCAAAGGCAGTGTCAAATGCAGTAGTATGCTCTGGCCCCATCCCAATATGGAGTGGCAATGTAGGTTACAGCTACATGGTCACTGAACTGCTGGATGTCCAAGTGGTGCGCCGAAAATGATATGGGCTTTATATTTGAACAGATAAACAGGTAATACCAGAAGCAATTGAACCTATAATAAAAAATAATCAATACTTCCCTTAGCATTGGCTAAATACCTAAATCCTTTAAATTAGCAGTTATCAAACCCCTGATTAAAAAAACTGACCTTGGCCCCAGTCAGTTGTCCAACTATAGGCCAATATCCCACCTCCTTTATCTCCCCTAGAGCTTAGAAAAAGTTGTAGCACAGCAGTTATTTTTATACCTACATAGGAATAGCATTCATGAAATGTATCAGTCAGGATTTAGACCTCACCATAGCACAGAGAAAGCGGTAGTTAAAGTGGTGAATGACCTACTACTGGCCTCTGACCAGGGTTGTATCTTCTTGATTGTGTTACTTGACCTTAGTGCAGCTTTTGATACCATTGATCATACTATTCTCCTTGATAGATTAGAAAAGGTTGTGGGAGTGAAGGGAATGGCCCTCTCCTGGTTCAGGTCTTATTTGACTGATCGTTATCAGTTTGTTGATGTAAATGGTGACTCCTCTACACATAGTAAGGGTCCTTACTAGAACAAGATGATGTGTACACATCACCCCTATCTTATCTACACTGCATTGGCTCCCAATCAATTTTCACACTGATTATAAAATAGTACTGCTGACCTATAAAGCACTGAATGGTCTCGCTGAATGGTACCTGAGCAAACGTCTGGCCCTTTATGACTCCCCATGCCTACTTAGATCAAAAGGTGCCGGCTATTTGTTAGTACCTCAAATAGTGAAGGCTACAGCAGGGGGAAGAGCTTTCTCTTACAAAACCCCTCAGTTATGGAACAGCCTTCCAATTAGTGTTCGGGACTCAGACACAGTCTCAGTGTTTAAATCTAGGCTGAAAACATATTTGTTTAGCCAAGCCTTTTGTTAATAGCCTTCTGCTAGGTAAAGGAGCAGATCTGGATGGTTCTCAGTCATAGAATGTTTTGGTAACCTGGGATGTTTGGATGCTGTCGCCCCCCCACTCTCACACTTTCACTCAGGTTTGTTGATGGAGGAGTGGCTGGCCACATTATGTCCCAGGGGGCCTCATTACTGTGTTACCTTCTGGCTCTCCCTTTTAGTTATGCTGTCATAGATAGCCTTACCGGAGTTCCTGCTTGCACTCAACACATGATATACTCTGTTCCTTAACCATTATGTGACAATGAGCATACCTAACAATCTGCCTTTCTCTCGTTCCCTCTTAGGGACTTAAACAACCATAATCAGTCTTGCAGCAAAGTCTCTCTCTCTCTCGCTCTCTCTCTCTCTCTCTCTCTCTCTATATATATATATATAAATATATATATATTTATATATATATATATATATAAATATATATATATATCTCTCTATATATATATATGTATATATATATACATATAAATAAAATTGTGGTTATAAACCTTAAATTTGTGAATCTATAAATTTATACATATTTAAATTTATAGATTAGAAAATTGAAAGTTTATAAACACAATTTATATATTTCTGTGAAGCTGCCTTGTGGCAATGTCCATTGTTAAAAGTACTACACATAATAAAATTAATTTGAAATTGAAAACTGAAATTCCAGTAATTATTATTTACAATAACTTTACAATATATGTTCAACAATAATCAGTTTAGGTTAAACACCCACATGACCATGTGTCTGATTAGATCCTGGCAGTAATTCTGGTGCATATTTAGCTTTACAGTTACAATTCTCCTTTTACTTTATAAACTCTGAAGCTCTAAACTTAACTGCTCTCAATTTTAGATGTTCCACAAAAAGACCGTAATTTTAAGGCATGCACAACATAAAAATTCCTAGCATTGTTCACATTAGATGGTTGTTAATTGTTTGCCCCCATGTGTGCAGGAGTTGGCCTTGCTGCAGCCATGCTCTCCTTCTGGCTCAACATTTACTACATTGTGATCATTGCTTGGGCTTTGTATTACCTGTATAACTCCTTCACTACTGTAAGTAACACATGTCTCACCTGCTTCATCATGCATGTCCTTCCCGATATTTTTATAAAAAAACAAATTTATTTTACATTTCACATTGTTTAGGACCTTCCATGGAAATCCTGTAACAATCCATGGAACACAGAGAGATGCTTCACAAACTACAGTATTGCAGACACCACAAACCTGACTAGTGCTGTCATGGAGTTTTGGGAGTAAGAGCATTCAAAAAATGTTTTTGATTATATTCTTTTTTTTTTTTTTTTTTTTTTTTTGGTTTTTTCAGAATTAAATTGATGCATATTGTTGTTTTGTGCTTAATCCCAACTTCATCATGTGACCTTAAGCTTGTAATTTCAATTCTTCAAGTCGCTACATTGCTTAAAATATCCAGCTTCCTAAACACTGCATTGCTTTAGTGTTAGTAACTAGCCTAGCTAAGATATTTATCAATACAATGGATATTTTAATAGGTTTACACACCCCTGTTAAAATTGCAGGATTTTGAGTTGTGAGAAAAATAATTAAACCAAGATAAATCATGTCAGATCTTTTTTCACTTTTAATGTGATAGTAACCAACAACATTCAAGTGAAAAACAAACAGAAACATTTTAGGAGAAAAAAAGAAAAATACTTATAGTAAGCTCAAGTATGCTGAACTATATATAATGGGTCATGTGACTGCTCAGAATGAAGCAATCACATTCAAACTCATGTTTAAAAGAAATTATCATGCATGTGTCATTAATGAAGTGATTCTAATTAACTCCAAATAAAGAGCAGATGTTTCTGTACTATTCTCTTAACATCTTGATTTCATCTGACTACTGAAGCCATGGTCCTCAAAGACCTTACAAAGCCTGTATGAGATCTCACCATGGAAACATATTCACCAGGAGAGGGGTACAAAAGAATTTCTAAAACATTAGATGTACCATAAACCATCGTGAAGGCCATCATCAAGAGAAAATGGAGCATCACAGTGACATTCCCAAGAACATGATGTCCCTCCAAAACTGACACAAGAGCAAGAAGAAAACTTATCAGGGAGGGTGCTGAGAGACCTACAGTAACATTAAAGCAGCTGCAGGAACATCTGGTGAGGACCGCTCTGCATATGACAGCAAAGTCTTGTCTTCTTCATGTCTGACTCATGAAGAATTAATATAGGCTCATTTTGTTTAAAGCAAAATGTTATCTGATCAGACCAAGGTAAAACTTTTTGGACATAATTTTAAAAGATGTTTGATGCAAAAACAAGACAACTTACCACCTAAACATCATCATGCCCATGGTGAAGCATGGTGGTGGCAGCATCATACAATGGTTCTGCTTCTCTTCAGCTGGAACTGGGGCTCTTGTTAAGATGGAGGGAATCATGGATAGCTTCAAATACCAAACTATTTTGGCATAAAACCTGTTAGACAGCAGAAGTTGAAGAAAAATTTCACCGTCCAGCATGACAACGACCCAAAGCACAAATCGAAGTCAACAAAGGAACGACTTCAGAAGAAGATCAGTGTTTAGGAATGGCCCAGCCAGAGTCCAGATCTAAATCCTGTTGTAAACATGTGGTTGACTCAAAGAGGGCTGTGTACAGGAGATACACTGTGTACTGCTCGCTATTTAATAGATCTGGATAATTTTGTAAGAAAGAGTGGATTTCATTCAATGACCAAATGAAGATGTGCTAAGTTGGTAGACTCTTACCCCAAAACACAGCATGCTGTTTTACAAGTAAAGGGTGTTTTAATGTAGTATTAGTTAAGGGGTGTGTATACTTATACAACCAGGTTATTTTTATTAAAGTTTTCTTAAAATATGTTGTATGATTAATTTTTATATCCACTGTAGGTATTTGACATCAGGCTAACTATTATTGTGTGGAATTAATATGTTTGGATGTGTTAATACAGGCGCAATGTACATAATATCACTGACGGTTTGGAAAAACCGGGGCAGATCCGCATCCCGCTAGCAATCACTCTGGCCATCGCTTGGGTCCTCGTGTACTTCTGTATCTGGAAAGGTGTTCATTGGACTGGAAAGGTAAGTAATTTTCATGTGAAAATCATAAAAAAGCTATTCTTTGATTGTGAGATGAGATCAGCAGTGTTTGACAAACTCACAGCGAAGCTACAGAAATGGTAGTGGTGAAGGAGAAATATAAAACTAAACATAGGTTACTAATAAACAGATTACCAACACATCATCAGGCCACAAGACAAAGGATTTAAAATATCAATAAAAATGTTATATATGGTGTGTGGCACTGTAGTAAAAAATGTCTTTACACAATTTGCGTACACGCATCCATGAATCTATTGGATTGCAGAAATATGACTTCTGAGTAGCTACACTGGAATGGAAGGCTATCATCTAGTGATGACTCAATTAAAAATCTTTAAATCGTCATGTCCTGATGATTTTTTAACATCTGTTCATTCTACTATGAAATTATTCTCTGTGACATGTAAACTACATTGTGTTTATAGGTTGTGTATTTCTCAGCCACCTATCCCTACTTCATGTTATTTATTTTGTTCATCCGTGGAGTCACGCTTCCGGGAGCGAAAGAAGGAATTCTGTTCTACATCACACCTGACTTTGAGAAGCTCAAAGAGTCTGAGGTAATTTCACATGATATAGAAAAACCTCTATGAGATGAGCATCGAGCAGAATAGATGTGAGAGGTTTGTGTTTATTTCGTTGTTCTCTCAGGTCTGGCTTGATGCTGCGACTCAGATCTTTTTCTCATACGGTTTGGGGCTCGGCTCCCTGATCGCACTCGGCAGCTACAACCCTTTCAAAAACAACGTTTACAGGTACGACAAGACAATGCTAAGGGCTTATTTCATCAGGCTCCACTGTAGCTGAGGGTGAATGCTTTGCTGTGTTTGAGTTTGGGAACTGCTAAAAATGTAAACAGGTGCACAAAGTAACAGTTTCGTTGCAACTTTTATTCGGTCAAAACTGAGCTCTAGCAGTTACAATATGAATCGCAGAACTCGTTTATACTTGGCATGAAAATGCATATTGGGTGATCTGATCACAACTGGACAGCCGTCATTTACGACACAAGCGTAAATGACCTCCAAGATGCATTCAAGACACATTTACTCAAACCACTTGCCGAGGTGGTCTGGGATGCACATACCTTCTGTAGTGTAAACGCTAATGTGTCCCAATGCATCCACATCAGGAAAATACGTCATTAATGTTGGATGCAGAGGTTGTTTTGGTATCAGCGCGACACGCTAGAAAAACATGGAGAGGAGCACCGATGTACGTGGTTGGAGTGCAAGAAAATAATGAAGGTATATTGCAGGTTTTATGTTTTAATATGATTTTGCATGGGAACCTTTGACCTTCTAGCGGAAGTGATGTAGGCAGTAATGAAATTTGTCAATTTCACAAATTTGTCAAGAAACACATTTGTCAAGAAACAAAAGTTGTCAGCTGAACACCTAGGTGATGCATTATAAACACAGTTGTATACGGCGACATGTCTCGGCAGACCTGAATGTGCAAGACACATTTTAAAACCAAGTGTAAACAGGGCCACCGAAACACAGAATAAATTTGTACATCACAGAAAACTGCCTACTAAAATTTATATTGGAAGACGTAGTTTATTCACATTCATTTATTAGCCAGCTAGCGGACCTCCCAACTTGGCTGGATTTGACAAATTTATAAGGGTGCAAAATACTGACTCACCAGTTTATTTTGTTTATTTTACACTGACTCGCAGTTTATAACATTATTATTTATGTTACATTATGATTTATAACATTTCATCACCTGTCAAAGAGAAATACAGCTAAAATCAGCTTCATATTGTTTTATCCATCTTGGAAAAACAGCATATTGTTTCATTTTATTTTTTCAATGTTTTATTTTTCTCATCTGGTGATGCTTCTATTTAACATTAATAACATTCAAACATTCTGCCAGGTTTGTATTTGGAAAACATATTTTTTAATGCATTTTATCAAGTGTATGATCTACATTTTGATGAGTTATAGTTCTCAGTTATATATATATGTAGTTAGGTCTTTCAGTTATATAGTTTAATAAATGCCCCAAATTTTACAATTTATTTATTTGTAATATTAATAACAGTAAAATGTTGGGGAGGGCAATTTGAAGTATACAAAAAGTCACAGTGTACATTGTGGAAAAAAAAAAAACGCCTGGGTGCTTTATTGGAACTATCAAAAAACCAATCCATGACAGTTTTAACAGCAATGAATTTTATAAATCTTTACAAACTCTACACCTGCTATATCCATGGAAGCCTGAGCTATTCTATCTTTTATTTTATTGGTTGTGTTTATTTATAACAAGACCCACACTCATTGCTTATTACAAGTTCAAAAGAAAAGTGAGAAGGTGAAAATAACTGCTGTTCCAACAGTGCAGTGCTGTTAAATTCTGGATTCTGTTTGGTCAGAAGGTGTAGAGTAGTTTCTATAGTAGTGTAGCTTCAAATCACAGATTCATATTAATGCGCTCATTTAAATTATGTCCATGTTACATATATTATTGTTTCTATAGCAACAGCTCATTCACAGGGAGATGTATGGCAAGCGTTCCACACAAACAGATTCTAAAATGTTCAATATGAAAAAACTGTGATATAAGCAAATCTACTAGGAGGTGAATTTTGTCGTATTTGGGAGTTTTAAGTAGTAAAAAGAAGAAATTTGACTAGACTGGTTGGCTGTTTATTGGTGACTGAAGATAATTTTTGAATGTTTTGAAGGATTTTTCTATGAAATATTCTTCATTAACACCTCCATTTTGTCTAGCGTGTTTACCATGCCATTTAAGACTCCACATTTGACTAATGTAAGAGGATATGAATAAACATGAGCAATTTAAGCCTAGAAGTAGTGTGTAATTAAACCTCAGAGCTTTCAGTACATAATTAATTAATTCCTCCATGGCTGGAATTAGAACCCTGCAGTTCAGCCTTGAATATATTTAACGTCTGCTTTTTCCTGTCTTTCCGGCAGAGACTCGGTCATCGTGTGCCTTATAAATTCATCCACCAGTATGTTTGCTGGATTTGTCATTTTCTCCATTGTGGGTTTCATGTCTCATGTGACTAAGAGACCGATAGCTGATGTAGCAGCTTCAGGTAACTCAAGCACTCTTTCACAGCGTTATAGAATAATTTCTGTCACGTGTCTCACTGATGTATTTTGTTTTATGGTCTGTGTTTCCCCTGCAGGTCCAGGTTTGGCGTTTTTAGCCTATCCTGAAGCCGTGACACAGTTACCCGTCTCTCCACTGTGGGCCATCCTCTTCTTCTCCATGCTGCTCATGCTGGGAATCGACAGCCAGGTAACATCCCTCAGCAGCACAATTGTGGAAAAAATATCCTGATTTGTCTGATCACAATATTCAGAGTCTGTGATTTAAGTACAAAGGATCTGTCTATGTTTATGTGGGGAAAGTTCCTCTTATTCAGAGATGGATTATACAGCTTATTTATCTTTTATAAGCATTCGTGTTATTACAATCACCTGCGTTTAGTTCAGGGTTTTCAAGAGCATCTAAACCACTGCCTTTAAACACAAACACTCACAAGGGAGACACAAGATAAAGCAGGTTTACTCCTGAGTCTATCTGCAGTTAAATTAAAAATCAAACATCACTCTGCGTCTTCAGGTAAGAAAATTAATCATTAGCAAAAAAAACAAAACAAAACAAAAAAACCATAAGCTTTAATTCATTCAAAGTTCAAAAAATTTAAGCTTAAACTTAGCTTTAATTCATTAGTGAGTCAGAAGTTACATTTGTTCTATTAGTTAATTAATTTTGTTAGCATGGATGTTTAAGCTGTATTCTTTTTTTTAAATAAAAAAGAGGTTTAATAAATAATCAGATTTATTTCATTTTACAATTAATCAGAAGGTATTTAATTGTTGATCCCACAGTGCATTTCAAACTGCGTATGAATTAAATTTATAGAAGATTAAAAATATCTCATAGGCCTTCAAATAAAGCATAGACATTCAGATTTAATTTTACAAAATTCTAAATAATTTTATCTTTGATGTCTGAAGGATTCTGATGTGTCTAATGATGAGTAAAGTAGTGATGGTCAGTTAGCAATCTCTCACTGTCTTTATCTACACTAGATAAACACTAATTTATCTCATAAGGCTGATATTAATTTATATTTAATATTTTATATAGAGTAAATGTAGAGCAATGCTTAGGAATTTCTTAAATTTGGGGTTATGTTGTTTTCTGCTGCAGTTCTGTACGGTGGAAGGCTTCATCACTGCCCTGGTGGACGAGTTCCCGGCGCGCCTGAGAAAAAGACGAGAGATATTCATTGCTTGTGTGTGCGTCGTGTCGTATATAATTGGTCTCTCCAATATCACTCAGGTAATTAAGAGGTGTTGCTCATCTTTATGCAATGTTATGAAAGAATGTAAGTAAAATTACATTTGATAGGTTTATATATAGCACATATAGTGCAACTACTAAGATTAATACATTAAAGTTATTTATTATATATTAAAATATTATTTTACAGCTAAATCTGTAATTGCAGTAAACATTCTTACCTTATATTATAAAAGTTGATGATTAAGATTACTACATAACATTTTTTCAGAAAAATTAATGTATAGAAATTCAGGGTGTCAAGACTTTTGTTCACTGTATGTATCTAAAACTGAATTTTATTTCTCTTGGTCGCATTAGGGTGGCCTTTATGTCTTCAAACTCTTCGATTATTACTCAGCCAGTGGCATGTCTCTCCTGTTCCTGGTTTTCTTTGAGTGTATCTCCATCTCCTGGTGTTACGGTGAGACACAATGACATTACAGAGATTATTTATTTTATTTATTTTATCCAAGCAGATTTTATGAGCAGAATTATTCTGCAGCACTGTTGAATTCTGGATTCTGATTGGTCAGAAGGTGCTGATTAATGTTCTACAACAGCAGCTCTGACAGTAGCACAGGTTTATATTAATGCACTCATTAATAATAATACATTATTGTCTCTATAGGAACAGCTCTTTCACAGGGATGGATTTTTAAAAAATCATTGATGTGGTGACGTTTTCTTTAAAAAGATGTGTTTCTGTAACATTTATGGAAGGAAACACCAGTGTCAGCACTTTATAACAGTCAGAGGTAAAGCTGGAACTTTAAGTTTTCCCACATGTTCAGGACAGAGGAGTTTACAGTTCTTTGTGGTTTCTCAGTAATATGACAAGCTGCGATTTTTTTTTTGTTTGTTTTTGAACTCGAAAAGAGAGAATAAAGAGAGGCTGGTGAGGGAATGACTTATAGCTGTTTATAGCCATGTTTGTAGCTGTTATAATGTAAGTGACAACAGGAACTAACTTGTTTCATGGATGTTCCATAATACTAAATATAACTATAAATAGATAAAAAATTATGATGTTTTAGTGTTTTTGCATGAGTAAAAACAGGAGAATGTATTTAATCTGCTTGTTTCTAGGTGAATGTGCTGATTTATTAACATCAGATTTCTGATGTCTGATTTCTGGTTTCTGCAGGTGTGAATAAATTCTACAGTAACATCGAGGAGATGATCGGCTATAAGCCCTGCATATGGTGGAAACTTTGCTGGGTGTTTTTCACTCCTCTGGTTGTTGCAGTAAGTAAAAAAATCACTCTTCATTTCCTCTCCCTGTGTGTAATCTCATTATAAACTGACAAACTCACAGTTTATTATTTTTTATATATTGTATCTGGAAGATAATTATGCATAAATAATTATAAAGAACATGTCTGTGCAGAAAACAGGGTGAATTTACAACTTTAAGCAAAAAAAAATATTTTTTTTACAATAATTACAAGTGCAAGTTAGTTTCTTACAAATTAAGCAATACTGAGGTCATGGAAATCTTCTAAAACTAAACTATTGAACCGGTTGGAATTTTTCTGTGTTTTTGCATGTTTTATTTGGCATTTTCAACATTTCATAAATGTATTTGCTATAAATTAAAGTCCAAAAACTCTTTGTATTAAGTATAACCCTGATGTTTACCACTGACAAATTTTCATACAAGCTAATTAATGTTAATTAACATGCATTTGTAATAATCAGATCAATCGCATACTGTTTTTTTTTATATTAAAAATGTGGTAATTAACTCATGCAATGACACAATAACATACCTGTGTGAGACAGTTAAACAAGCTCAGATTTGTGAATGAGATTTTTAGTGCCTCATGTTTTTAATTATTTAATGATAAATAATAATTGTTTTTATTTATTCTAGTATTGAGTGGCTTCTGAATTAATAAACTGTACAATATCACATCCATTTTCTCTTCAGCTTCATCTCTTTCAAATCTTCTTTCTTCTTCAGGGCGTGTTTCTGTTTAGTGCTGTCCAAATGGTTCCTCTGACAATGAATACCTACGTGTTCCCAGCATGGGGTCAGGGAGTCGGCTGGCTCATGGCTCTCTCCTCCATGATCCTCATCCCTGGGTACATGGCATACATCTTCCTCACCACCAGGGCAAAATCCAAAGAGGTAACGCTGACTAATCATCTGTCATACAGCAGATTCCATCATTCTTCATTAAAACACATCAGACGATAAAAGTTATTAGTGAACGATAAGTATAGTAAAAAAAAACACAGGGTCATGCTAATGTAGGAAAATAATCAATGAAACTTCCATTAAACCTCTCACAAACTGGTCTGGGACGAGGCAGACAGGGGGCCGTCGTTCGGTTCAGTAAGACACAATCAAGAGCCAAGAGCCAATCAAGTTCTGACATTAGTAACTAGAATTCCAACACAAAGTAAATGTCAGTTTTTCTAAAGAGAGACCTGATATGTTGTCTTCAATACCAATAGTTTCAGCCTTTGTGGCTAAATAATGTGTTACTACAAGCTATAAAATATTGAAAACCAGTCAATTTGTTTTGAGTATTTCTAATAATTTCTGGTAATAAATGTTTAACAAAGCAGTGTATCATTCGGGGTTTTTTTATTCAAGGATTGGCCTAAACTTCTAGTCTGTAGCGTGTATATATATATAAATTTGTGATTGTACTATGATTGTACCATTCCAGATTTATTCCCCTTTGTTGTTATAATGCACTCCACAAAGTGGTTCTCCACTAGCTGTTGGAGTGAGGCGGTAGTTAGTTGGGCCTCTTAGTTCCAGTGAAGGGAAACTGTAATGCTGCAGCACACAGAGACACTCTGTACAACTGTGAGCTTCAGACTTTGTGGTAAACGTTTGAGGAAGAACCATATATGGGTGTGATGGTCAGGGGTGCACATACTTTTGGCCTTATCGTGTGTATACATAGACTCATATTGGTAAGAATATGACAGTATTTGTCACAGTTGAGGTGAAATTAATGATCAGAGTGATCAATAGGTCTATGATGCTCATATTTGTGTTTCAGGAAGTGAAGTCTGTGAGATCTCAGGAAAACAAACCTGAACAGCAGCAGCAGGGTGAAAATGCCATCAGCGTGTTTCCCACCAATGCACACTCCCCAAACCAAGGGCAATCACCGAGTGTGTAAATGCCCCAAACCGAGAGCAATCACAGAGCAGCAGCACAGAGGACTTCCATCTTTCTACAGTAATAGAGTCATCTACCTCCAGGGGCCAATCATCATCCACTTCAATCTTAATAATAATAATAATAATAATAATAATAATAATAATAATAATAATAACAATAATAATAATAATATATTAATGTGGAACAGTTTGTCTTTGCCTTTTTCAGGAGTTGTTGTAGGGGTTAGAAACACAAACGCAAAGTGAGTTAGTCTAAAAAAAAGGAATTGCATTTTAAGCAGCATTCTGTACATGAGTGACACTGTCCATTGTGTTAAAGCTGTGAGTCTGACTATAGCTTTAAGTAGGCCAACGTGCCGATAACGCCGTTTTCAACATGCACAATATTGTGATCATGGAGAAAGTCAAATTGTGTTGCATTTAGCACTTTCAACAGGTTTCAGAAATTTTCTGAATTTTACAGAATTTTCAAACTTTTTCCTGCATTTTTTCTTTTTAGAATTTTCAGCACTTTTACACATTTTAGAATTTTTTTAGAATTTGCAACATTTTTTAGTATTTCATTTTGCTTTTTTTTTTTTTTTTAAATATATTTTGCTGTATCTTTTCATTTTCGAGCATTCTGCATTTTCAGTATTTGCTGACAATTTTTGCTTTTTTGTTTAGCTATTTATTTCTTTTGCATTTTTCAGTATTTTCTTCATTTTAACCATTTTTTGCCATTTAATTTTTTTTCTTTATAATTGTGTAGATTTCTATTGCATTATTCTTCAATTTTTACTGCATTTTTTAAATTTTGTGACTTTTTTTTTGCAATTTTCAACATTATTTTTAGCATTTCAGTGTAGAGCATTCCTCTTGATATAAAATCGAGCCTCTTCTGAAGTCATCATAAGGACTAATTTAAGATCACTATTTATTGCACAGATATTTTTCTTAACAAATGCAATCACAACATCCAAGAGTTTAAATGCACATAAACAATTTAAAGTCTATAATTTTTAATAGTATGATATTCTGTTAACACTTTAAAAGTTTGTTCAGTTATTATGATGTGAACACTGAATATTAGCACAACATGCCTAGAGGACTAAGAGAGGATGAAAAGCTCCAAAAAATGCGGAAAGAAAATATCTTAATGAAGAAAAAAAGAATGTTATCAATCAATGTAATTAATATTAAATCAATGATAAGGGTTGAAATGAGAAGGTGTGAAGAAATACTGAAATGAGTGTTATTCTCTAATATAAAGCACAAACACAAAGCCCTTGGGACTCGTTTATTCATCATCTGATATTTTTGTTAGAGAGACTGTTACTGTTTTATTTTTCTGGAAAATAGAAGAACAAACTGCTAGAAACTCTACTTGTATGTGATCAAAACTGTTTTTAGAGAATTTTTAGGATGTTTTGTACTTTAATGTTGTGATTGAGGACCAAAATCAAAAAGCAAAAACATATCTATGCCATTCAGTGTGTTGATCACAAAGAACAGGGTAAAAATGAAAATATAAAAGTTACAAAAAAAACGAACAAACAAACAAACAAACAAAAAAAACCCCCAGGGTTTTAGCATCAGTGTCTGTCTGTTGATCAGTTGCTGTCACCTCAGTCCTGTTTATCCTCATGTGCTTCTGAGATGAGGAGAAAATCTTGGAATTTACTGACAAAAGATTCATTGAGTTTAAAATCAGATTGAAGAGAAACTTAACTGAATTCATGATACAGGAAATACATTTTGTGTTATAAAAGAAATCATTGCAAATTTACAAAATTGAGCATTTTATATCCAACCTGGGAAAAAATTAGGAAATTAAGGAACAACATTTAAAAAAACAAAACAAACAAACCTAATGTCATGTCAATACTCTGACATTTAAAAAAAATCCAGGTATTGGTCTCAGCCAATATGTTTTTTCTGTACACTGGATAATTAACATTCATCATCTTGTTCCGGCATCTTGTAAGATTTGTAATTCACTCCCTGCATGCACAACACTTGTTTTTGTAATTCCATGTGAAAATACAAACAGCCAAAATAAAAATGGTCCAAAATTGTTTGGAATAAAATTTCATAAGTTTATTGGTTGTTAAGTTGTCCCTCGACAATTATATCTTTATAATCAGATTTTGTTTATCAGTAAATATATGAAAGAAAAATTTACAACTTATTTGTTAAAATATGTACAATTTTGTTGATGTCATCAGGTGAACATTATTGATCATTTTGTTAGCTAGTTAGCATCTTGCAGCTAGTTTCGTTCTCATGGATACATTTTTACTACACAGGTTTTCAGTGTAATTTTTATTTACAGTAATAATAACACTATAATCAATCTTTTTTTTCTTAATTTGCAAACATAATGACATAATGTTTGTAAAAGCAGGTGATGGTTTTATTACACAGAAGCATTTAAGGTTTGACCTTGGATTTGTTCTAGGATTCATTTATGATTAAATCTGGAATTTTACATAATCCTGAATTTCTAATTAATTTTTAGAACTACTAAAAACTTAACTCACTGAGTAATTTATTAATTTTCAGTAAATTCTCAATAAATGTTTTT
>JAQQZU010000015.1:338962-354184 GCA_030068025.1 Parauchenoglanis punctatus
TGTTCTAGTAAGGACCCTTGCTGCTGCATTTTGGACTAACTGAAGCTTGTTTATGCTCCTACTGGAACATCCAGACAATAAGGCATTACAATGTCATGAAGTGAAAGTAACACAAACAGAAGCACATCTTTCACATTGTGTCCTTTCCCTTCAGCAAATCAGATTTCAATCAATAGCTATAAACCTAAACAAATAAATAAACAACAACCATTTTTTGCCCTTACACCACTGTGAGGTTAAAAGCACAAATCTGACTGGTCAGAACTTGTACGTTAAATAAGGGATAATGTACAGCAGGATGTACAGTGAGCAGGTCATTACTATGAAGTGAAGCCGAAGGGTCCTGAATCACCCTGAAGGGGTTTATTTTGCAGTAATGACCTCGCAGTACCTACACATATTACATGGTAACTTACTGAAGAAACCAAGAAATCTGACTAAAGAAATCATAAATATGGCGGCGCGGTGGTGCAGTGGTTAGCAGGGTTAGGTTAGCACTGTCGCCTCACAGCAAGAAGGTCCTGGGTTCGATCCCCGGGTCACCCAGGGTACCTTTCTGTGCGGAGCTTGCATGTTCTCCCCGTGCACGCACGGGTTTCCTCCCACAGTCCAAAGACATGCAGATTATGCTGATTCAACTGGCTAATCTAAATTGCCCATAGGTGTGAATGCGAGTGTGTGTGGTTGTTTGTGTTGTCCCTGTGGTGGACTGGCGACCTGCCCAGGGTGTACCCCGCCTCTCGCCCGAAGATGCTGGGATTGGCTCCAGCTTCCCCGCGACCAAGATAGATAAAGCAGTATAGATAATGGATGGATGGACATCAAAAATATTGATTTAAAAATAATTTTATTGCTTCTTTGTTGTTAAATTCTGCAGTTGGAACTGTGTCCATAGGAACATAACCCTTAAGATTAGCCTACTTACCATTATAATTCTCTTTAAATTGAGCATTAAAATTAATGAGAAAAATCCTCCAAGACGTTTCTGGTGGAGTAACATTTTGTCTTTGCTGCACGGTGTAGAGAATGAGCTGATGTTGTGAATTGGATTATTAAAGCAATACAATTTACTGGACTTCTTGCTGTGGATTATGATTGTTGTTCTCCAGAGTCTATGATCAGAATTGTTTCCATAGCAACTCTGTTATTCAGAAATCAAAGGATGTTGTAATTGACCATCATAATTGAGTATTCAACAAAGCTGTGTAATAATTCTGTATAACCGCACGGCTCAGACAGCCACTCTGGCTGTAACGTGGAAAGCAGCTTATATTAATGCGCTGGTTATAATGCCTTATCATTTCTATAGTAACAGCTCGTTTGAAGGTATGCATACAGAGCATGCTCCACATGAACTAATGCTAATAATTTATGTGTTTAACCAAGTAAAACATATGATCAATTAAGAGGAGATGTTTCTGGCTAGGAGACATTTATGTAACATTTATCTCCAGTGTCAACACTTTGTAACAGTCACGGTGAGTGAGTGGAAACAGAAGATTGGCTGGTGAGGGAGCGACTTTGTCTCAGCTATAAAGTACTGTAGGTGAAAGCAGAAACTAAAGTGTCTCTTGGACATTACACAACTTTAACCATGAAAGGTTCAAAGTGGCATGGAATTTTGGTTTGGTGAAATGATGAATTCTGCTGTGTACCAGAAAAACCTCATTTCCTCTGCCTGGAGATTACAGAGGAATATAATATGAAACATATGTATATTATTTCATATATGAAATAATGACATAAAAAATTACAGCAGTTACAGAACACAAATTCCACCTTTTCAGTCTCCAGATTTGAACCGTGTCATGTGAAGGGAAGATGAAGCTGATGTCAACATGCACAAACCTAAACAAAACAAAGAAAATAAAATATTCTGAATGAGACTCAGTGTTGTTATTCTCTCTAAGAGACAACATGGTTTCATTAAATATTAATTATATTAATTTCTTATTCCAATGGTTAATTGAAAAAAGAACCAAAAAAGTTATACTGTACAGCATCCCTAGCATTGTGAATAGCATTTGGTAAAAGAGTAAGATTAGTATGAGAAGCAGGCCGGTTCCTTGATGCTGAGGCACACTGACAGGTTCCATGTCTGTTCTCGTGATGAGGAGTGACCGTGTTCTTTCCTTGGTTCTCAGTGAGGGTGGAGGAGTACGCAGTGGAGATGACAGACTGAATGAACCTCCAGGTCACTCAGGGTGCCATGCTAATCAGATCAGGGTTCTGCAACTCATCACGGTTCTCACGATAAAAAAGCCACCTGAAAACCTCTTACCTTTCACCTTTGCATTTTTCAGCCTTGATCAGTGTTCCATACACTGCAGCGGTGATGTAGTGAAGCTGCAAGGCCAGAGTGCTCCATCCATCCTGCCAGCTTCACTTACATCTGCACCGTGTGCTTACTGTGCTTGTTTAAAGGATCTATTTTAGATTCTCTGTCCCCTGAGGATGAGCTCACATTCTCTTCAGAGGAGGAGGAAGCTGGAGACGGATGGATAAAGCTCGAATAATCTACAAGTAATTATGCAAATCTTCAGACAGCAATGCCCACTGCAAAAATAATCTACACAAAATACACTACTAATGAGAGAAGCTTCAGCTTTCAACAGTAATACAGCGTATAAAATTCAGAAACGGTACTTTTACAGCAACAGCAATGTCCGACATCCTCAGAGGAGTTCATGTAGGACATGTAATGATGGACAGGAGAGGTGGAAATGGGTTCTATTGAACTTGTCTCTTAATTATGATTTAGAAAATTACAGCCTGAAGGAGAAGACATATTTGGGGTTAACGGTCATGTACTTCACTAAAAATATAGAAACAAGAAGAAATTTTTTTTTTCCAATCCAGACAGATTGATGGTCAGGAAAATAGAATGATATAGTAGAATGCATACCAATGTTGCCCCCTAGAGGTATGCAAAGGAATTTTGAGGTAGTATTTGAAGTGATCAAGTTGCTCCAAAACTTCAGATGAATTATCTTTAATCACAACACTCTTATTAACACACACTCGCTAATTTCTCTCTGGGTGAACCTTCATCTGAAGTCTTTTTGTGTGACTTAACCTGATATGAGCTGAAGTGAAGTTTGGGGCATAAGGTGGACATTACCTCCCCCCTAATTTTGTCAAAGTGCATTTCCATCTACATTTTTCTTCATTTCACCCCAGTGGTCCTCGTCCCTTCTGTGTTTGGCTGACTCGTCCTAAATCACACTACAGAATCTAGAGAACTGTGTTAAGGGGAAAAGTCACTCCAGTTTTCCAACATGGCTACTTCCAGAACATTCCAGATACAGTGTCATAAATTACGCAGACATGTACACTTAACATTTGAGATGAAATAGACTTATGATTTTTAGAAAGATGTTTAGAAATGAAATAAAACTCAGTTTGAGTCATTAGTATGCAAGCCACACCCCCTTAAATAACAACAATCATTAGGCATTTGTTAAAAGACTTGTTAAATTTATTTTCTCATGTTTAAGGAATATAAAAGTGGCACTAGTAAGACAAAAAAAAACAAAAAAACAGGCAAATACGTAAATAGAGTTACATATAACCTAGCTATACTATTCTGACTATTTATTTTGAAAGCTCTTACAAAGCGAGGACACAGCCCCTTTACTGCTTTAAACATGTACAACACAAACATCGTCGTACACGTGATTCTGAAACTTCCTCAAAGTCAACTGACCTCTAACAGTTCCTCAGACAAAAAAGATCAACTTTTTTCAAGCAAACAAAACAGAGAAAATGTAAAAATAGGCATGCGAAATGGATATTAAATATGAAGATAATGTGAAGTTTTAAGTAATAATCAAGAGATTAAAAACTGGTCATTCATCACGCACTGCGTAATGATTGTCATTTCATATTACACAAGAATGTGTTTCTGCTACAGAGAGAAAAATAAGAAAAGCTTGGTGGAATCAATATTCACTTTGGGGGGGGGGGGGGGGGGCGGCGAGGGGTCAGAAACATTGTGCTTCATGTTGAATTATTTTAAAATATTAATTAAACAATTATTTTACATGTATACCTTAATATTTAAACAGGCCCTTTAGCGTTTTTGTTCTGGTGCTCAATAGTAAGCAACAATCTATTACATGCTATAACCCAGAATTTAAACAATATTTATCACAAACAAAAATAAAAATTCACTCCTGATTTACTGTGCTGTACTCCTGACTATAGAGCTGCTTTGTGACAATGTCCATAGTTAAAAGCGCTGTATGAATAAAATTTATATACACTTTGTAACTTTGAGTTTCTTCGTACCAACACGTGTACGCTGATAAATACCAATCAGATGTTACTTTCTACAAGCTTGCGTATCATTAACATGTAGCCAAACCCACACACCCTATAAAAGGCAAAGCTCACCAGAGTGATGCAAAATGACAAAATGGCCACTAAACAGTGAAAGAGCGCTGCCTGGCTGAATCTTCCAGTAATGCATCTCAGTCACCACAGCACGTTAGCGAACACGCTCACACGCATTAATGCCTCCTCTTCTTATTGGTCACCATTACTTTTGTCATAACTGAATGGCTACTCTTATATGTCTTAATTTATCAATTTACTTTGTAATTGCTTTTCTTTTAATGAAAATGAGCTTAAAAAATTTTCATTAGTGTGTAATTGAAATGAATAAATGATTTAAGCATGATGGTGAAATCTGTGTTTCTGTGAAATCAACAGTTATACAATTTGAAAACTACTGATAACAGCCATGTAACATTAATGTAAACTGTTACCATAGAAACTCACTCCCAGCCCATTTACATTTATGATACTGTGGTCATAGCGTTCTGTAAGACTTAGGGGATTACTAAGATAAGAAAACTTCATCTTGGCACATGTTTATTCAGCAAACACCTCTCGCTTAGGGGCAAATAAATAGAGACTCGAGATTCTCAACTCAAACTCGACTCGCAGTTGGAAAAACGAGGTGTAAATGAGGGAGCATCATGCGCCAGCAATGGGAAGTGGAAAACCAGAGCGGACATGATCATAGCTGGAAAGTGGGAGGGCCAACAAAGTTACGTAGGACCAAAAAAACCTCCCAAAAAACAAACAAAAAACCCATGTGCCAATCAGTGGGAATAAAATTTATCAAGTTTCACTTGGACAAGACTGCAGCACTGCCTTTTTTAAAAAAGATAAAATCTGTCCTGTTTGGATAAAGACTGCTGTTTTAATACTGATTTTAAAGAAATGTGAAAGAAACGTGAGCAAGAGCACGACTGTACGCCATAAGTTGTATGAATGTATGCCATATTGAGTACAAAAGTTTATGCAGACTAAAAAAGAAAAAACAGGGAAAAGATTTTGTCTTGATTAAAACCAGAGACATTTAGTGTGTTTCGCATGTGCGGATTTACACCAACACCAGTAATTACTCAACACCACAGAGCAACACGCAGTCCTGCTGTGGGGTACAGTGTCGCTTACCACCTTATAATTATCATTATTGTTAAAATAACTTGGAAATCGTTAGATATAACAATTAGTAGTTGAACTATTTAATCTATTTGACTAAATGGTCAACCTTTTTTTCTCATCCAAGCCAAAAAGATACCATTTGTGAATTTTAAACATTTCCCAGAAAGCGCATCTCCAGACAAGTGTGGTAGCAAAAACATGTGACTAATGTGACGTGAGGAGAAGGCGGGGCAACTACACAACTGTCAATCATTTAAAATTCACATGTTGATTAGCTGACTGTCATTTTTAATGTTGGGGGGGAAAAGAAGTGATGTCTTCTGTTAAAATTCTGAGCTCTAATACAAAATTTGGCAAATCTACAAGTGTTCCTTTATCAGTTGTGAAGAAAATGATCAAATAACATGCATCAAGTTATTTTTGGATTGCTTTTTTTTTTTTTTTTTGCAGGATGTTGATTTTCTTCTTTCCATCTAGAAGCCACTTTGCACTCGATTATATCCACTATGCAGCAAATTCTTTTTACTGCATAAGAAAAACATGCGGTAAATAGTTTTTTTTTTGTAAAAAAGTACTGTAATAGTGTGATGAAACATGGAAATTATATATTGGCACATAACTACTCCAGAAGTAGGATGCATCAGGGACGCGGTGTTTGGGGGGAAAAAGCATGGAATATGTTAATAAAACTGTAGATCACCACGTCAGTGTAAAAGAGAAGCTGCTGTTCGTTTCGCTCAGTCCTGTAAAAAGCATTATAAATCTGTGAAACTGAAATAATTATTTAAAAAGCTGTGTATACTGCATGTAAATGCCTTTCCAGAGGCTGTGCTTCTAAGCAAGGTGCCATCATATCTAAAAGACATTTGTTAAAAAAATATATTGAGTACACTGTTCCAGCAGCAGGACTTTCTAAAACCATTACTGATTAAAAATAAAACTAAGAACAAACGGTATAAAGATAGAAGTCTGTGTGTAATAGATACCAGCTATTTGAAATACATACTTAAGCAGATTAAAGATTACAAATAAAATAGACAAGTTGTGTGTGTGTGTCAGGTTAATGAGTGTGTGTATTAGAGATGAAAAGTTAAACGTATCCTCAGTCCAAAGCCCAGAACTTGTATAATTATGAATAACTGTAGAATTATCAAAGCTCCAAAAGACGATTCACCTGATAACAGAATCCCCTGATACTCTTGGATTGTAAGTTGCTTTTTTGTTTGTTTCGTTTTAAATCCAAAAATCTGTATGTTTGAGATGGTTATAAAATACAGCAAATGTTCAAAATAGTAGAAAGCATCTTTGGCAGCCCTTTAAAAAAAAAATAAAAAATCCTCCATGAATGACATTTGTTCATGGCCCTGTTCACATAACTCCGTCTGAAAATTTTTTTAACCTTTCACACCAAGCCGTGTACAAGTTTCTCCAATTTTAGGACAACATGAAAAACGACTCTACTATATGTGTATATGCTAAACAAGGCACTGTTTCACGTTAAATATTGGTCTTACAGGTGTCTGTAATGGTTAAAAGGCTTATACACTGTAGGAACACTGTGCAATGCAAGTACACGCATCTGTTTACACATCTAGCTCTGCCGACAGCCACTGGCACTCAGCCCCATCACCTTTTCTGTCTGGTTTATGGCTCTGCAGGTCTGTAAATGCATATAAAACATAGACAGTGGTGTGTTATCTGACCCTATCACAAGGGAGCAGTGTGGTATTAAGCAAACCACAGTGTATAGGAAACGCTGCAATATTCAGGGTGTTTGAACAGAACCCTGGTATATTCTCCACCTCTCCACCATCGAGCGATCACACTCCAGTCAAAAAGCATCTGAGCAAAGTGGTTTTGATCAACTTCTAAGCGAACTCTACTGAGAAAGCGATTAGACTCTGAATCAACTCACTGCAGGAAGTGTATAAAACTGATTCTTTTTTTCCCCAAGCTTCTACACTGAGCCCAAAGACAGAGCTGATGCCCTAACCCTATAACTTTGATTCCGAGTTGAGGGTTTCGGTCTTGTTCCAATCCCATAGTTATCAGATTCACACTCCCTTGCTCAAATAATCATTTATAATGTACAGCAGCACAGTTGTTGATTTATATATTGAGAAAAAAAAAAAAAAAAAATTTATATATATATATATACGCAGAATTATAAATCAGAGCAGAATGGTGACTTGTGTGGCGTAAAATGGCTGAAAGTTGGCTGAGGGGAAAGGTTTAAACATACTGCTGCTTTAAATGTAGTGTCATCATTCCTGCACAATTGATTTCAGTCTGTAACCTAACATGATCTTGTACGAGATATTAATGGTCTGCAGTCAGTTTCATGATGGCCAATAAGAGAAAAAAAAGGGAAATCTACATCATTGTTTATCCTAATAATAATAATAATTTTTGAGCTCAGGCTTGGTGTGAAAGGAGTTTAGCCAAGGACAAACCAACCCTTAAGGTTCAGACAGGTTCTCTGGAGAATTTTATGAAGTGGACTGGGGACTCCTGGAGCCGCTGCCCTTGGCTTTGATCTGTAACCAGGTGTCTCCCAGCGCCTGGGCGAAGTGATCATCCACCGAGCCGGTGATGGAGATGGAGTTAGATGCCACCTCTGGCTCTCTGTAGATGTTCCCCAGACTGCGGCGGAAATGTTCCTCTATCACAGGATCACACACAGCATTGGCTAACAAGAGGGAGAGAGATGGAGATGTTCAGATGGTGTTTAAGGTAGCAGGTTCATTTTGCCTCTCTCTCTCTCTCTCTCTCTCACACACAGAGGATAAACTATATACAAGTTTCTAACCATATTCTTTGCTCATATTTGGTCATTTTAAATATTTAATCGCTGGGTGTGTGATCAAAATGCATTTTCTAAACTTTTAAGCTACACATAAACACCCACATACATCAGCCCTAACATTACAACCACTGGCAGGTGGAGTGAATAACTATCTCATTAAAGTGTCACTTGTTAAGGGGTGGGATATATTCGGCAGCAGGTGAACAGTCAAGTTATTGAAGCTGATGTGTTAGAAGCAGGAAAAATGGGCAAGTGTAAGGATGTGAGCGACTTTGACAAGGGACAAATTGTGATGTTTAGATGACTGGCTCAGAGCATCTCCAAAACAGCAGGTCTTGTGGGGTGTTCCTGGTATGCAGTGGTAGATACCTTCCAAAAGGGGTCCAAGGAAGGACAACAGGTGAACCTGCAACAGGGTGATGGGCCCCCAAGGCTCATTGACGCACATGGGTAGTGAAGGCTAGCCTGACTGGTTCTAAGCCACAGAAGAGCTACTGTAGCACAAACTGCTGAAAAGGTTAATGCTGGCTATGATAGAAAGGTGACAGAACACACAGTACATCGCAGCTTGCTGTGTTGGGGGCTGCATAGGTGCAGAGCGGTCAGAAACCACCATCAAAAGCGCCTACAATAGGCACGTGATTATCAGAACTGGACCATAGAGCAATAGAAGAAGGTGACCATGTGAATGGCCAGATGTGTGTACATTGCTTACCTTGGGAAGAGATGGCACCAGGAAGCACTATAGGAAGAAGGCAAGGTGGCAAAGGAAATGTGATGCTCCAGTCAATGTTCTGCTGGGAAACTTGGGTCCAGGCATTCACGCAGAAGTTTCTTTGACACATACCACCTACCTAAACATTGTTGAAGAGCAAGTACACCCTTTCATGGTAATGGTGACCCCTAATGGCAGTGGTCTCCTTGAGCAGGATAATGTGCCCTGCCACATTGCAAACATTGTTCAGGAATGGTTTAAGGAACAGGACAGTGAGTTCAAGTCGTGGACTTGGCCTCCAAATTCCGCAGATCTCAGTTCGATCAAGCATCTGAGAGATGTGCTGGAAAGACAAGTTCTATCCATGGAGGCCTCACTTCGCAATTTAGAGGATTTAACTACTTCAGTGCCACTGTATGTTCTAGAATGTCAAGGGCGTTCTACATTCGACAGAAATGCAGATTGAAAGACAATTTTATTTATTGCAAATACAGTTATAATGTCTAACAGTATGAACTGATGAGTCAAATACAATCTGTGTGGTTGATGTTTATCTAATTTGCATATCCTAGCCATTTCCTAGGACACTTACCTAGTAACATGTAGATTTAAAAATTGTGCTAGTACCTCTAAAATCTTCAGTAAGGAGCAACACTGATATTAGTGGAAAAAGTTAGTCTGGAGCGCTGCACTATGCATTTTAGTTCTGTGCCTCATTGCAAAATGCACTGACTTTTTCCCCATATATAAAATGTACAACTTACATTTTTGTTCATTGTATTTGTTTTCATTTATTTAGTGTTTTTTTCCCCCCTTAAAAAAATAATTTTACACCAAATGAAACATCAGTCCTTACCGTTAGCTTTGCTCTTGTCATCATTCACAACGGAGGAGAAGCCGTTCGGAGACATGTGGCAGTTTGAGAGACTGCATGTTCTGTTACTTGCCGGAGCACAGGTGATCACCGATGGACGATTCTGAGCAAATATTAAACACATAAATACAGCACAGTTCTTCACTTTGCCACTGTTAATCTGAATTCTTGATTCTGATTCATTAATTTTCTATAACAGCAGCTTTTGACAGTCACAGGTTTACTTTAATGTGCTCGTTTTCTCAATATTTTCTCAGTGTTAATTATGCAGTATTTAAATATATATATAACAATAAGCATAATAAGTATATATATATAACCGACCTGCTGTCGCTCTGTAGAGTTGAGTGAAGGCAGAAAGGAGGACCTGGGCATTTCTGTGCTGTTTTTGGTCAGAGCAAGAGGCTGCTCCATGGCGTAGAAGTGGAACGGGGAGTACAGATGGCCAGCGTGGAGCCCACTGATGGCAGAGGAAGCGTGCTCAAACGGGTTGTGGCAGTGAGTCCAAGGTTCTGGCCTGGTGTCTCCATCTGTTGCATTTCCCCTTAAACCAATACAACATGTTCAGTAAAAATAAGTGAGTTATCCCATCTGTAACTGTTTCCCAAGTGTCTCCAACTCCTCAGTAGTACTGCTTAATTTGTAACAAACAACAGAACTTTGTAAATATATAGTGTTGCAGCAATTAATGATATTTCTATTAAGTTACTATTTATTAATAATAATTAATATATAATTTTCTATCTCTACTGTCTTCGTAATATATTCCTTCATATGAAACATTTTGATTTGCAAATTACATGTTCATGACGATTCAGTGAATATGCAAGTTAGTTCCTTGAATTCAAATGTCAACTTTTGAAACTACTGTCCCATGGAAAGAGTTGGCACCCTGCGATAAAGTGCTTGACTATAGATTATGACTTTAAACGTACAGGTGAGAGGAAAGCAGGCAGCTCATCTTGGCCATTTGTTCATTTTCATACTCCTGTCCGCTCCCCACTTCAACATCATCGAACTTCCTTTTAATCGGGCTTATCGGTGTCCCTGTCCTGCTGTTTCCTGTGGAAGAGGACAAAGTGTGCATCCTGGAATCCCCGGAATCATCTAACATTACAGATAACAGAAAAACAATAAAACAAACAGATGCATAATCACTGAATTTCCAGTTTCACCTGTCATTACGCAACCTGAACACTGCATGATAAATAAACTGAAAGTATTAGTTTAATATCTAGCGCCAATAAATGTGAATATTCTGGAGCACGTTCAAAAAAATTGTGGAAGCAAAAGAAGAAAACACATTTATGGGAATCCTTGAATGCTAGCTAAACATTTCAAACTCAACGAAAACAAAACAGGAACATACATGGCTTTGAAACAAAAAAAGAACAAAAAATGTTATTTCGCTTTCATATTATTATTCATTAACAAACAGTTTATCAGAACTTCTATCAGTCTTGTACAGGCTACATACGTATTATATAGCTAACTAGCTCGCAAACTACTTATTGTGGAGCTAACTAGCTAATAACATAGATTACAACCTTACATTCTGAACATTACAACCACTCACCATCATAAGAATCGTAGTGAAGTCTTCCGATGTTATTGTTCATTTTATCCATAAATTGGTGGCTCAAAAGGTCCATTCTCGTAAGAATCATTTAGCTTAAAAGCTAGCCAAGCTAGCTAGCTAGCTAGACCAGTCGTAGCTAGCTAGCTTAGCCTTAACGAGAAAAAAGTGATCTGGCTTATAAACTTTGAGTCGTTTTCTTTTGCAAAAAGCCAGAAAACGTGACTAAGGCGTTAATTACACGACTGACTAATTACAGTAGATCTTAGCAGCAAATGTAGTCACTAAATAATAACTAGCAAAGATTTAAAAGTTAAAACTGCAACAACGACGCCGCAGAGTCCTTCTGTTAAACAGCTAGCATGCAAACGGGGCTGGTTTACCTTACAAGCTAATTTGCTAACAATCTAGAGGTTTGGTTCAAAGTGGAGTTATATCTGAGGGTAGGTCAGCTAGCTACACCAAAACACTACACGAAACACTAATATTTGAATTAAATTCGAAGAACAGATAGGTTTATATTTGGAAACTAAACATGCAAACCACCTTTATACAATCATAATTATAATTATTTAAAATGTTAAACCGTTATTTCTTAAACAAAATGGGCTTGCCAGTGAGCTAGCAAAACATCTCAGCAAATTAGCCCAATATCTATTGTGCTGTGGGTTTGGCCTGTAGCTGTGACGTTCACAACAGGAAAAATGATAATAAAAATAAAATATATTACGTTTAACGCACAATTAATATGAACATAATGTACAATTTGAATCTAGATGGTGTTTACATAAAAAAACATGTTTATATGGTGTTTATATAAAGATTCTTATGTCCATAATTTGAACATTTCTTGATGCTCAGACAAAACGTAGTGAACATCCCGTACCCTGATTTTGTGATTAAAATGCCAGGTAAGCTTTTTGGGGGGGATAAAGTTTCCTGTATAGAACTATCTGTTATCAGCACATTATTTGCATTTATTTTTTGGTTTGTTACAACCTGAGCTCAGTACAGTTTAACATTTAGTGGTATAACATAAAATCAGTTGCAGTACACATTGCAGGTTATTCCCTTTCACAGCTTAGAGATGCACCCTGATAATTAATTTATCTTGTATGTTTATTGTAATAATGAAATCTGACATCACATTTCATGCCCCTTTATGTGCTTTCGGATCAGCTTATCTCTCTGTCTCCTCCATTTTATTCCACACACATGCATTGGAAACCCCCCTGGTTTGCCTTTTTTATTTATCTCCCCCCACCCCCCACCCCCCTTTCTGCAGCGGATTGAAAGCCATGGTGGATGTTAGGCTGTTGGATGGGGGAAGGGGATGGGTGGAGGGAGCTGAGCTGAGCTTCTCCTGCAGGCTCTAGAAGCTTGTGATTGGTGGATGAGGACAGCGACGTCAGCATCCCAGGCACAGAGAGCAGAGAGAAAGCACAGAGACGCAAAGAGGAAACCCATTCCATTCTGGTGAGTGATAATCTTGGATCAGGATTTTAGATTACATCCTCATCCACAGCCATGAACTACCTGCGTCGCCGTCTCTCAGACAGCACCTTCATTTCCAACCTGCCTAATGGTTACCTATCAGAACTGCAGAAACCCGATCCTCCCCAACCTCCTCCACCTGGGGCGGCATCCGAATCAGCTCCTCAGGTCTCTCCGAGCCAGAGCCCGAACCCAGAGAGGAAACCCCAGCCTGCTGCCCAGCCCTCAGGTGCAGGATTCTTCAGCTCCATCACCAACGTAGTGAAGCAAACAGCAGCCTCTGCAGGGCTGGTCGAGCAGACATCCGTCCCCGTTGCCAAGAAGTTCAAAATCCTGCTGGTTATCGATGAGCCACAGCAGGAATGGTAGGTGTGGTGATGCTTTTTGAGCTTGTAAACCCCAAAACAGGTGTGCGTGTAATTGTGTGTGGGAGTTTAAGGATGAAACTGGTGGAATGTGATGCTAGAATATTAAAATGAGGTCATGCGTGACTGAATGAGTGAATGCTTTGGTTTTTCCTCTCACATGCATGATGCAGTGAGCACGAATCCTCCATCTCCCCATCATGCATGATCTTCATTTTCAGTTGTCTCTATTATAATGTTTATCATATCATGTGTGTCTGATTTCATGATTATGAGCAATGTCCTTGAATCTTTGCCTAAAATCAGGTATCGTAGTGCTCATTAATACATAATTATAAAATAAATTAACATGTTTCTTAAATGTGGGTTAAAGATGCAGTGTCTGTGCATTTAAATTCAGTTATTATACTGTAAATTATTTACAAGCATAAATATGATGTGGTCATGTGTTGTCTATAAAATATCAGCAGGAAAATAAAGCTATAAAATTGTTATTCAGTTTCATAAATTAGAGTTTTAACTCATTCATAAGCATTTTAAAGAAAATTGCATAATATTTTTTCCAACTGTTTTGACACGCTTTTCATCTTTGACCCATATGTAAGCATTATTTCATATTGTTTTTATGTTAAATAACTTACAATGTTTACAAAACAGAGATTTATTCCTTTATTTGTGTACTGAATTTGACAGTGAACAAATCAATGAAGCATGACAAGCTCTGAAATAATTTGACTCTTTAACTGATGTGTGTTTTTCTTAATTAGACCCCTAATTTGTTTGGCTCTGCTGTCATGCTCGTTGACAGAAATCCAGAAAATTATTTATTACCACCTTTCATGATTTTTTCACATCAAATCCCTTTGGATTAATGATGGAGGCCATGGTGAAGAGTAGCCCATAAAACACATGTCATGTCCTCTAGAAATACTTCACATGTCTCAGCAGAGCTCAGAAAACAGCACACGTCCCTGAAAAAGCGTGATTTAATAGAATATGCATTATTTGTGGTATATAAGCTCACAGTCATGCTGTCTTTTAAAGTGGTTAAGAAAAAACATGAAAGACTTTTAAAGTGATGGACTGACAAATGTCATACTAAAGTTACCAGGTTATAATTAAATTATTGTTAATAGATAGGATTTGTACAGTTAATGTTTTATTAAGTGGCCTTTTTTCCTCTCATACCACAGCACTTTTCCAGTAATTAATTTTTTTATTTATTAAAGAATGACAAATCATAGGGTTAGGGTTATCATACTTTTTAACTAAAATATTTACAAAGCAAGTTAGTTTCTGTTCTCACTTACATTACATTATAGCATAATATATATATATATATATATATTATGAATACTATAAACAGTCATTCCTACAAAAAACAGTTACAGAGAAACCGCAAAGAAGTATAAACAACTCTGTCCTTAATATGTCAGAAAACTTAGTTACAGATTCACCTCTTTACCTTCCATAAATATTAAATAAACACCTCATTATAGAAAAGTCCTTGTGAATGAGCATTTACTACTGAAATGATAATGTATTTGAGTGAGCATTAATATAAATCTGCACTGCAGTCAGAGCTGCTGTTATAGAAAATTAACCAACACTTTCTGACCAATCACAACCCAGAACTCAGCAGTGATGTGGTGTAATAAAATATATAATGCAATTTTACAAAATTATGTAATTACACATACTTATTGAGTGATACCTCAGGCTTTTTCCTCCTCCAGTCTCAGGTCAGGGTTCAGATTCCTGAGAGATGTAATGCTGTAGGAAGCTCTGTGTTTTACACATGTCAATTCAATTCAATTCAATTAAATTTTATTTGTATAGCGCTTTTAACAACAGACACTGTCTCAAAGCAGCTTCACAAAAGTATATAAATTCTGAATATAAACTTATACATTTATCTATACATATCCCTAATGA
>JAQQZU010000015.1:356579-374788 GCA_030068025.1 Parauchenoglanis punctatus
TCGGTGGCACACGTGCAACTTTTGTACTTCTGTTGCCTTATATGTAGCACCTTGATCCTCGAGAAACGTTGTCTCATTTCACTGTACACTGTACCACATGTATACATTGAAATGACAATAAACACACTTGAACTTGAACTTGAACTTGAGTTGCACATATTATTCAGAAGTTTAAGGTCCATTGGAGTGTAGCCAACCTCCCTAGATGAGGCCGCGAGAGGAAAATTGATGACAAATTGAAGAGAAGGATGATATGAATGGTAACCAAAGAGCCCAGAACAACTTCCAAAGAGATTAGAGGTGAACTCCAAAGGACAAGGTACATCTGTGTCTGATCGCAACATCCATCGCTGTTTAAGCCAAAGTGGACTTAATGGAAGACGAACGAGGAGGACACCAATGTTGAAGGCAAATCATAAAAAAGCGAGACTGGAATTTGCCAAAATGCATATTGACAAACCACAAAGCTTTTGGGAGAATGTCATTTGGATTGATGAGACAAAACTAGAGCTTTTTGGCAAGTCACATCAGCTCTATGTTCTCAGATGCAAAAATGAAGCATACCAAGAAAAGAAACCTGTACATACTGTGAAACATGGGGGAGGTTCAGTTATGTTCTGGGGCTGCTTTGCTCTGTCAGGCACAGGGAGTTTGGAATCTGTGCAAGGTACAATGAAATATCGAGACTATCAAGTCATTCTGGAGCAAAATGTGCTGCCTAGCATCAGAAAGCTTGGTCTCAGTCGCAGGTCATGGGTCCTCCAACAGGATAATGACTCAAAACACACATCTAAAAACACCCAAGAATGGCTAAGAACAAAACGTTGGACTATTCGGAAGTTTCCTTCTATGAGCCCTGATCTAAATCCTATCGAACATCTGTGGAAGGAGCTGAAACATGCAGTCTGGAGAAGGCACCCTTCAAACCTGAGACATCTGGAGCAGTTTGCTCATGAAGAGTGGGCCAAAATACCTGTCGACAGGTGCAGAAGTCTCATTGAGAGTTACAGGAATTGCTTGATTGCAGTGATTGCCTCAAAAGGTTGTGGAACAAAATATTAAGTTAGGGGTACCATCATTTTTGTCCAGGCCAGTTTCATTGGTTTGTTTGTTAGAATAATTCTGTTGGACCACAATTCAAAAGCAATGTCTGATTTTCATTTGTTAATTTTGATTAAATTGTTATCTATTATTCCTTTTGTCAGTTTCAAGTTATTTCAGTGACCATTGTGGGTTTTTCTTTATGTAACGAAAGGGTACCAACAAATTTCTCCAGGTGTATAGATTTAATGGTAAGGTTCTGAGTGATTCAAAGAATGGTTTCATAGCCAGAGTGGTGTTGGGCAGTCATATGTTGTGTTTGAAGATTGGATAGAATGGTTTGGACCTGATGTGACGTATGCAAGATAAGTTGGTATGAAAGTACCAGCTTTTCAGTGTCTGACACCATCATAGCTGACGCGCAACTGATCTAAGGCAGGCAGGCATACCACGAACAATAGGATCAAATGTTTTGGATAGATAAGCGACAGGTCTGTAACCGCCCCCATGCTCCTGGGCCAGACCCCCGCCGCAGTGAACACCATTTCAGTGACATACAGATGGAAGGGCAGGTTGTAATTAGGCAGTTCCAATACTGGAGCCGAACACAGGGATGTCTTAAGTGTTGAAAAGGCCTGCATCATCTCAGGTGTGAAGTCAATGTTTACAGGAGCATCCTGAGCACTTGCTGAGCGTAGAATACGGTCATAATATGAACAGTCAGGTATCCATTACCTGAGTCATGTATAACAGACGCAAACACAGCGGGATAGTCAATGAACCTCTGAGGGAGGCGGGCCCAGGTGTAATGTCGCTTCTTGTAAGTGAATGCAAATAAAGGCTGGCAATCAAAATGAATGTGGACACTAAAAAAGGCTGAGCAAAGGTCAATGACAGTAAAGTGAGAATGTGACGAATCAATAGTGGTAAGACTAGACATCACATCAGGCACAATAGGGGCTACAGGCTCAACAACAGAGTTAATTGCGCGTAAGTCCTGTGTAAAATGCCAAGAGCCGTCAGGTTTGCGCACGGGGTTGATTGGAGTGTTATAAGGTGAGGTACAAGGACGAATAACAGACTGCTCTAAGAGAAAGGAGACTACGGGGGCAATTCCTTTTTCCTTCTCCTCAGTAAGAGGATACTGTTTAATGTAGACAGGTCATGAATGTTTAAGACTAGCATGATATGGAGAACATGAGACAGTATCCACGTCACTGGCATGAGAAGCCCAAAGAAAACGGGGCACATCAGACAATTCAGGCGGGATCTCAGGCTCATTTGGCGCTTCTGATGACTCAGGAACTGTAGTCATAAACAGACATAAGTTAGTGGAAACATGTAATCCTCTATAAGTGAAATTAACAGAGATCTGCAATTTGGTCATCAAGTCCTGACCCAATATATTGGAAGGAGAATTAGGGATGATCACAAATTTGTGAAAAAAATTGACAACTGGATCATCTGGGCTAGTAACATGTAATGAGTGTGTTTTAGGACAGTGAACAATAAAAATATAAGCAATAAATAAAACATTTAAACTGAGGCGCTCGCAGAAACTCAGGACGAACTGAAGAAATCCCTTAAATTTCTGTAACTTCGATTCAAAAACCAGCGTAGCGCCTAAGGCTAAGGCAGAAAGGAACTAAGTCCTTGTAACTACGCACATCCCTGTAACTAAGCAAAATGTCAGGCATCAAAACGGTTAAGAGACACTAAGAATAAAAGTCTCCTTACCCCCGCTTCTGGCACCATTTGTTAGAACCATATCGTATCAGCGATGATTCCATTCTCTTTGATTCCATTCGCTCGATTTGAGTTCTGTGGGTGAAAGTTTCTCACTCGTTTCGGATCTGGGGATCAAGCAGACACACAGACACAGCATGTAGGTGTATGCTCAAATCCAAAGTTTATTGTGACAGACAAGTTTATATACACTAGCTTGGGTGTGTGTACGTGTGTGTACGTGTGTGTTTGTGCATCTCTGTGTGAGGGGGCGTGTGTGGGGGCGTGTCTAGCATATAGGTGTCTAGGTGTGGGGGTCAGGAAAGGAGAAACAGGGGGCAGCAGACAAATGGGCTGCTGGATGTGAAAGGTGTGAATGTTCTTCCAGGGGTGTGTAAGTGATATTCAATTCAATTTGTATAGCACTATAACAACAGAAACATGTGATTCTATAAATTTATATATATCTATACAAATCTATATTCCTAATGAGCAAGCCTGTGGCGATGGCGACAGTGGCAAGAAAAAACTTCCTGAGATAACTAAAGGAAGAAACCTTGAGAGGAACCAAACTCAAAAGGGAACCCATCCTCATTTGGGCCGCACTGTATAGTGCAATTACAACTAGTCATACTTTAAAAATAGGTTCAAATTAAATGTGTGTATGCCAGAATATGTGTGTGTTATGTAGAGTGTGTGTGCGTGTATGTGTGTGTGTGTGTGTATGTGGGTGAGGTGCAAGGTGTGAAAGTAAAGACACAGAAGACAATGGGACAGACAAGTAGTCTCTGAAAGCTGGTGGGGTGCTGGGCTAGGGTCAATTGATATGCTAACTTGGGAAACACGACACAATGAATCAAAATTAAAGTTAGTGACTAGAAAAATACTGATATAAAAATGTAGCCTAAGAATTTTTACCTAACACACTCGTTCCGTAAAGAGAACCTGCAAGTAAGTGTAAATATTATGAACATGCAATAGCACTGAACATGATCAAGTTTAATTCAGTGAGATTTTCACTTTTACACTCTCTGAAAGAACTTTCACCATGTTTTGGATTGTAACTGCTGCAGTAGAGTTCACACTGCTATTGCCCATATGCTGCTGTTTATTAATTTTTGGATTTTGTAGTGTTTCTAGCTAGAAACTGAGTGTAATTCACAAATGTTTGAGTGCTGTCAGTGTCCGAGTGAAGGCCAGTTTCATTAACATGACTGTATCACTGTGGTCTGGTGTAAACACTAGGATTTCCTGTTTTAATGACAATTTTAAAATTTTCATTAACATTGTGAATGTCCAGAACTACATTATGAATAACAGTTCACTTCTCCAACCTCAAGATTGAGAACCAATGACCTAAGGAACCTGAGCAAATTCCCAGCACTTCCATCCATCTATTATCTATACCGCTTTATCCATCTGGGTCGCGGGGAAGCTGGAACTAATCCCAGCATGTTGGGGCGAGAGGCGGGGTACACCCTGGGCAGGTCGCCAGTCCATCACAGGGCCGACACAGACAAACAACCACACACGCTCGCATTCACACCTATGGGCAATTTAGAGTAGCCAGTTGACCTAATCTGCATGTCTTTGGACTGTGGGAGGAAACCGAAGCACCTGGAGGAGTTCCCAGCACATAAATGAAACAAATCATCAAAATAGATCCTCATTTTTATTCTAAAAACCTTTTAGGTGTATTTTTTAAAATGTAAAACACGGGAAGGCAGCCTAGCTAGGTGCCAAATTAGCAATTAGTACTTAACAGATGTTCATACCTGTCCCTCAGTAGCACCACTGAGTTTCAGTTTTCTTGCCATATTTAAAGATCATTAACTGAATGATAAAATGTTTAGTTTGGTGAAGAAAAAAGGAAGTATCTAAAAACAAAACAAAAAAAGGGTTTAATTTTAGTGGCGTACATCTTACTCTGACCTACTCTGATTATAGGCTAATAGATGCATTTTCTTCATTTTTTTAAAGAAACTTTTTTAAAGAAACCTATCCTTATCTGGTTTTATCCTTTTTGACTTTTTACGTTGTACATAATAGATAACCTGTAATGTTCTTTACATCACATTACTGTTGAATTCTGGATTCTGATTCAAACATGTTATTGTTTCTATATTATCAGCTTATTTACAGGGACGGGTGCAGCGGACACTTCAAATAAGCAAATTAAAAAATCATTGAAATGGTCAAGTTTTCTGTGAGGAGACCGTTGTCTATTTAACATTTATGAAAGGTGCTAATTCAGGGTTACATTTACAGTTTTCTTCGTGTAGTCCATGATTTTTTTCTTTCAGGAGGCATAGTTCATCGCATGGTGCATATATACCCACTGCTCTGAGTATGTGTGTGCTCAGTTTTCACTTGTGTGTGAATTCATAGGTAAAATAAGGAGAAAGAATTCATACCTTTGATGGTATACATGTTGGTGTGTTCCACAGGGCCAAAGTGTTCAGAGGAAAAAAGCTGCAGGAAGATTATGAGATTCGGGTGGAGCAAGTGAGTTTGAAATAAGGTGACATTTATTATTTTATTTCTTAGGATTTATGATTAATATGAATAAATTTTTATATCCTAGGCTGAGTTTCATGACATCAGTGTGGTGTCTCACGCTAACGGGACCTGCAACGTGGCCATGCAAGTTCTCAGGAATGGGACCAAGGTGGTGAGGTGAGTCTACAGGCATACAGTAACATCATTTAAAAGTGTTTTTAATGAAATATATTATATCTGGCAATGTCATAATTTTTAAATAATATTTCTCAAATAGAATTACACAAATTTTTATGTGGAAGTTAAATAGGGTGTGTTTCAGCTAATAATTCTAAAACTATTTTGGTACTTGTAGTTCTAGTTCATTTTTCATCAATTTGTGCAATGTCACTATTGTTAATTCCTTTACAACACACATTTGTTCACTTCTGAAATAAAATTTGAGTTTCAGATTTATCAAATTCCCTAGGTAGTGTTGCAAAATAAAAACAAATGTAGAAATTAAATATTACAAATTACAAAACAATTGTAACAATTTATAACAGAGAGAAATGTAGATTGTAATTTTATATAAAAACACATTTTACATTACTGACCAATATCCTAAAAATTGCTATTTAATTTAAGAAAATTAAGTAACTACAATTTAAGTGAATGTAACAAAAAAAATTTACAGAACATTAATCTTGCTTTTGAGACATTTATGTGCCAAATGAAATTGATCTTACCAACTGATTGTCATGGCATTCACGCCATCAAAGCATGGTGGGACACAAGTGCAGGTAAGGAAATGTGGGTAAGAGCAGTATGGTGTTTATTAAAACACAATAGGCAGAGGTGCAAACACGGTAGGCAAAAGAGTAGTCCACAATACAGGCTGGGGTCGAGTGAGCAGCAAACAGAGTGAAACAGGTAATCCGAAAACAGTAGTCAAACACAGAAGGCAAAGTCCAAAACACATGAAAGCAAACACGGGAAGATTTAAACGCTCGGCAATAGCAGACGGGGCTAGACTAATGCTTCGCAAAGCATGAGTGCATATGAGTGTCCTTATATAGCACGGCTAATTAGTCCGTCAATGAGATGCACCTGCATTCACCTGATGGGCCTAATGGCTGGGAGCATGGGCTCATGGTCCGTGTGGTTTCCGTCAGAATGAGGAAATACGCACTTCCGCTTTGAGTGCGACGGAGATGAAGGAAACACAGAGCACGTGTCCAAGTCCTCAAGGCGCGTTGTGCGTCTTGTGAGGAGCGGATCATGACAGAACCCCCCACCCCCCCACCCCCCCACCCAAAGGCGCTGCCTTTCTGGGCTTCCTGGACCTGTAGGGACAGGCTTATCACTAGTTTCTACGATGCCAAATTTTTGTATAGATGAGGGCATAGACAGGAACTCAGGCACAGCTGCATGCTTGACTGGAGACACTGGAACAGGAGCAGACTCGGTGAGCATGACTGGAACTGGAGCAGGCTCGGTGAGAGTGACAGGAACAGGGGCAGGCTCGGTGAGCGCAATAGGAACAGGAGCAGGCTCGGTGAGCACGACAGGAACAGGAGCAGGCTGGGAACAGGAGGGGCAGCACCCCCCCGGAAGAACATTTACACATTTCATATCCAGCAGACCATTTGTCTCCTGCATCCCTAACCCACAGCTGTTTCAAGCCACTTTTTCTTTGTCCCCCACCTGTCCCCACACCTATATGCTAGACACGCCCCCTCACACAGAGACGCACAAACACGCACGTACACACACCCAAGCTACTGTATATAAACTTGTCTGTCACAAGTAAACCTTGGATTTGAGCATACACCTACATGCTGTGTCTGTGTCTGCTTTATCCCCGGATCCGAAATGAGAAGCTTTCACCCACGGAAGTCAGATCGAATATGAGGGAATGGAATCGTCGCAGATAAAATTAAGTTCTTACATTAACCTAAATATCAAAGCAAATATTAAACGCAAAAAACATATCTCAATTAGAAGTGACAAATAAAAAGGCCATGCCTCCTTTTTTGAGACAGACAGGCACAGAGACCATGACCCTTTTTACTGATATGGAGGTACAGATACCATGCCTCTTTCACTGTGACTGACATTGACTGACCAAAATTTCTGTGTTTTGTCTTAAATGTCTACAATTCTTCTCAGGGCTTTCAAGCCTGACTTTGTCCTCATTCGCCAACACGCCTTCAGCATGATGGAGAATTCTGATTTCCGGAACCTGATCATCGGTCTGCAGTATGCTGGGGTTTCCAGCATCAACTCTCTCCAGTCTATATACAACATGTGTGATAAACCATGGGCAGTGAGTCACTTTGCAAAATCATACAGATATTACTAATATGGTTTTCTGTAAGGAGAAATGTGGTTCAGTAACATTTATGGAAGGAGTCTCCAGTGTCAGCGGTTTGTAACACTCAGGTTTAAAGCTGTAACTTTAAAGTTTCCCGCATCTTCAGAACAGGAGGAGTTTACACTTTTTTGCAGTTTCTCAGTAACGTGAAAAGCTAAGTTTTTTTGTCTTATTAACTTCAAGAGAGAGAATAAAGAGAGGCTGGTGAGGGAACAACTGTTTATAGCTGCTATAACATAAGTGAGAATAGTCTTTCTTTAATTAATAAAAAAATTATTCATTTATAAATTGTTGTGGTATAAGCAGAATAAAATACTTGGAGACATGCTGTTAGATGAAAATAATTGGAAAACTTCATCATGTTCATCACAATAATATGAGTGAATTTGTTTGGAAATTTGAGCGATCAGCACTCTTCCACATACCTGAAGCCACAGACACCCATGATTGGCTAGTATTTCTGTGATTGACAGGAGGAGAGAGTATGTCCTTCCCACCCAGAGAGCAGTGGCTTCATTGGTATTTAAATGCACAATCTCCAGACAACAACGTGAACGCTTTTCTATTGCACAACTGTCTGCCACTTCATATAAATGTCCTGAAAAAACCAAAGCTATTCAGTCAGGACAAAGGTGGCACCTTATAAAAGAAGCAGGACTTTTGCAGCACACTGCCCTTAGGAGGTGCTCTTTCACAATTTAGTTGTCATTTTGTCATTTTCAGCTCTCTTTGACTTTTATGGAGTTTTATGGGCATGGCTAAGTGTAAATGCTGTGACTGTGCTTTCTAATTAATGGCTGATTGGCATTTATCAGCACATACCAGTGAGTTCCAACATAATCAAAGTTACTGAAATGTTTGTAAATCTGGCAGGAATTTTTAGTTCCTTTTTATTAAAATATTATTAACAAGCCCAAATAGTCTCATTTTATTTTTGAACAGATGGGGCAGACTGCTGAAGAGTTAAATGAGAATAATGATTGTATAATAATCTGTGTGACAGCTGTTTTATTTGCGATCTGCAGTTTGCTCAGCTGATCAGCACACACAGGAAACTGGGAGCTGAAAAATTTCCACTGATCGAACAAACCTACTACGCAAACTACAAAGAGATGGTGAGAGGTTTATTTATTTATTTAATTATTAGATCTTATAGAAACCTACAGGAGCCACAGTGAGATGTAGATTATTAACTGAATCTCAGCTCAGTGACAACAAAGTAAAAAAATTGAAATGACATTAACCATCAATACAGTAAGTCATGCTTTTATTTTGATATTCTTTAGGTAACCATGCCAACCTTCCCTGTGGTGGTGAAAATTGGACACGCCCACTCCGGTGTGGGTAAGGTATGTGTCAGCTCAACCTCCAGCATATATATACGCTCTAAGAAAACATAGAACCTTTTTGGGGTTTTTTTGGTTGTTTCTCAGAGGAAAAGCCTTAATGATTCTCTGTAGAACCCTATAGGGGTGCCAGCCATTTTACCATGTTTTTGGAAAAAAAAAAGAATTACTTACAAAATAAATGGTTGTGTTACTTATTAAATATATGTGTTTTCTTAGAGAACCAAATATTTTATATATTTTTAATGGTTAAATTAAATAAATGTAAATATCTGGGTAAAATGTATTTTACACAGTAACGTTTGACCATTATTAATTTGAGATAAACTTATCACATTTATTAAGTAGCTAACTAACTAACTAACTAACTAGTGTGATAACTAAATAAATAATAAGAGTGACAATAATTCTGGAGTACATGTAGATTATGTAAGAGAGGCTATAATGTTTACATTTTTAACCTCTGTGTGAAGGTGAAAGTGGACAATCACACAAAGTTCCAGGATATAGCGAGCGTGGTGGCTCTCACACAGGCCTACAGCACGTGTGAACCCTTCATCGACTCCAAGTACGACATCAGGATCCAGAAAATTGGAAATGACTACAAAGCCTATATGTAAGTACAGCTGTCACAGTGAAAATATCCCCATTATTTTATTTTATTTGAGATAAAAGATGAACTCATTTTGTTTCATTTTGGTGGCTGTATTTTAGGAGAACATCCATCTCAGGAAACTGGAAGTCCAACACAGGAACAGCCATGCTGGAACAAGTGGCCATGACAGACAAGTAAAACGATCACTCCCTGTTTATCAGATTAAAATAAGTTCAGAGCACATTTTAGTTTTAATTATTAAATATTGTTTGGAAGTGCAATGGGAATGAGTTCTCTATTAGCTATTTAGAGTATATATATATATATACACACAGTACTATATTCAAATACTCTTTTGTCATAAATATCATTAGCTATTACTTTTTATAAAATAGATTTATAATATATATAAAATAAAAGTACTTCCTTGTTTTTATTGGTCACAAAGACAGAAAAGTAGAAGTAGAAATAAAGTTTTTTTTAGCATCTTTGATTTTTTTAAAGTTTAATCTTTGTAACAGGTAAATGACTTGGAGAGTGTGTGTATATTTATATATATATATGTGTGTGTGTGTGTGTGTGTGTGTGTGTGTGTGTGTATGTGTAGGTATAAGCTGTGGGCAGATACATGCAGTGAGCTCTTTGGGGGTTTGGATATCTGTGCAGTTAAAGCCATTCATGGTAAAGATGGAAAAGATTACATCACTGAAGTAGGTTTATCACTGCACTATACATTGCTTTATTACCTGTTTATTTTTTCTTTAATATTTATTTATTGTTTATTAAAGTGACATGAAACTTTATTACACAGATGATTGAATAAAACACACAGGAAGTCAAATTGTGTAATTTGTCACTGCAAGAGAATCATCCAATCATGTTCCAGTATGCAAATAATTTGTATACTGAGGTGAAGGGGCAGGGCATGAAGGCTTGGTGGCATTTTCTAATTAACATATTAATAAATCTGAATTTCTTTATTAGGCTACCCCTGTAGGAACATTTTTTGTTAATCAGCCATACTATGTCAAATTTACATGAGAAAAAATTTAGTCCTTAAAGCTTTTGGTGATTTTTTATTCTTCCTCTGTCTTCTTTTATTTCTTGTTTTTTTCTTTATTATTATTATTATTATTATTATTATTATTATTATTATTATTATTATTATTATTATTACAACAATCATTTATTTATTTTGTTTGTTTGTTTAATCATAATGTCTGTGTGGGTAGGATGGCATTATTTGCTCTCCTGTCAATCACAGTGACATTAACCAATTGTGGCATTCTGTAAGCTCATGTATGTGAGAGAGGGCATTAAGCTCTTTGCTCAATCATTAAAAATAGGGGAAAATAATAATTAAAAGGAACTGTGTTGTGGATCAGGTGGTTGGCTCATCGATGCCTCTGGTTGGAGATCATCAGGCTGAAGACCGTCAACTCATAGCAGATGTGGTTATAACCAGGATGAACCAGTCCATGTCCCAAATCCCTAAGAGACCCACCACCATCCAGCCTTTACAGGTACATGGACTCATGCAGACACACATGGATAACTTAAATCAGAGTGATCTAAGTCACATGGGTATAGTTTATACATATGTTTTATAATGTAGGATGAAAAAGGATTTTTTTCCCTGCTAAATGTAATATGATGAAACAAAGTCAAGAGACACTTTGGAAAAAATAAAAAGACTAACATGTTGATATATGAATGAGAAGAAATCGAATAGGAGTCAAATAGCCCCTTCCCACTTACACCGAAAGCCATTTATTTATCACCATTATCATGCTGTTATGGTGTTCTCTGGGAATGGGAGCAAAATGGTAAAGTTGAAATCTCAGTCTATCCTCTGGTGACCTTGTATCATTAATGGTAATTTGACATTCCTCCAGTGGGAATCTGACCTGTTGGATTAATGTGTTGTGACTGGTCATGATGTTTCTGGTGGTCTGAGCTATAGGCTGCTTGTGGTTGTAGCAAGAAGAAAGGGTCAGCACTATCTGCCAATATGATGTACTGCATGTTATTTTGGATCACATTGGAATCTGCTCTACTCATGCAGATTTAAATCAGATCCACTCATTTACCATTTTATTTTTTGACTTAAAAAAAGAAGCAATAGAAACATTATTTGCTATTAAATTTTCAGACTGTGATTTCTGACAATGAAAACTAAAAAGGCCTATTAATCTCTATTGCTGACACGAAGATCGAATGAACAAATGTTCACAGACTGTTAATGGCCTTTTAATAATCAGTTAAGTGAAAAAGTGCCAATCCAAAGCTGAATGCACTGACTAGATGCAAGCCCTCCATGTTGTCATGGTAACGCTGACAATGACACATAACATGCAAAGCTCTCCATTCATGTGGTCGACTATTTGGCCAATCATTCCAGCACAACACAGCTCAATTTAGTAATAATAATACAAGACATTCTTGTTATTCATACCTATTTCCTAAACTTGGTTAAAGTCCCAGTCCCAGTCACTAAATTAAAGTCCCACCCACCCAAGTAAAGTCTATGGCTCAATCAGAACACTCAGTATGCACAAATGTGTAGTGTTAGGGTTGTTAACACTAACCCATGTGCTTTTTTCCTGTACATTAATGGCTTTTGTATGTGAAAGCGTAAAATGTGCTCATAATGTGAAAGATAATCTGAGCGAGTGCTTATCTGCTACCCTTACAGAGGAAATTTAACTTCATTCATAATTTTATCCATGAAATATTCACTCCGATAAATCATGTCTCTGATTAAGACGCATCTCCTCCAAAAGTTTTCATGGATTTTAAAAAGATGATATTATTAATTAATGAGTAGAATAATATTTATGTGTTTAATCTTGTCCTTGAATGAAATTTCATAGTGTGTGAGTGAATTTATAGCCAAAGCATCAATCTCAGCATGGTATATTGTGGTTACATCAAACTGTCAGATAGTGGCACTGGACTGAACACTGCTCCTCACTTGAGCATATCATCACACAAGAAACATGTGCTTAAATTCAAGATCAGTCTCGAGCATAACTGAGACACGCCACTGTTTTAGACAGGGTGCAACATGTGTCACCTCATTGTGAACTAGGACTATAATTGTGAAAAAAATATTTGCAAGCAATGATCATCTAGGCCCAAGCACCAATTTATTTTTCTCTATTTTTGTTCCTATCAGAACGGAGCTCAGAAGGACACAGTGGTGGATGGGAAGAAGACACCATCTCAGAAGGCTCCTCAAGGCTGTTTGCAATACATTCTGGACTGTAATGGAGTTGCAGTCGGACCCAAACCGGTCCAAGCCAACTGAAAGAGAGAGAGAAAGAGAGAAACGTAGCCGCTAGGGGCTGAGATCTAAACACAGATTGGCAGATTGAAATGAGATGAAGCCGGTGGGATGTGTGTGTATGTGTGTGTGAGTGTATTAGAGAGTGAGCCTGGACTGTGTTTTTTCCCTTATGCAGTGTCAGTGTGTTGCATTAATTGTGTGCTTGTGATGGTTGCTTGTTGTTTGTGTGTAAAGCGGTTGTTACATTCAGGGCTGTTTAATTAATAATGTGGTGTTTATAACGAGCAGATCGTTAACTTGGAGCTCAGTGTTGCTTTTCTCCTGCCCAAATTACCATCATTTTTACTTTTATTATCCTCATTTTTGTCTTGATTGGTGTTCAGACTGTTCATGGCACTGTGTGTTCAGTATAAAAGTGTGTGAGGAGGTGATTTATTGACTTTACTTTTGCATGAGCACTTGTTAAGTGTCAAGATAACTTTTTAAAACTCACAGTTCAACTCAATCATTCAAACACATTAGTGACGTTGTGGGTGTGTAAATAACAATGTCAGCTGTGGTTTATAAGTCTTTATCAGATTTTCACATTAGTGGCTTATTATATATATATATATATATATAAATGAAGTCAGACTTCTTTACCCATTGATTCGTTAGGCATAAACATTACAATTTTTCTGTCATTTTAAAGACTAAAGAGATTTCTAAAGTGACAAATAGTTATGTAAAATATTAGGCATATGACATCAGAAAAAATATGATTTCAGATATTTATTGTAGTGATGCACCGAAATGAAAATTATTAACTGAAACGGAACTTAAACACCCCACTGGGATAAAACCTCATACTACTACTAATAATAATACTACTAATAATAACAACAACAACAACAACAACAACCTTGTATACAAGTCATATAAAGGAATGACAATAAAACCCCACTTCAGTTATTATTAGTATCATTAATAACAACAATAATAATAATAATAATAATAATTATTATTATTATTACTACTATTATTATTTGTGCTGTTGCATCCCAATTCCAATAATAATAAAAATAAATAATAAATAAATGTAATTATTAATAATAATTTAAAGGTCAGTTCTTTCAATAAGATATTAGTCTTAGTGTTTATACACTGTTCCTATCTAACAAAAAGGTTAAAGAAATGTTTACCTTTTTTCTAACACTGTATTTAATGTTCTAACATTTTCTTATTTTTTATTCTAATTATTACTATTTTTAATTTTTAACTTTTCCTCTGAATGAAAATTTTTTTGTGTCATTTTTGGTAAAAAATATTTTGGGTAAAATTGAGACTTTCTTTTTTCTTATTTTATTTAGTTATCTTTGTTTTTTTTATGCCTGAAAACAATTGTTTTAACAATATGTGTTAATTTTGGTCAAAAATATCCAATGGACAGAATTTCAGTGCATCACTAGATTTTTAAATAGGTTTGTTGTAAGATTTAATTTTCTAAATAGAAATTAAAAATTGACATGACTGTAGACCAAAGGTTTTACACTTTCCCTGTGTATTATCTATTAAAATATTAATTATGTGATTTATATTCAGGGCAGCTTGGTTTTTTGCAGATGTTTGGCAGATTGCACTCGAGTTTATGTGCTGTACTGTAGAGATCTATGATATGATAATTTCTGTAAAATTCTACACAGACAGTTATGCTGAAAGCTATATGTGCACGAGGTGACGGCGAACATGAGTGTGTACTGTATTATTACTTCCTCGTGTGAGTGCCACTGTGATGAGAGCTCGCAGGTGCTGAAGGTTTGTGTTACTGCCATTCTTAACATTTCTGCCTTATTTCACCTAACTATAAGTGCAATATATATCTATATTTATATTTACATCTGTATTTAATCACAAACAGAATAATGATTGTAGAGCTAAAAGCATTTTGGACTTGGTCCTATGTATTGATATATTATATTTTTGCTTTGTCCATTTATTTATTTACTTAATTAGAACCATAGTGTACAAGTTGCAGTGATGCATGAGAGAGTGGCTATTTAATGTGCTGTAACACGAACATGTGTGTGTTGATGTTGATGTTACACTGTAAATGTCTGTTAATGAACAGATAGCTTAAGCAAGATATTAACATTTGTGTCCTTTGTTTAATACTAATACAGTTGTCTCCATATAGTACTGTTGTGATATAAACATAGCGCATGACAGTATTTCACCGAAATTGTATATTTCTATCTCTAATCAAAATTGTTTGATTTAATTGTGAATGTGTAATGTATTTGTGTGAATCCAAAAATATGTCCATAAAGCTGTGTGCTACTGTTATAAACTATAAACATAAATCTATGGATATAATATAATAAATTATAATAAGGATCAAGGCCAAGTTTAAATGAATCTTTAGACAAGTCTCATTGTTTTTAATTCTTTGTTAAATTGATAGAGTGCATATAAGGTGTAAAGAAGACATTCAGATATACCTTACCTTCTGAGAAAGCTGAGAAAATACATTAAAACATTTAAACAGTATGAAAAAAATACAAATAAAACATTGGTGCATTTGTAAGATCTTCCTTTCTCACAGGCAATAAAGGTCACATTGCAATATAAGTACAACACATGTAAGTGTTTTCTTTCTTTCCAGTCAATATTCATGATGCAAACTAACAACAAATGTAACACAATGTACATATTTAAACAGATGGTTCACTAAAAAAAGAAATTGTATCAAGTGAAAATGTCTTAAATATTGTCAAACATATCTAGTATTTCCTATTATAAGATCATAAGTGTACCATGAATATAATATTAAAACTATTTCTAGGAATCATTTACTAATTTTAAGCTTGAAATAGTTTGTTGTATTGAGCAAATTGGATAATTTAGCTAGTTTTAAGCATTATTTTTTAAAAAGAAGCAAATTATATATGAGCCAATAGAATGAGAAGCTTAAAATCATTAAATGTATAGAAATGTATAGAAAAAGTCTGGAAACAGTTTTGATAATCTCACTGTACTGTATATGGTTTATGGTAATCTTGAAATAGGAAATGCAAGACACATTTGACTATATTCAAGATAATTACCTAAGATGACAGTTTGAGCCAAAGAACTTTAGACAAAAATCTAATTTATACAACTTTTATGCTATGCTTTTAAGACCGCAAAATCAGTCAAAAATTGTAGAGGGAACAGTAGAGTGAAAAGTTGTCTTCATGCAAAGATTTATACAAATTATAATGGATTTGATCAAATGGTATAAATGTTTTTAATAAAAAAGAAACACAGAATGATTAATCTGGAAGTTGGGCAACAGAAAAAAGATTTGACTGTAATGAGTCCCCTAAAGATATAAATGAATACATGTCAGAATTAAAAGTGTTTATTTATTTAAATTCAGGTTCAAGTTCAAGTGGCTTTTATTGTCATTTCAACCATATACGTATACAGGTATGCAACATAAAGTGCATGTGTGCAAACATTGCAAAGACAACATAAAGTACAAGTATGCAAAATGTGCAAACATTGCAGACAGTGCAGACATCACAAGATAAGACAGTGCAGCGCTAATCCAAATCGAATGAGCAAAAAAAAATGGAAATGTTATTGAATAACAGTACATCAGAATAAAGAACTTGGGTTCTATTATAGTTCTGATTTGAACCTGAATGGTCACTATGATCAAGTTTATGAACTAATAAAAAAAAATTACCAGTTGTATGAAGTGACAGTGAATGTCAGTAAAACTTTAAATTACCTAAAACTTACACCTGACACAATGTAGTACAGTGTTACAGCCATCTTGTTTACAGTACAATTTTTAATGTATGTATATATGATGACATGGACACCGTTCTGAATTAAATTTTCTGTAAGGGACTACATACAAAGGAGAGACTGTAAGTCTACTAATCAGCTATTTTAGCCAGTATATAAGACAGTATAGCAAACTGTTTACTCAAGTAAGTTACAGCATAGTGAATTGGAGGTGATTTATAAAATAAAGTTCAGATGCTATTCATTTTTAACTCTTCAAGGCATTCTCCAAAGGACAAACTAAAAAGTTTGTTTTATAAGAACTAATAGATATCTAATTAATCTGTTCTTTTGCACAAATGTATTGGCACCCTTCAACCACTTGGTGGTCTGTTGTACACTGATGGTGAGAGTAAAGTGTAGCTAAACCAATTCACTGATGTATACAGATGAATAAAAGTTTTCATTGCATGAACATGTCAAAGATTCCATTATGAGTTTTCAGTGAACAGTGTAATTAATAAAACTTTGAAAGAATGTCAAGAATCGTAGTGTCATGAATCACCCCGTATTCATGCACTGCATGCCGTGAAATCTCGGCCACGCGCGTAGCATGCTCTTCATCTCCGTCACAGGAGCGCGCACTTCCGTGTCATTGGAGACCACACGGACTACAGCTCCCATGACCACCTGCTCCCCAGCCTAAAGACCAATCAGAGGGCGGCAGGTGTCTTTCATTCATGGACTAATCAGCCCGTGTTTAAAAGGACTGCCGAATGTGCTTTGAGTTTGAGAAGCATTTTGACTAGCCTAGTGTTGTCAGCCGAACGTACCATACCCGTGTTTGATTATCTGTGATTGACGCTGCCTGTGTTTATTTTGACCAGTCTTTGGATTTTCTGTGACACACTGTTTGCCGATCCCTCGACCCTTTGCTTGTATATTGGATTACTTTACTGCCTGCCGTTTATGTACCTTTGTTCATTGTGTTTAATAAACACATTACTGCTCTTACCTCCGTGTTCCGATCCTGCGTCTGTGTCTAACCATGTGGCGTCAGTGCTGGCAGCACCAGCAGCAACACCCCGACACCTAGGACTAGATTGCAATAGTGGCTTTAGCATATTATACAAATTATCTTACATTTGAGTGGACAATTGAAAAAAAAAACCTCCTAGCTTTTATGACTTATTTAATAGAAACTGGAAAAACAAATTCAACATATACCTTATTTCCAAAGAGATACAGTATGCTTGTCAATAAGTGTGAAAGCGTCAATAACCCTAACCCTAGCATCAATAGCACCCGTATAGAGCCTGTAGCAAAATTAACCAGGAATAAGAACGCCACAGAAACATCCACATCATCAAAATGCAGTAGCAATGACTTCATGACTTTTTTTCAATGACTGACAATATCAGGCAAAAAATACAAACTATGAATTTAAATCCAAACAACCTGGTAAGAAACTCGGTAGATTACAATATAATTATATTGGATCATCCATTAGAATGTTTTACACCCCTTAAAGAGACTGAATTAATCTCACTAATTTCCTCCTCAAAATCATCAACCTGTGTATTAGATACTTTACCTACATGTTTC
>JAQQZU010000015.1:374911-394279 GCA_030068025.1 Parauchenoglanis punctatus
AGTCCACATACTGATGGAATTTTGGGAGCACTGACTTGAGATTTGCATGGTTGAAATCTCCGGCGACAATAAACAGTCCATCGGGGTGAGCACTCTGCAGCTCGCTAATAGCCCTGTACAGCTCACAGAGCGCATCCTTAGCGTTAGTGCTGGGGGGAATGTACACTCCGACAATGAGATAGTAAGTGAAAAGGCAGTGTTGCATTGTGGGATGCAGTAGATCATCACCATGGCTCTGTCTTTTCTGTCCTGATAACACTCACAATACCCTGTACATTAAATTCATACACTCCTGTCCTGCACTGTACTACTGTCTTCTTTGTGTCCTGCACTGATGTCATCATGATTAGAAAGAGCCCACAATGATGTCAGAATTATTAGAAATGTCCCACACTGATGATGTCATCACTATTAATAATGTTAATTATTAATTATTAATTATAATAATAATAGAATAGAATACATAACTATACAAACACACACACGCTTTTTTGTGTTTAATCCTCAGGATCAGAAAATAACACAAAAATCAGAGATGAACAATAAAATGTGAGTCAAACATCATCACATGACTGAGCAGCTCCACATCAATACTCAGAAAATGCTCATTGTTCCTGTTTCATTACATTCTTTCAGAAAAATCTCGTATCTCATTGTCTGTTGTTCTCGTCTAAGCAGTAAGCCACGCCTTCTCATCTACCCCCTGGCTCCTGGCTCCATCCCTTCATCCATTTCATTGGTCTGTGGTGCAGGATTAGTTCAGTGAGAAGATGATTGAGAGATGATGCTGCCCATAAACCAATTAAAAACATGTGATATGTTGAGAGATGTTTCTGTGTCATGTATGAAGGAGTCTCCAGTGTCAGCGCTGTGGAACAGTCAGAGTGAAAGCTGGAGCTGGAAGTTTTCTGACATCTTCAGAACAGAGGAGTTTACACTGCATTGCGGTTTCTTGGTTTCTGTGATGTTTCTTGTCAAATTAACCTGAAACCCGAAGAGAGAGAGAATAAAAAGAGGCTGGTGAGTGAATATCAACAGTGAGCTTCCGCTCTATACACTCTATATTCTATAGCATGACAGGACAAAACTAAGTGCACCCCTGTGTTAGTCTGGACCTCCCTGACGCAGGGTGTGAATTTGGTGAAAATCGGAGAAGGTCGAATTGTTCACCAAAAATCAGCCTTTGTGTTTTGGGGTTTTTGGTGAAAAATTCAACATTCTCTGATTTTCAACAAATTCACTCCCTGCGTCAGGGAAGTCCTGACTAACACAGGGGTGCACTTAGTTTCATCCTGTCATGCTCCCGAGCTGAGATCTGAGCCTCTCCTTTCCATCACATTACACTCAGTAGCATGCAGGTTTGTGACTCACAAAGTTAACTTTACTGAATCTATGACTTTTATTTAATCTGATTCAGCAGTAATGAAGGATATTTTATTTATTATACTAATATTAATATTTATTATATTATTTTTGTACATTTTGTGTTTAGCCATCTAGATACGTCTGCCCGAACAGTTTTAATGAAGCGACAGATGCTCAGATGTTTCTATGTGCTCTTCACACAAGGTACAGCTGTTGTGTTCAGAGTTACACCACTTTTTGAACACATGCTTTGTAGGATACACAGTGTCTAAAGTGAATGCGGTCTGTCCAACACTTCCTACATTCATTCATATTAATAAAGAGTTGTAAAATGCAGTTCCTCTTCGGGAGACTTCTGTTTGAAATTTTCCCGAATTTCATGTCCAGTTATGACTAAGAAGGTAAGTGTAATGTTAATGCAGCTGCAGAATTGATCAGAACATTGTTTTATCATTATTAAGTGTTTGTGGATTGTACGGCTTTAACTATAGGATGAAAACTGGTCATGTGACTTCAGCCAGTTCGATCTTCCTGCATGGTCAATAGACTGGAAGTCAATAACTTGTAACCCAAAATATAATAAATAAAATGTAAACATTACATAATATACACATTCTCATTACATATGCATGAGAATCATTATATTAATGCGCTCGTTCTCGTACGTTATCATTTCTATAGTAACAGCTCATTCACAGGGACGTGTACAGTGAACGCTCCACTGATCAATGAAATCATCTGAGAACACACACACACACACACACACACACACACACACACACACACTTACTAATCTGTACACATGTGTGTGTAATATATATAATGTGTATAAAATGTAATTGCTTGTGTAATGTGTTTGTATATAATGTTTAATGTGTGTGTGTGTGTGTGTGTAATATGTGGTGTGTGTATAATATGTGGTGTGTGTGTGTGACATGTTTGTGAGTTATCTGTAATATGCTTGTTACCCAGCGGACTTTACTGATGTCTTGGCTGTTACGATCTGGAACTTCAGGATCTGAAGTTCACCACAATACAAAAACACGATTATTTAAATATCTCAAACTTTCCCTGGTTTAGTTTCCCATAATCTGACTCCTAATTTACACGCATACTTCTGAGAGTACGGATATATTTTCTCCAAATTAACTCAAATTCACAAATCTGAGAGGGAATATTGCACTTTGCAGCCGAATCTGATCGGTTTTTCAAAAACCGATGATGTTTCTTTCTTTTTCTGTTCACATCACCAATCAAGGCTGTGATTTCAAAATTATTCACTAATTTTGTGTTTATTTTGTTGTTTATTTAGTTTTTGATGAAAGCAGTTACTGTTGTCTATCTGGAGCCTGAACCTCGCTGCGGGTTAATGTTTAAAAAAAACCCAGACCTTTGAGATCATCAAACTCCACTCGGACAGTTAAAGCTCAGGAAGCTGTGAATCATTCACTCCTCGTGCTTCACTGCTCTGCTTCTCTCGGTCCGATTCCCAGACGTTCACTCGGATCAGTGATGTGTACAGATGGACAGAACTTCGACACCTGGAACATGAGTTTTGGACTCAGTCAGCTGGGACTGGATGAAATGACAATAGACGCTTTCGATGTAGCATTTCCATCAAAACCCGACTTCTTCTCGAGTTCTCCCGGTGAGGAGTCCAGCTTCAGATCCGAGCTCGGCAGCGACACGGACACTCAGCGTCTTCGTGGTGAAGAGGAAAGTACGTCAAAACATCGTGCTGCTACAGTCAAATACAGAGATGTACATTTTCACCACATTCTGGATCCCGATTGGTCAGAAGGTGTTGATTAGTTTTCTATAACAGCAGCTCTGACAGCAGCGAAGGTTTATATTAATGCGCTCCTTCTAGTATGTTATTGTTATCGTTTCTATAGTAACAGCTCGTTCACGGCACACGCACCACAACAGATTAAAGAATTGTTGAAGGAGCGTGTGTTTGTGTGTGTGTGTGTCCTGTATGAAGGAGTCTCCAGTGTCAGCGCCGTGGAACAGTCAGAACAGAGAAAATCTTCAGAACAGAGCTAAGTTTTTTTGAGAGACTAAAGAGAGGCTGGTGAAGGAAAGACTGTAAAAAAAATTGTATTTGTTGGTAAGTTGCTGTGGTGTAAGAGAAATAAAACACTCAGGAACGTTCCGTCAGAGAAAAATAATCAACTTCACGATGCTAACAGTAACTTCACAACGCCACTCAGTATTTTACTGTAACACACAGACACACACAAGTTTTATTTTTAAACCTTTACTTATCTGAGATAAGTGGAGCCAATCAGTGTGAGTGTAAGAAGTCCAGATGCATTGTGGGTAATGGTGAGATTGCAGCATGGCCTCGCTCATTAAAACGATGAGGTATAATGGTTGAGTAATCAAATGGAGCAGATGATAAAAGTGGTGATAAAGCGATGTTCTAATCAAGTCCTCAAACACAAAACACAGAGTCTATACACAATAGCGTCGAAGCTGGAAATTAGCATATTTAAATGTGGAAATTCAAGAATTTGCATGTTCTATATCATGAACTGAATTAGTATAGCATTAAATACCAAGAAATGTAAGAGACTTTATCGTTTGAGTGTTTTTGTCCTGGTTCAGGTTGCAGGCGTTCGGGATCGAAGACTCCGCCCCTTCATACAGAACGCAGCTTCTCGTACGCCAAACTGCACAACGACGTGAGCGCTGCGTTATTAAACATGGAGTGTAAGATATGTGGGGATCGAGCCTCGGGGTACCACTACGGCGTCCACGTGTGTGAAGGATGTAAGGTAACCGAACCGCCGTTAAAGACACGGCTTTCAAAACGTTCCGATTTGCATGCTCATGCATATTCATAGCTGATGGCATTTGTTAATGAGGGGAAAAAAAGAGTAGAGAATTTTCACTGCCATTTTTATTCATCTTTTAAACAATCAAATGAATAAATGATTTAATAGATTATTTTAAAGGTATGAAATGATGACATTTTGGCTAATTTTGGTAGTAAATAATTTTATAAACTCGGTAAAATAGTGTAATGTACGGCTAATTCTAAACGCTGAACATGTATTTAAATTTCATTTCTGTTTGGAGAAGATACAGAATAAATCAATTAAAATTTGTTATAGCCTATATAATAACTAATATAAAATAACATGTCTAATATATCATACAGGATGATAAATAATATTCTTCAGCAAAAACTGTAAATTATTTGCTATTTTATATTAACGCACTACATTACAAAACAGTTCTAAATTTGTTGCTGCAATGATTTTGCTGTTAAAAATGACTCTTTAAACTCTAATTAGGCGGAATTATAACCTGCGATTTGTTTTACTGTCATAAATAAAATAAAATATAAATGATTATGGGTTTTTTTGAAACCACTCTTTTTCAGGGTTTCTTTCGGAGAACCGTGCGATTAAACCTGAGGTATAAACACTGCAGCCGGAACTGCCGAGTCCACAAAAAAACCCGGAACAAGTGTCAGTTCTGCCGGTTCAAGAAGTGTGTTTTGGCAGGAATGTCTCACACCGGTGCGTCAATAATCAATAATCTGCTCATCTTTAGCCAGAAAGCTTCTCGTTTAAAGTCCCGTCCTGCAGAGGAACTAAACTGTCGCTTCCTCACAGCCATTCGCTTCGGGAGAACGCCTCTAGCTGAGCGAGAGAAGCTGGTCATGGAGTTCCACACCGTCGTCCATCGGCTGGAACCGGAGTCCGAAAAACGACAAGCCATCGCCAGGAATTTATACGATTCCTACCTCAGACACTTCCCAATGACGAGGAGCAAAGCCAAAGCCATTTTATTAGGAAAAGACAGAGAAAACACGGTAAAATTACTCTGAACTTGCTTTAATCTCCACAAATAAACGTAACCCTCAAACCCTAACCCTAATCCCTAATCCTAAAATCTAATCCTCAACCAAAAATCCTTAATCTGGAGTTTTATTAAGAGAAAGATTTAGGGTTAGTAATCAAGGGTTAAGGTCATAAGATAAATATCAAAGTTTAAGGTTAACATTATAGCTCTAGGGTAAACTCTGGAGGTTGAGGATTCATTTTTAGGATCAGGGATTATGGGTAACAAGTGAGATTTAGGGTTAACGATCTAAAATTAAGGTCAGATTTTAGGGTTGAAATTCAGGCTGTAGGACCAAGAGTTAGGGTTCAGGAATAAGAACAGAGGAGTTCTGATGAGAGCTTTAGATCAGCAGGCTGAATAAGACATCGTTCTTCTCTCCATCAGATGTTCGTCATCCACGATATGAAGTCTCTGGTGGCCGGTGAGGAGTTCCTGAAGCAGAAGCAGTCGTCCGCATCGGCTCCGTTCCCAGATGCCGAGCTGGAGCTGTCCATGTTCCGCCGTGTGCAGTACGGCTCGGCCGAGGGCGTGCGCAGACTCACAGAGTTCGCCAAGAGCATCCCGGGATTCGGGGAGCTGGAGCTGAGCGATCAGATCACCATGCTGAAGTACAGCGCCTTCGAGGTGAACATCATCCGCCTGAGTCACCTCACCAACAAGGACGGCGTGCTGATGGCCGAGGGATGGATCTTCATGACACGAGAGTTCATCAAGAGCCTCCGCAAACCCTTCTGCAACATGATGGAGACCAAGTTTGACTTCTTGGCTAAATTCCGAGCGCTCGAGCTGGAGGACTGTGACCTGGCACTCTTCACCGCTGCACTCATCCTGTGTGGAGGTAAAAAATGAGTCGGTGACGCTTCATCAACATCTCAAACAATTTAATGTTGCGGAACGTCATTGAAACGAGTTAGTTCCTGTTCTCTCTTACATTATAGCAGCTGTAAACATCCAGTCCCTCAGCAGCGTCGCTCTATTTCTCTCTCCAAAACAGGGGGGCTTTACACAGCTCTGTACATGATTAATATAAACCTGTGACTTGCAGCTGACCAATCATAATCCAGAACATACGTTGACAGGACACGTGCATTTTTAGAGAGCGTTTGATTGGATAAATGAAAGATGAGTAATCAAAAATTTTTCACCGTTTTCCCAGAAAAGAAAAACTATATAATTGAAACACATTTTAAAATACAAACTATCATTTTTAAAACGATTACAAACCATCATTAAAACCTGATTTTAAAACAAGGTTAAAAGTTTCGTGAACTGGATTTAACAGATTCATTTGTTAATTTGGTCATTTAATCCAGGATCAGTCTTGACTTAATTTAATTGCTAATTTAATCCCAAAAAAAAAATCATAATTTACTTTGTAATTTGACTCAGGATAAATCTTAATTTTGTGTAACGGCCAACTTAATCCAGAATAAATCCGGAATCATTTAATTAATTTGTGTCACTGAGATGATGATGATGATGATGATGCTGTGCACGTGGGATTATTTTACCCAACATTAAGTTACCATAAAATAGCAATTTGCTTAACTTGCTAGTAATTAGCATCTAAGCTGTGCCACTTCGCTGCCTGACTGCAGATCGGCCGGGTTTGGTGAACCCGAAAGCCGTTGAGGCGCTCCAGGACGAGGTTCTTCAGGCTCTGGAGCTCCAGCTGAAGGTTCTCCACCCCGAGTCACCTCAGCTCTTCGCCAAACTGCTGCAGAAGATGACGGACCTGCGGCCGCTGGTGACCGAACACGTGCGCAACATCCACCTGCTGAAGAAGAGCGAGCTGGACATGTGTCTTCACCCGCTCTTACTGGAGATCATGCGGGACCTCTACTAGAGCCCAGAACATGAGCAGGAACCCTGCTGGTCTCGCCGTTTAATAAATTATAGGAACGATGTGGACTTTATAAACATGTTCATAAAAGCATCAGTACACAGGAAGTAAGACTCACAGTAATGTTCCAGAATCCAGTACTCTAATCAAAGCATGAGCAAATTCTTGTACTGAAAAAAATATTAAATAAAAAGTCTTGTTTTGTTCCTGTATGACTCTCAGTATCAGACTGATACAAATCCAAACAGAATGTTAAAAGCAAGAGAGAGATTATGAATTTACTAAAGATTCATATTATTTATTAAGAAATCCAAATTATTCCTTTAAAAAAAAAGGTTTAAAAAAATCCAGATTAATTAAAAACAATAAAACTAAAAGTAAGATTCGCATTATTGTTATTATTATTATTAGGTTGAGTTTTTGAGGTGTTTTTTAGAAATGAAAAGCGAGATTACTCAAGACAAAAACAAATTTCAGATTACTGGCGTAAAAAAAGCAATCTTCAGGGTATTCATTATAAGAAATATAAAAAAAAAGATCAAATTATTTATTAAAAAAGGAAAATTCAGAATATTTACTTAAAATATAAAACAGCAACATCAAAATTATTAATGTACTTAAAAAGAGGCAGATTATTAACTAAATAAATACAAAACACTTATGTAGCTTTTGTTTAAAAATTGCTTTTTGTGGAACTGCCCCATCAAAGGTAAATAGGTAATTAAAAATATATATAAAAGTACAACACTTACACTCATCAAACAATCCAGGCTTTATGAATATGCAAATCAGAGGCGCCGCCTACCCCATATGCCCCGCCCCTTTCCCCATGGCCTGCATTTGCATAAAGAAACATTATTGGCGCCTAGACTTTATGATGCAATAACATTTGCAGTGAGCCAGTGTCACTGTGATGTGTAATTTCACTTAAATTAATTTATGAGGAGTTTTTTTAACTCAAGTTTAGGTTGAAGTTTATAAAATTAAAATGCATTATGAAGTTAATGGGTATCGAATGAAGCAAAGTCATTTCAGAAGTTATTCTGCCTGGCATATCTATGATTTTTCACAGGATGGCGCTGGAGAACATTTCCTTAGCCAGCAACTGCCCATTTTGCTGGGAGCAAAAGTAAGCACACCCTTATTTCAAGGCGATTTTTTATTTTTTTTAATGGAAAAGCTTATTTATCATCATGAGTAACAGAACTGCTGCTCCATCAACTTACAGAATTATTCAGATCAAGGATCCACATAGATTCAACTTCTCAAAACTAATCGGAGTAAAATATGCAGCTCAGTTTCTCCCAGGAATGACGTGATCGGCGCCAGTGACTGGGAGATTTCCATCACGCTTATTCTGGCTCTGTTCCACGGCTCCTGATTACTAGGTTAGTGTCTTCAACTGCTTTTCAAAAGAGCTTCAACCAGAAAATATTCAACCAGATCACGATTATACTTTTGACATGGACATCCCCAAAATGCCGCGTGATTTCAGAGATGACTGAACGGGATGCTTTTTATTATATAAATCGACCAATTATACTTCGGAGAACTAAAATCACTAAAACACTTTCGGAACGCTCGCAGAGCCTTTTGAACAATTTAAAGAGGTGTAGCTTGACACCAGACCGTATCTGACTGTCACTTTTACTTTTCTTTTTAAGTATTCCTGGAACATTTACATGTCTGACAGCCTTGCTATCAGACAATTTATGCAGAAACACATAAAGGACCTTATGCTCAGCTTGTAAAACCTGCATCCCTAAAAACACACATTTTACTCTACTGTTTAAAAAAATGGGGGTATTTTAGGGTATTTTTTCAGAAAATGTCACGCATTATTATTTGACGGAGTCTCACGGAGATGCTGAACCGGACACACACACTCGAACTGCTGCAAGTTACGGAGATGTTGAGGATGTAAGAATCTCTAAATACATCCTCTCAAATGTTTCCGCCTATTCTTATTTCCAGTACATCCTGGTACGCTTGCTGATCTGTTTTCCATCATGTAACCCAGGAAAGTGGGAGGAGTTTCACACTAGCAAAGGGCGCAATCTATGACGCATTACTCGCAGTGTGCTTTAATGGTGACGCGGGGGTGCCAATACTTTTGTTTTAGCCCAAAGTAAAAAATAGAAAGAAGTGCAAACTTGCCATAACGTGACAAAAAATATATTTTATACTGCTGAAGTGCAAATGCTCTTGTATCCGGCGGGTAGTGCACTATGTAGGGTTTAACACCATCAGGTTACACGAAATGCAATCAGTGATGAGAAAACAGCAGCGAATGTAAAATATTCAATTTGATGAGAAAACTGATTATTCATAAATCATGCAGTTTATTAAAGAAAAAAAGAAAAGAAAAGAAATCAGGCAGTCACTACAGCACTGAAGCCCTGCTGTCATACAGAAAACTTTTGTTTTTGCTAAAAAAATAAATAAGCGGTGAGTGCAAACTTTCAGGCGACATTAAAACATCATAAAAACACATTTTCTGTGTCTAAAGAACAAATGCCTTCTAGCGCACATGCATCAAAAACACAATTATACCCTGCGTAGTGAGCGAATACAGTGAACAGGAAGCTTTAACGTAACAAAGTCGTAATAAAACGGGACTGAATGAATAAAATTGATTTTGAGGAAACAAATCCTTCCCACAAAGCACAATAGCAGCTCTCGTCAGGGACGTCATCATAATCAGGGCCATTCAGACCAATCGGTGGTCGGCACCGCTTTTAGCCCCGCCCACACCTGTCAGACTCGTAACATGTAGTGACACTCAGTGGAAAAATGGACACGTCAATTAAACGCAATGCTTTAGTATTTAACTTTAATTTAAATTTTATTAAAATAACCATTATTGATAAACAGTTTGTATTCGAGTCGGCAATAAAACCTCCAAATACACATCTGATTCAAAATCAAACAATTTTAAAAACGTCAGGTCCTACTCTCCTAATCGACAACTCTGAACACTGATCTGTTCACAGGATGTGCACGTTAACATTTACGTATAAAACTCCACACGCAGGGAAAGGCACAGTGACGGTGTGGACGGATTTAGGATAAAAACATCCGTCTTTCACGACGTGACGCGCTCGAGCCTTGGCCTTCGCCGCTCCTTCTGCGAAGCAAGCTTAGAATAACACCGTCTGCAGTTTAAGCAATAAAACCGTGACATTTCTGTTAAGCTGAACAGCAGGATGATCCGCGGCTCGTTTCAGCATGACAAATTAACCAGTAAACATAAACGCTTAATGTAACAATTACGTATCTACATTTTTTAAACACAACCCAGATTTCATCCGATTTGTTTCTGTGCATGAAGATGACCTTCAAATAATACATTGTCTTTAATGCTCAAGTGCACTCTAGTCCATTTCCTCTTCACCTTCATCAAACAGAGAGAGAGAGCGCGAGACAGAGAGAGCGAGACAGAGAGAGAGAGCGAGAGAGCGAGACAGAGAGAGCGAGACAGAGAGAGAGAGCGCGAGAGAGACAGAGAGAGCGAGACAGAGAGAGCGAGAGCGAGAGAGAGAGCGAGACAGAGAGAGCGAGCGAGAGCGAGCGAGAAGACATTTGAAGAAGCGGTATGGTTTCCATCAGCTCCACATTGTCGGGTCAGAAGACGGGCAGCTTCATGGAGGTCAAAGTGCAGGAGTTGATGTCCTCGGTGTGCGAGGCTCTGTGCAGCGACGGCTCCGATGTGCTGCGGTTGATTTTGGGTAAAGAGTGCTGCAGGAGCTCGATGGACGACAGGATCTGTACACACACCAGGACAAGGACAGGAAGGGGATTAACATTCCTTATTCGAGTCTGATTAACCAATCAGAACGCTGGAATCTACAGGACCAATCAAATCGCTTCTGTTCCAGGCAACATGTCAGAAATCCCCTCACATTCAGTCATTCACATGACCCTGTCCTCCGTGTTGTCCACCACCTTGTGAAGTCTTAAATGTGAAGATTAAAAATGCAAACCTTCTAATGATATAGAGTAAAATAGAAGCATATGTTGACGCGTCACCTGAGGGAACAGCGGTCTCTCGTCTTTGGATGTCTTGATGCAGTCGGCGACCAGGCGCTTCATGGCTTTGGGACAGCTCTTATACAGCTTAGTGAGATCCGGAGACAGGTACCCTCGACCGACCATGAAGATAATCTATACACACACACACACACACACACACACACACACACACACACACACTTTTATGTATTTATGAAGGTCAATAGTATCCTAGGAACTGTACGAGGTCCTGATAGTCACATCAATATTACCCCAGTTAAAAGCTGTTTAATGCATACATGATTTCTATAAAGGTGTTTTATCATTTTAAAATTTGTGCAAATTTGAGCATGGGATGATCCCGCCTCCCAACCACGCTCTGATCCTCCCTCAATCCAAACCCCGCCCCATTCCTATTCCAACCCCTCCCTCATCCAACCCCTAACCCAATCACACCCGTAACCCCCCCCAAACCCATATCCATATTCCACCCTAACCTCGCCTCTACCCCAATCAGATACAGCTCAAGACCCAAACCCTTTAAACACGCCCCTAACCGCGTCCTAATTCCTCCCTCCCTAAACCCTTCATGACGCCACAGGGATTTACGGAGTAAATAGTAAAAAAAATTTAAAAAAATAAAAAAAATTATTTACTTGGATTGAATTTTTTTTTTTAAATACAATTCAACTCCCATTTGTAAACATGACTGTGACACAAAACCCCATAATTTCACTTGTGCGTTATTTTTCTGTAAAGCAAATATTTCAATGATCTAATTCTTGGTAAAAGCTCCAGCGTGTTATGCGATGTAAAGTAATATAATGAACTTGCACAGTGTAGATAAAGCCGTGCCTGATCTCTGTTAGCGATGTGTGAATACGGAAGCTCTCCGGTCATCAGTTCGTACAGAACGATTCCGTAGGAATAAACGTCGGACTGGAAACTGTACGGATTGTCGTCCTGCATCCGGATCACCTCAGGAGCCTGACGAGGAAAATTACAGAGAGAGAAAAGATCGTACCGTTACTACGTAGTGAGCAGGGATTCATTTATACTTCCATCCTGAGAGCATTACAGACATCCCAAACTATCCTCACATTACTTTTATCTGTGGATGAAACTCACCATCCATAATATGGACCCTGAAGGATGCTCGACCTGATGAGATCCGCTCCACCTGGCCTTCACCGTGGCCAAACCGAAATCCCCGATCTTCACCTTCAGGCCTTCATGCAGGAAAATGTCTGGGTTCCGGTTAAAGCGCTTATTTCTACAGGCAAGGCAAACTAACTAAGCTGTTAGGAATAAAGTTTGATGTGTTTTAATTTATATTTATTTACTGCTTTTAAATTGTATTTAATATTCACCTGAACAATGTCCTACCTTATTATATCAGTAATGTCATAGTTACATTACCATCTTTTAAATCAATTTTAATTGATAAAATCCATGTACAAACTTTTAACGAAATGTAAGGTTTTTTTTAAAGATTATTTGCTAAAAATTTTGTGCTTTAAAGAAAAACCTTCCCAGATTTTATTGTATTTTATACAACACATACAAAACATTTGATAAAATGACATTTGTTTTGGATGTTTAATATTTATTGACTTCAAATTAGCCTTTTAGACAACCTAATCTTTTGTTAATGAAGTTTAACCTTTTGTAATATTTATAATAATTATTTATTGGATTTAATATTTAACTTTGGGTTGTTTTTTTTTTTCATCTTCAGTTTCCTACTTTACCCAATTTACGACTTTATTATGTCAGTAATTTCTTAGTTACTTTACCATGTTCTTAAATATATTTTAATTTATAAAATATATGCAATTTTGTAAGAACGGAATTATATAAATAGAAATACGTAAAAAATTGAAATCACTTAATTTATCTAAAAATTATTTGCATACATTTTTAACAATAGTATACATTATGCATATAAAACATTGGACAAAATATGATGTTTTGGTACATTTAATATTTATTTAATGAATTTAAAAGTTAAATAAAAATGAGATTTAACGTACACCGGTGCTTTATCAGTAATGGTATTATTATTATTAATTATTTTAAACTAAAACAACTTGATGAGAGAAATCAGATAAGAATTTGATTAAATCTCTGTTTCTCACAAGAGATTTTTTTTAATCCCTTCAAAATGTAAACTCTGTGGAAATGCAGTGCGCTGTTACAGTACTGTATTTATGCCTAAAAACTAAAAACCATATAAATAAATAAAACTTGTGAGAAGGATACTGTTGGACTTCATGTCTCTGTGGATGATGTTCTTAGCGTGCAAGTAGCTGAAAATAAAAGAGGAGAAACGTTATCCCTGCATGAGCAGCAGATCAGCCGAGACGTGTTCGGTGCTTCACGTCTGCGTCAGTAGTTCTGCAGTACGAGAGGAATGTCGCTAGTCAGTGATGTTTCTGCTCCTGACACTCACTCCATGCCCTGAGCCGTCTGCCTCGCGATGTCGATCAGCTGGACCATCTGGTAGCTGGTCTCCAGCACGTGGAGGTGTTGGTACAGACTGCTGCCGTCACACCACTGCGTCACGATGGCCAGGTTGCCTTTCGTCATGTAGCCCATAAACAGCAGGATGTTCACATGCCGGGTTTTCCTGTGGACATGGAGATGATCCACACTCAACACAACAAACAATCATGCAATAACTTTCACATCAAACATCAGAAGTATCAGATGGGTCAGTTAGCGTATTTCAGAAACTGCTGATCTCCTGGGACTTTCACACACAACAGACTCCACACAGAATGGTACGAAAAACAAACATCATTCTGTGGGTGGAGGGGCTGCAGGCTGAAACACCTTGCTGATGAGAGAGATCAGAGGAGAATGGTCAGACTGCTCTGAGCTGACAGGAAGTCTACAGTAACTCATGTAATCACTCTTTACACCTGTGGTGAGCAGAAACGCATCTCGATATAAACATGGCGCCTCCAACAACAGAACTGTCGCCTACTCAGCGTTTTTGGTTTTTCACACCATTCTGTGTAAACTCTAGAGATTGTTGTGTGAGAAAATCCCAGGAGCTCTGCAGCCTCTGAAACACTCAAACCAGCCCATCTGGTCGAAACAACCATGTCACGGTCAACGTCGCAGAGATCAGACTTTTTCTTCATTCTGATATTTGATGTGAACATTAACTGAAGCGCTTCACCTGGATCTGCATGATTTTATGCACTGTGCTGCTGCCACATGATTGGCTGATTAGATATATGCATGAATGTGCATACATTAATAAATAAATGATGCTGTTCATAACTTTAACAAACTATAGTGAATCCAGTTTCTATTTTTGAACACACTGGTTCTGAGTCAAAGTGAATCCATTTGGCTTTGAACGGGTCAATTCTGAGTCAAAGTGAATCGATTCGGCTTTGAACAGATCGATTCTGAGTCAAAGTGAATCGATTTCTGTTTTTGAACACACGGGTTCTGAGCCAAAGTGAGTCAAATTTGTTTTGAACAGATCGCTTATGAGCCAGAGTGAATCCTTTTCAAATCATATGCCTCTAGCTGTAATGGAGGTTCCAGTTGTACCGTAAATTAAAATGCATGTTCTTCGCTAATGTGTTAAGGACCCCGTCTCACCGCAGTACTGCGACTTCATTACGAAAGGCCTGGAACTGCTCCGGTGTTGGATCTGTGACTTTTAAGATCTTCACCGCGACGTCACCTGTGAGTCAGGACAGAGGAACAGGAGCCGAGTAATGTGTCATTATTCTCCAAGCAGACATGCTATTGGAAGTGAGTGTTCCATGTGCAGGTTCTCCAGTGCTGCATGATTCTCTCACCGTGCCACTTCCCTTTGTATACCGTTCCGAAGGATCCTGAACCGATTCTGGAGAGCAACATAATCTCGCTGGCTTCGATCTCCCAATAATAACTCGAGTCTCTCTTATCCCTCGGACGCTGGGAGAACATAAACGTCAGGCCAATTTAGCAAGGTGTTATAGAAATTGAGGAGTGTTTCAGGTAAATTAGATGTAAAATGTAACAAGATTAACTTCCTGTTTTTTACAGGACATGCTTGAAAAAGGGGGACATGTTGAGCAAACGCTGAGGTGAACATCAAGTGCTGTGCGTTTGAGGACTTACGATTTTGTTCTCCTGAGAGTTGAAGGACGACGCACTCTCTTTCTGAGCTGGGGGCAGAGTTTTGGACTGGTTCCAGCCAGTCGGACTCTGGTTTGGGGAACTTCCTGCTGCATGACAGTTTAAAGAATCTGGAATGAGTGATTATGGAAAGGAAAATATAAAGAAATGTACAACAATATCAATAAATATTTATATAAACAAATACTGGTTGCTCGATGAGGTTTATTTTGATCAGTCAGAGTGTACATGCATTTAAGACCATAAATGGAGAATGTGGGTGTGGCATTCAGATTCATACATGCACATTTATTTGTACAGATTTTGTAAGGAATAGAAAAACCTCTTTGAGTGCAATGATAAAACTATAACTAAATATGTTTGATCATCATGGCTTAATGTCCATATACATGGTCCCAAAGACACGCCCATCTGTCCCACTTAGACAGGCCCAATGTGCCTCTTTTTATTTCAACTGATCCTTTAACTGCCTGTTTGGACTATTTATTTATTTATTTATTTACTAATTATTGTTTCTTGTGTTGTGCATTCAAAAAGATTGAAAATGTCACAAAAGAAATAATATACATAATTTATAATAGAAGACTTTTTTTTACTTAAAATGGTGGTCATAAAGGGTGCCTCATATCTTTAATTTCCTAACTGGATAAATAATTTTGAACAATAGTAATTAATATTAAGTGAAATAATAAGGATTATTGGAAATCCCACACTGCCGGTTTTTTCCTTACCTGATCCATGACCGTGTCCGTGACGTATTGCGTCCTGAACAAACAGATAGATAGATATTTCAGATTCTAACAGACCACACCTTCCTCCTTCCCCTTGTGCATTTACTAAATATGATAATGTTAGTTTCTGAAAGAAGTTACACCCATGATTTAAGAAATGTGAAGAGGTGAACAATACCTACTCTTCTCTTCAGACAAAATCTCCGGCACCAGGAACTAGGAGAAGTATTCAGGCAATCTATCTACTCCACACAGCGACACAATGACAACCACACGGAGAGTGACCGCGAGAGGAAATACAGAGACAGGGTGAAAAGAGAAGTACACACAGAACACTAACTGGTGTCCAAATCAAGCTCTGCTGAATTCTGGTTTCTGATTGGCCAGAAGGTGTTGATTAATTTTCTGTAAAGTAGTGCCGGTGCAAGTCATGGGTTTATATTAATGCAGTTGTTCTACTTGCTCCGGATAATCAGATTCAAAAATCAGTGACGTGGTGAAGTTTTGTCATTTCTGTAACATTTATGGGAGGAGTCTCCAGTGTAAGCGCTTTGTAACGGTCAGAGGTAAAGCTGGAACTTTAGGCTCTCCGACATGTTCAGGACAGAGGAGTTTACACTGCTTTGTGGTTTCTCAGACACCAGCTAGCGACAAACAGGGGGAAATTACAATCAGGATAAAAGAAGCGTAACAGACTAGCATGTGTGTGCGAGAGAGAGAGAGACTGAGGCAGACACAGGGAGAGATAGAAACACAGAGATGAACAGAAACAGACAGAGAGGCAAAGAGATAGAAAGGACATAGAAAGTTATAGAAAAAGAGGGACAGAGTGAGGCACACACCGAGAGAGAAACCTGGAAAGCGATACACAGAGAGAGAGAGAAAGAGAGAGACAGAGAGAAGGATGAACAGGGACAGGCAGAGAAAGAGAGAGAGAAAGCACCGAGAGAGATATTAAGGATAAAAGTAAGAGACTGATAAAAAGGGAGAGATGATAACATGAACAGAGAGACAGGTCAGTCACCTCGATCAGGCTGCTGTCCACGGGCAGGGCGGTGCTGACTATGTGTACGTTGGGTGTGGAGGTGGAGCGTTGTCTCTGAGAGAGCGCGCCCCCTGCAGGGCACGCCGAGCTGTCGTTAATTGCTTGAGGAGTCGAGTATCTGTGCGCTGAGCTGGAGGAGAGAATAAGGAGCCCCAGAATAAGACTACTTCAAGCTTAAATTAGTAAAAATTATTTTTATACGGTTTATTATATTCAAAATATTATCACTTGCTAAAAGTACACTTGCAGAGAACAAATATTCAACCATTCCTCTTTTAGATATTATGCTAACGACGCCTAGGTGTAACGCCTTCACCACCCAGTAGAGAAAAAAATCTAGCTTAAACACGCATGTGGAAAACTAATCCTGTCCAAATAGCACTTTAAAGCAGTGGTTCTGAGAATGGGGCCCCGGGGATTTTTATGATTTTGTTACAGTGACAGAAATCTCAACTAGGCCCTGACTGATGAGGGATTTTTGGCACAGATAATTAAAAAATAAATAAATAAAAAACTAATAAAGGTGTGTGATTTCCGATAACCGATATCATCCAATACCCACAGACAAACATGTCTTCATTCAAATTGAAATGTATTAAATATTGTAAATAATACAAAAAAAAAAAAAAAAAAAATCAAACGTACATTAAATGTAAATTAAACATACAGGATTAAATGTACATGAAAAAGACATCTTGAACCATGTACACAACAGAATTACTTTAATAAAGCCTATATACATAACTAAACAACTATTCGTCTGGAAGCATGCAGACTTATCTGTGTTTTTAAGGTATAGCCTACTTAACTAGGGGAAAGAAAGTTTACTCTTCATTATTCAAGTATAGCATACATGCAATGTTAATATAAATGAGATACTTTATTCATTTATTACTACAAGAACTGTATACAAACATCAGAAACAGATAAACGTCTTTATCTGTTTTACATTCTGCTGCTGTTCAGCACGACTCTGCTCATGTCAGCTGATTGTTGGTACCAGCAGTGGAGTTGCAGTATGTCCTCTGGTGGACAAACTACTTAACGACAATTCATAACATGGTTGAAAATTCCATCTTGCCCTCTCTCAGTTTCTTTTTAATTGTCAATTATCAGCAGTCGTAAATGCCAATACCAATTAATCAGCAATTAGCTCATACCTACATTTTTAAAGTGATCATGTTTAGTGATCCAAGCACCAAAGATAACTCAGACCTAAATTGTTCACTATAGCTTTAATAATATTATTAAAATAAATCAATCAATCTCAATAAAGTACATTAAATAAATCTATACTGAGAGGTAAACTGCAATAAAATGTAAAAAAGTAAAAAACCTCTCTGTGTTTAAACTCTTTGACTCTCAGTGATGCAGGGGCATAAAAACGCTAATGCGGGGGATAAAAAACACACATGTGGCATTACAGTTCATGAGAAAGAACTCGCTTTGTTTAATTTGAAATCTGAGCTCAGAAATATACTCAGTCCCCAGCGGCGGTGGAACCCAGTGCACTTCTGAGTGGGAAGTAAACACTGAACACAATGAGCTCTTTTCATGACTTAAAGAACCTGAAAGCCCTGAGCTGACCGTGCGGACCTGCTAGTGTTTACAAACCTCAGGGATTAACTCAAAATCCACGTCAGCATGGACACCAAAACCTTCAGCCCTGTTTACACACACACTTCTGTTTTATTACCAGAAATGTCTCTCAGGAAGAATTCAGCAGAGTGAGACTCAAGAGGTTCCGAGGTTTACCCGCAGCTTACTGATTAGTAATGGTTAATGAGGAGGGGAACAGGAAGGGGTTGTACCTGCTGGGCATTCGTATCATGGACTCCCTCATTCTCCTGGAGGTCATCGGAGGCAGAGCCGGAGCTCCGCTTTCACCGGGAGTCAGAAACAATCTGACAAATCACGTGCCGAGAAGATAAAACACAAACTGTGCTGAGATGTTTAAAAATGCTGTTTGTTTGAAAAAGGTATTCTGTTCATTGAGTTCATATTTGAAAATTATAATTCTTAAATATTATGAGTAGAATATTATTTTATAAATTCTGCCCTGATATTTGATTATTCCCTTTATTCTCTACATTTAAGAAAGAACTGGAGTGCTGTAATAGAATAAAAAAAAGTGTAGGTGAGCGTTCAGGTGAACGAGGGTGTAAATGTAGGTGAGGTGAGGGTGAAGGGTGTGGGTGAGGGCTTAGGGTGGGGTGCAGGAGTGGGTGTAGGTGAGGTGAGGGTGTAGATGTGGGGTGCAGGAGTGGGTGTAGGTGAGGTGAGGGTGTAGATGTGGGGTGCAGGAGTGGGTGTAGGTGAGGTGAGGGTGTAGATGTGGGGTGCAGGAGTGGGTGTAGGTGAGGTGAGGG
>JAQQZU010000015.1:404226-427082 GCA_030068025.1 Parauchenoglanis punctatus
AGAAAGAGAGAGAGAGAGAGAGAGAGAGAGAGAGCGAGAGAGAGAGAAAGAGAGAGAGAGCGAGAGAAGGAGAGAGAGTGAGAGTGTGAGAGAGAGAGATAGGGAGAGAGAGACAGAGGGAGACAGAGAGAGGGGCGAGAGAGAGAGAGAGAGAGAGAGAGAGAGAGAGAGAGAGAGAGAGAGAGAGAGGAAGACAGAGAGGGAGAGATAGCAAAGATTAATAACAACAGTTCCTTAATTCAGTATAGTTTAACATAAAGTCTGTTCTGTCTCAGCCGAGGCACTGAGGGAGATCTGAGTGCACGACTGTTGGTGGTAATTTAAGTCCTACACCATTGTAGCAGAACCGCTCATGGCAACAGCAGTCCAACGCCATCTGCACAGTTCTAGGTGTGTGTTGTCTGTTTGTCTGTCTGTCTGTGTATCTATGTAACTGTTTAATAGCTATTGTATGTATTTTAATAACAGAAGCTGCAACTCATCAGTGGAGTCAAACAAAGTCTTCACAAAAACATCATGTCATCATTATAAACATAAATAGCATTCAATCTTCAATCTTAAAATTCTTTATGAATGTGTTACATGTTACCGTGGACATGTTACAGTGGACCTGAACGACCAGGGAACAGCTTCATTCCCAGCGTTCCCTCTCCTCACCATAACGTCACCTCACACTACACTGGATGCACCATGTTGAGCAGGTTCTCACAATGAAAACTATGTTAACTCTCTGAGGTCAGGGTTAGTGTCAGCAGTAGCATTGCATTTCAAGTCAAGTGGCTTTTATTGTCATTTTAACCATATACGGGTGCGTAGTGAAACGAGACAACGTTCCTCCAGAACCATGGTGCTACATAAAAGACAACAAAGAATTACAAAACGTGCACGTGCATAAAACAACGCAGGACCGCATAAAGTGCACAAACGTGCAAACATTACAAGGCAGTGCAATAAAGGACATAAAGACAGAGCAACATGAACCATTAATTAGATGCATTAATAATTATGTCAACAGAAGGTCTTAACAAGGATTGTAAAACAGGTGTGTGTGTGTGTGATATAACAAAAACAAGGGTGACTGTGAATCGTTTGGCTGGATTTAACGGTTCTGGGTGCAATAAATGTGAATAGCCATTCTTACACATAATTATTTATTGCTACAGCCCTCTACTTCATTGTACATTCTACTTTACTTAGACTTACTTTATTTCTTAATTTCTTAAAAATTATATACAAAGTACTGTGCAAAAGTCTTAGGCACTCTGTTATTATAGTACAAAATTTTGTTATAGATATTTATTTGATGAATTCTGCATCAATGAATCAGCACAAAGATATTTTAGATTTCCAAATATGATGTTCAAAAAACTTTTATATTTGAAAAATGTTTGTATGGCAATAAATAAAGCAACATATGTAAGAGACCAGTTTTTATACAAACAAAATAATGTTTTTTGGGTTTTACTGCAAAAAAAAAAAAAAGAACAGAAAAAAAGAAAGGAAAGAAAGAAACAAGTGAGGCAGTTTAAGGAAAAGGAAAGGGATGTGACATCAAATACTGACTTTGTTTAGTTTATCACTGTACACTTCTCAGCATGTGTCTAAGACTCATGTGCCTATAAACAGGTTGTTATTATTTCAATTTAATTGAATATATGTTATATGTATTTCTTGCAGCCTGAGGTGTGATTGGACAGTTCACGGGGGCGGTGGTCAGGCTTACATTTCCGCTCCCTCAGTCTACGCGCATGCGCAGATCGCATGTCGGGTTGAGCGGACATGCGCATGCGGCGTGTGAGCAGTCGTGCGCATGCGCAAATGGCATGTGGCACAGACGGAGAGCGAGCGGGGGGGCGGAGTCAGTCAAAGAGCAGTGAGTCACGTAGCTTAACTAGGCTAGAAGCGGAGATCAGTGGGTAAGTCTGAATAAATACTATGTTCGTTACGAAAGGAATTGAATCTGTTTTTAATGTAATACATGGTTTATTGATTGAATGTGTGTATTTTGGCAGTAGGATGGTGTAGAAATGAAGCGAAACGTTCCTTGAGGTGAAGTTTAGTTTAGCAGGTGATGCTAGTTGTGGCCTAGCTGTAGCGTGGCTGCGCGGGAAAGAGTTCACACAACTGCGCCGTTTATCGAGTTATTTATTTCCCAGAAAATTACTCAGAAGTGCGTTAACTTCATAACTCAGTCGATTGAAGCGAGGAAGTGCATAAATGCCCCGCGCGCGTGCTAATTTCTGCTGAATGGTTTAGCGCGCGCGCGCGCTGCACGAGTGGACCAAGGCCCTGCGCATGCTCAGTGCAGAAAGAACAAATTATCTTAACATTAAAATAACATTACTGATAAACTACTTTACCAATTTTAGCCTTTACTGGTTACAGGGTTTGTGTTAAACATTTATATATTTAAATATAAATAATTACTTTTTCACACCGACATATAAAGAATTAATGGGCTGTGTTAAATTCTAAGTTAGTTTTATGGTTTTTTTTATTATGACCCGTTCCGGATTTCTGATATTTCTCTGCTGGTTGCTTTTCCATAAAGAAAGTTGTGTTGTGTGATCATGCACATGGCATGTGCTTCCCATGTGTTAGCCATGTAAGCTATGCACAGGTGTGCTCTCCTGAGCCTGCATTACACCTTATAAAAGCCTTATTATAAGAAAGTCTTTCTCATAAAAACCTGTTGAGTTGAGACAGTTTCACAAGCTGACAGTAAGAATGCTGTGTGGTGTCTGAGTGGTTCATTTACACCAGATCATTACTGATCCACGTCCCTCACGTGTCCATGTCCACGCTGATTCATGTCTTTGGCTCAGCGTGTCAAGTTGTCGTGTGTTTTTATTTTCTTTTACTTTCATCTTCTTCAGGCGATGGATATGAGCAGCAGTGAGTGTTTCGGATGTGGTCGCTCAGGACACTGGGTGAAGAACTGCCCCAATGCGGGGCGTGGCCGTGGGCGGGGCAGAGGTCGAGGGAAAGGTGAGGACGAGCCGTCAGGTCATCGCCACCCCTGACCACGTCGGCACGGGTTACTCACGTACTCAGTATTTATTTTGCAGATCTGTTCTGTTACCGGTGTGGAGAGCAGGGACACATCGCCCGCGACTGCGAACAGACCGAGGATGGTGAGACGACAACAATAATAATGACTCATTAATATTTGTTTAAAAAATACATTATTAGCCGTAAATGTAGAAATATCACAACTAATAATAACCTAGATAATATTATTAATAATAATAACTTGTTATAGCAGTAAGCACTGTTAATGCTACTACTATGCTAATAATAATATAAACTGTTAATAGTATAACTAGTAATAATTTCTACTATCGTTACTTGTAGTGATGTACTATAGTTTACGACTGGCAGTAAGTTGAGCTGTCACTACTAATAACAACCTAGACAGTTATTATTACTAATAGTAATTTATAACAATAAGCACTATTAATATCACTACCATACCAATAATAGTATCATAGAGTATAATACTGTTAGTAGTATAAATATTAATAACTACTATTGCTATTACTTCTACCACTACTTCTAGCAATGCAATAACACTTTTTTTTTACTAGTAGTAATAAATGTTGAGATGTCATGACTAATACTATCAACGTTATTATTACTAAGTAATTAATAAACAAACCTCTAGTACTACTATACTAATAATAATTACTATAACTAGTGCTAGAAATATTTACTTCTACTAGTAATTACTGTTAATTCTTCTACTATGCCAATGGTAGTATAATACTACCACTAGTGCTATATTGGGGATACATCCTATTACTACTACCACTACTTCTAATAATACTATTATTATTATTGGTAGTAATAGTAATTGTTTGTACTATAGTAGTAGCAGTAATAGTAATTAATACATGTAATGATGGTAATAGTAGTTAGTGTAGTGGTTAGCATTTATACTACTGCAAATTACTAGTATTACTGTTAGTACTACAACTTAACTGTTTCTGCTGCTAATAATTACTTACTGTTTTTTAATTACTTACCGATACTAATATATACTGTTACCACTACTATTATACTGCCATTAATAATTGGTGGTACGTCTGATATTGCCACTGTTACTGTACAGCTACCACAAATAGTTACTACTACCTCCAGTAGTAATAATTACAAGTAATGCTACTATGGTGCTACAAACAATAACTAATTCAACTGCTAGTGTGCTACCAATGAGAATAATCAAAATGATTACTCCTATACTGCTATAATTACCACTGTTGCACTATACAATACTAATGCTAATAACAGTCATTGGAATAATTATAATGAACATTTCTTTAGTAATAACATACAGATTTGTGTTGTTTATTTTGAGAACTTGTGGTTGTTGGACGATCATGTAATGCTTATAACCTTTTTTCTTTTGTTTCTCTCTTCCTCCCTCTCTCCCCTCCTCTCGCCTCTCAGCGTGTTATAACTGTCACCGGAGTGGCCACATCTCCCGCGACTGTAAGGAGCCAAAGAAGGAGCGTGAGCAGTGCTGCTATAACTGCGGTAAAGCCGGACACGTGGCCCGAGACTGTGACCACGCCAACGAGCAGAAGTGTTACTCCTGCGGTGGATTCGGACACATCCAGAAACTGTGCGACAAAGTCAAGTGCTACCGGTATGACTTTACTGCTCAATGTACTAATAATACTACCACTACTACTAACACGTACTGTTCTTAATAATTACTGCCAACCTTTACTATTAATTACGATTACATCTATATTAGTGTATGTGTAAATGATTATTACTGTTACTACTATATTTAACTATTATATTATTTCTATACTATTAATAATGATTACTGCTATACGAGTAATTACTAATACTGCCACTACCGTGCTACACTATTATTATTATTATTATTATTATACTATATTATTGATAATGGTTGCTACTATATTACTATTATAATATTCCTGTTTCATTACTATTAAATTACTATTATATTACCTTGACACTCATTCATGCCTAGGAGCTATTTGTGGCACATTAGCAGGTATGCTTTTAAACCAATAATTACTACTATACTATACCACTATATTGTTATTATTAATATTCTATTAATACGGATGACTACTATGCTAATGCTGTACTAATGATTACTGTTGCAGCTATTACTATAATGCTACTGCTAATAAAATACTATTCATGATTATTATTCCTTCTACAAATACTATACAGTTACAAAATAAAGGCTACATTACCACTACAAATAGTCACTGTAACGGCTACGGCCATACTAATGATTACTGCTGCTAATAAAATCTCTCACTGCTACTAGTATACTAATACTTAGTACCACTATTGAAGATAGAGTCCTACTACTCGAACTACCACTTACTCACTGATACTACTACAATACTACTGATGATGGTACTATTACGGCTACTAGTATACTCATAATTACTACTACTGATGAGATTCCGGCTACTCGTACCACCAATAGCTACTACTATACTATGAAAATTACTGTTACTGCTACTACAATAATACTACTGCTAATAAAATACTATTACTGCTACGATTATCCTATTAATAATTATTACTTGTATGAATACTATACTACTAGTTACTGTTATTGCCTCTACTATATCACTACTAATAAAAATGACTATGGCTACTACTAGAACAAGTACTGCTGCTTCTACCATGTTAATTATTATTACTGCTACTAGTATACTATTATGTACTCTTACTATACAACAAACTACTGCCACTACAATACTATTATTACTACTATACTATTAATTAATTCCTTCTCCTACTACTGTAGATGATTAGGTCACTGAGATGTAAAGTGTGTGTAATAGACGCGTGTGATGGTAACGATGCAGTGTGAGTAATAGCCTGAGTAGTAGTAACGTGAGTAACATTGCTGCGCAGGTGCGGTGAGATTGGCCACGTGGCGGTGCAGTGCAGCAAGGCGAGCGAGGTGAACTGCTATAACTGCGGGAAGACGGGTCACCTGGCGCGGGAGTGTACCATCGAGGCCTCGGCGTAAACACGCCCCCTCCCCTCTTCATCGGCCCCTCCTTTTTCACGTTGATGGTTGTATTTTTTTCCGGGAATCCTCTTTATTGGCTAAAGGTGTGCAGACAGAGGCTTGTCCCGGGCCCGTGAGCTGCTCGACATGTTCAAAGAAAAAAAAAAATTAAGAAAGAAGGGGTTTAAAAATCTTTCTGCATTCAGTATCAGATGTGTGTTTAGTTCCGGTAGAGATGTTGTATAATAACGCTTTGTTTAAAAACCCCTTAACCGCGCTCGCCGACGCGACGTCCAGCGTGTGGAGCGGAGCGCGGCGTGTTCACGTGGGACCTCGCAGCACGCACTCGCTTCACGTGAGCCTTCGAGAGAGACGGCAGATGGGAAAGCCTCGACTTCTGCGTACGGATTTTTTGTTCATAATAAAATCAGCAGGAAATAATGAGTTTGCTTAAAGAGTGTGACACGATAATGTTCACAAAGACAGGACTCCATCTTAATCCGGACACACACACACACACACACACACACACACACACACACACTTTGGGCACACCATTGTGAGGAAATGTTCAATTAATAATACTCGTGACAGAGTTCTGAAATACTAGAAATCTTTTTTTTTTCTTCCTTTTACTTTATTTTGATTTCTGATTTTTTTTGGTACATTGCTCATAAATGCTTGCAAAGATAAATAAATATAAAATAATTTGTCATTTCAAAGAATTAATGTCACTTCTATCTTAAATTATCAAGACCAATAAGCTTGTGGATTTATCACTAATTTGCAAAAGGTGAATGTTTTCACAGAAATCAAATATTATTTTTGTACAATATCACTTGGACTACTGTAAAAAAAAAAATCATTTTGCTTGTACTCTGTTTTTAAGTCAGAAGGAAAAGATGCAACTGAAGTCCTATAAACATAGAAAATGTAATTTTAAACTATCAATAAAGCTGGAGGAGGATCGGGATGGCGTGCACTACGTTCTCTTTATTTGTTCTACAAACACCGGTGTGAATGGAAACAGGACAATTTATCTTATTAAAAAAAGTAATATTTTATAAATTAATAGTAACATTAAAAGGTTATACTGCTGCAAAATTGCAGATGAAAAAATGATTTCTGATGAATTTAGTCAAAAATTAAAAACACTTTTTTTTGAGGTGTTTTGAAACAGGAACTCTGATTCTAATGATTTTTAATTATGTATTATTTTTCACATTTTATATATATATAAAAAAGCTTCAGTGTTAATCAGCATCACAGTTTCTCCAGTGTTTTGGGCCAAACTGTGATCCTCCAGGTGGGAATTTAACCTTCAATTTAATTTCTTTTTTGATCGCTAATTTCTCAAACTGGCTAAAGATAGAAATAAAATCACGGCTCCTAAATAAAATCCGTTCATACTGAAGAACAAGTTGGGGAATTCTCTGGTTATTCGCACGAAAGGTCACAGTCTATTAGCTTGAAGAATGACTTAAAAATAAATTGATAAAGGTTAGTACTGTATAGAAATTTAAGTATTTAGTCAGTTGGCATTTGAAAAAATGTTAATCAGCAAAAATGCTGAAGAAAAAAACCAAAGCTTGACTTTTAGTTTAGGAAAAGCGCCAAAACAATTGAAACGCCGGCGTGTTAAATAACGAGTATTCCTTAAATGGCACACCGGACACGGACGTCAGGTAGGTGAGCGGGATCAAAACGGCCGCTTCACAGCTCTTTAATCTTGATGTTGTGGCGTTTGTGGAGCGTGTCGATGATCTGTGGGAGGATGTCCATGTCGAGCAGCGGCGTCTCCAGGTCCTCGCTCCACTGCGCTACGTGCTTGACCTTGGCTCTGTGCTTGGGTTTGAGCGAGCGCAGGGACTCGGCGTGGAGGCCGCTGTGCTTCTCGCCGATGCCCAGAGTGAAGGACAGCCCTTTGGCCAGGCAGAGACTCCACAGCAACAGGCCCAGGATTCCACACAGCAGGAACCCTAACGCCAGGTTAGAACCTGCCCCGGAGCACCGCTTGCTCACGCAGGACGAGAACTCGCTCTCGTTCAGACCGACGATGGTCCTGCGTGCTCGAGACGCCGGAGTGGAACACGTCGGACTCGCCTTGGTCACGTCCCGGTTCTTCAGGAGCCAGGCTCTCAGGTACTGAATGCTACAGTCGCAGTGGAAGGGATTGCCAGACAGATCCACCACACGGAGCTCTAGAAACCTGTCGAAGAACCCTGGAGGAACCGTGAGCAGGTGGTTGTGCTGTAGGTGAAGCTCGGTGGTCTGTGATGGGAAATCAGGAATGCGGTCCAGATCCTGAGAGCTGCAGTTAACTCTCAGGCCTGACGATGGCGCCCGGGAGCAGCTACAGGACGACGAGACGCTTCTCACGAGAAGAAGAATCACAGCTAGCGCGAGACTGGAGATCATCCTGAGGGACAGAAGAGATTGCTGAACCCGAGCTCTTACATATAACAATTTCTTTTATTTCCATTGCGGTATTAATAACATCTCCAGCCTCTCTTTGTTCTCTCCTGGAGTTTATAAGATAATAAAGTCACAGTTTGTAAACTCCTGTCCTGAGGATGTGGGAAAACGTCCAGCTTTGCACTGGAGACTCCTTCTGTACACTAAGTGACAGAAAACTCATCTGTTTCTTTAATCTGTTTCCTCTCAGCGTAGCGCGTGCTGTACACGTCCCTGTGAAAGAGCTGTTACTATAGAAACGATCACGTATCAGAACGAGCGCATTAATATGAACCTGCTGCTAATCGGACACCGTACCGTACATCGTAACCCACTGGTCCGAGACGCTCGCTTAGTATTGCAGCACAGCAGGAATGCCCCTGATCTTTCAGCCTCACATCTCTTCACTAGAACTACTTTTCAGACTGGCAATGACGTTATTCTGAGCTCGAGACAAACGTGTCCATGAAGTAAAATCCCATCAGTCGTCACTCTGACCCGCATCAGTGTCCACAAACTTCTGGGCCTAATTCTGTTTGGTGGGAGGAGCTTAAATTTAATTTAAGCATTAATTCATTAATTCTTAAAATGATTATAAATTATTGAGGAATTCTGTGTTTCAAAAACAAGGCATTCACACAGAAAGCTCTTTACTAATTACCTAAAAAAAAAAAAACCCATAAATAAACGGGTAGTAAATATATTCAAGTACTTAGCAAATTAGCATTTTCTTTCTTTCTAATATTGGTTAAAATTGAAGGTTAAGAGTTTCTTTGCTTCATAGGTTTACTGAAAACTAAACAGATAGCGACAGTAAACGTACCTTTCAGTGTTTCAGTGCAGGAAAATACAGGAATTTCCGCCTGGTCTCGTCCTCATCGGCGTGAAGACCCGGATCATAAACCGCTCATAAACAGCTCGTGCAGCAGCAGCAGAGCTCGTGCGTCATTTCTCTGAGCTCACGGTCCGCTGATCTTATGCTCGTTTCTTTAATTTCCGCGTGCAGCTGGATGTGTCACGCAGTTAGCAAAAAATAATATATTTATATACGAACTATATACTGTATCAATTCATTAATTAAACAATTAAAATCAGGTTAAATAAAAAAAAAAAACATGAGTAATAAACAATATTGAAACTATGTTTCAGATCAGAATGTCATTATGTAGCTACTTCGACACGTGTTCGCTAGTTAGCGACTTACCCAGCTAGCGTGCTAGCTAATTAGCAACTCCGTAAGAGTATAATTTGGACTCGATGTCAAGCGAAAGTGCATTCTGATTATTTACGACTCGCTTCCCGGTGTGTTTTCCTCTCCTTCTCTGCTGTGCTGCGAGCGCGCGCTCACGTGACGTTTCTGCGCGTCATGCTGAGGAGAAGAGGACGTGAGCGTTATGATAACCACGTGCAGAAACGTGTCTCTGTGAGCTGCAGATAAGTTTATCTCCAACACCAGAGTTTAAAAAAGCTTCATGTTTCAACATTGTAGCTGAAAGAAAAGAAGCAAGAACTGAAGAACAGAGTTACCGAAGCGGCCCGAGACCTGCGCAGCGCACGCGCTGTTCTGACGCGAAGCTACAGATACGCTTATAGAGGATGTTATAACCTTTATAAAGGATTTTTCAGTCTTGTCACGGTGACGCAGAGTCAAGGGAGAGATGTGTAAAGTGATATAAAGTTGTTATGACACTTTATGTATTCACTTACATTATAAACACACACGTAACATATCCTGCTAATGAGACACATTATATAGAGGATATATAGATAATATTATTTATATAGCAGTTTTATTAACACATGAAGCAGCTACACTGTGAAAACGTCCCATAGATTTTACAGCTTGGGTTGCCAGTTAAGTACAATTTACAGTAAAAAAACTGTAATATATTTTCAGTAAAGTGCTGTTACATAATTTCAAACGACACATTGCATCTTCAGGATACAACTGAGCTGAAGAGTCTTAATCAACACAGTCTGGTGCTGCTGGGATTTGAACACATGACTGCCTTATTGGTGACATGAAGCCTTGATCACTGAGCAACATCCAAAACCAGGGATTCAGTGCACTCTTTAATGAGTTAATTCAGTGTTAGGAACAGTTGCATCAGTGCAACGTGGTTGCAGTTTTGTTATAGTGGCTCCATGGTTACGGCGCTGATCACAGCACAGATGGTTGTGTGTTCAAATCCCAGCTCTGGCATGGTTACGTAGGACAAAAGAGCAAGTGTTCTATTTTTAATTGTTTAGTGTAAATTTTACAGTACTTTACAGCAACCCAAGCTGACAGTAAAAATCTACGGGAATCTTTTTTACAGTGTACGACACGAGCGACATAAAGCTCACTAAACTCTCAATAACGGGAAAAATGTACAGCGATGCAATGATGCTTTAATGACAGCTCATGAAAGTATTATTTAAATATTTAAACATAGTCAGTTATATTATTATTAAATCCTTTTCCCTTTGCTGCTTCTCCTTCTTCTTCTTCTTCTTCTTCTTCTTCCAGGATCAAAAATTCAAATCACCTAATGTAGGAACGTCATATAAACTTTGTTGCATAGGTTTTGTAACTCTCACAGTGGCTAAGTAATATTTTCGCATCCCTCTTTTTTATCCCTCTTTCCATCCATTTTTTCCCCCATAGACTTTGAATAGGAACATTTTTCAAACTGCTCCCATAGAGTCAATTCTATTCAAAATAATACCTACAAACTTGCTAGACATGTTTTGGGCAAAACTAAAAAGCCCTCTACCTCTTTTCATCCCTCTATCACGCCTGCTTTCTGTTTGTTTTCATCCCTCGCTTTTCTCTCATTGACTGCAGTTCGTTGTTCGAGGCCTGACTGCTCCAGAGATTGAAAGCTTAGAACCACTGAAGTTGGCGAATGTCATAAGGTTGTCGTTCCTTACGTAAATACGACATGACTTTTTCTCTACTTCTCTTTCTTTCTGTCTTTTTCATCCCTCCATCCTCCCATTAGAACCTGTTGCCCTTCTACACATTTTGAGCTAGAGTCACAAATCTTGGTGTATGGATTCAACTGCAAAAGTACAGCACTTAACTGCTTTTCATACTAATGACACTCATCTCTCACTCTTCCATCCATCCATCCATCTATCTAGCCAGCTAGCTACATACTTTCTGTGTTATCTAACGTCCCCATCTATTTCATCTCTCTCTGGAATTTTTCATTTTTGCTTTGCACTAGTAAGTCCTTGAGGAAATGCAAATCTAGTTTAAATAATTATATTTTTGTGGCCTTTCATTCTAAATGTTTGTCACTAACATTATTAAATGTCCTAGCTCAGAGAAGGTTAGCTTTAAAAGATGATGCCCTCAACATGCTGCAATCTGATTGGACGATGATTTAACACTTTATGTTTGTGTTTGTTTTTAAAAACAAAGTTGTGAAAAAGTGTTTATTTTTTTGCTCAGAGTTCTGTTTGGATCATTTTAACTGCACACGAAACCCGAAAAAACATGGTTTCTGTTTCTTTTGTGCCCCCTGGTGGTCAGAGTGTGCAAGTGCACATCAGCACGACGTCTCTGAAGCGCAAAGGTCAAGATTAACACAAGCAACTGGTGTTCTATTCTTGGTTCTAGCGGTGTTAGGTTTCTAATATTTAGTGACTCTTCAGAACCGTTAAGAAAAGAGTTCCTAGTAGAACCATTTACAGAAGCCAAAAATCTTAATGACCCAATGTTCTGTTAAATACCCTGTGTTTCTAACAGTGTACCAACAAGCTGACGGGTTCTAGATATTACAAAGAAAATAATTTGGAATTTGTAACACACACTCACCCAGTTATTACACACTCACGCTCTTAGAACAAAACGGTTCTTCAGTCAGATTATTCAGGAACCGAGTTATTCAGAAACTTCAGTGAAACTAACAGAATCTTTGCTGGTTCTTTGGATAAGTACCATTTTTATCTTTCTGAAAGGGAAACACTTGGGTGTAGGGTTCTGCATAGAGCCTTCAAAGGTTCCTGCAAACACCCAAACTGAAAGAACCCTTTTCACACACTACGTTTAGGAACCGTTGCATTCTGGGATTTGGTTTGGAGGAACCTGTACAGGGTCTAAGTAAAACATTACAAATTGTATAGGCGATATCAGAAAAGGTTCCGCTTAGAACCCTTCCTGACCTTTTTTTTATTTGGAGCAAGCTTTAATTATCCAGTTATCAATTATCAAAAAACCTTTAAAGGGTTCTAAAAAAGAGAAGTCTTCTCATGATGTTTAACATTGTTTTATTTCTCAACAGTGTCACAGTTTGACGTTACTCGGATTTGAAGCACTTACAAACAGACTGCATATCAAAATGAGAGCGTTCCCTTTTCCAGCGTTCAGTGTTTCCTCTCTGTGGAACAGCAGCGGTCCGGTGGCTCAGCGCGAGAGAGGCAGTAAACGTGTCCAACAGTCCGTTTGTCTTAAACACACACAGACACACAGCACACAAACCGTCCCTCATCATCATCATCATCATCATCTTATCCACATTATGTACACTGATGATTTCTCACACGTGGTCCTCGTCACACACCGACAGACAGACGTGTGAAAGGCGAACGTGCGGTGTCACTTCACTTTTCCTGTCGCACTTCCTTCCATTTCCTGGTTTCTTTTTTTTCTACAATGGATATGTGAAGATGATCTGCATGCTTGCACTTCAGAGAACCACAACGCAGTACAACAGCAAATTCAACATCGAGGCTACAAAAAAAAAAAAAAGGAGGAGGAGGGAAATAAAACGAGGCTTGTCCAGCTGGAGTGTCCGTCAGCTCACAGTGAAACGAGACGTCTCGGCTCCGTGCAGCGCTCAGAGGAAAATCTCACAGCCGCTCGCTGAAGAACAGTCGAATCATCAGCATCAGCATCATCACACTCTTCTCACGGGGTTCTCGACGTGATGATGCAGAGAGAGAACAAGGAGACGTTCTACACGCTCCCTAAAATAACCGGATCCCTTCTGAGGAATCCATCTGCCGTCGGAACAGAACAAGGCTTTAGAAAATTATTGTTTTCACTTAGGAAAAAATCAAGTCCATCATTTTTATGGATTTCTTCGTCCGCGTGCATCTGCGTGGTTCGGTAAGAAACGGGTTTCATGTGCTTCTGTTTCATCGCCTGAAATACATTCTGTAAAAAAGATTCTCCGTCTACTGGAAGGAAAGAGATTTGCATAAACTGTCGCATTGTTCACCTGAATCTCGTACAGAAACAACACAAGCTGCAGAATGAATTTCTTTCTTTACACGATTGCACTTAACCGTCAATGTAACACTGATTTATTTTTGGGACACAAAAAACTAAACAAAAGAAATAACGCAACAATTGACAGGACATACACTAGACAGTTGACGTTTCACTAAATTCCCAGCGAGCAGTTCAGTTGTTTGTTTGTTTTTTTTATGAGCCACTGCATTAATGTTACTGTGGGAAAAAAATAAAAAGCTGGCAAATACCGAGGACGAGGAATGCCACGAAATTGGGGGGGAAAAAAAATCAGGAAAACTTAAAAAAGTACAGAAATTTTTTTTCCAAATGTAAACACTTCAAAAATGAATAAATAATCAAGAATGGGAGCCTAAAATCAAATGAAATGAATGAAAGGAAAGGAAAACAGAATGCTATGTTTAAAAAAATGACAAGTAAAAGTTCCCTAAAAGAAGAAAGAAACCTTTAAAAGGAAATTTAATATAACGAAAAAGGATACACGAAGGAAATAAATAGAAAAATAAGTAAAAAAAAAAAAAGGACTTAAAAACAAAGGAAGAAGCAAAGGAAAAGTAAATAATTAAAAATTAACACGTGCAATTAATTTGAAGATTGACAAATAATTTTAAAATTCAGTTCGTTATTTATTTTTGAATTTTGTAGGTGCATTTCATACCGTTTTTATTATTTTTTTAATGTATTTTTAAAATATTACGTGGCGTGCCTCGTCCCCCTGAATTCTAAACATATTGCACATCGGAGTAAAAACTATTTCAGTCACTGGCCTTCTTTAGTTTTGTGCATAACTTCTGTAGAATTTGTGCAGACGTTAATTATCTAACCTACAGCTTTACCTAAATGTCTGCTAAAAAAAATTGATTGCATCATTTCTTTGAGGAAAAAAAAGAACAAAAACAAGGAAAGCTTACGTCATAGTAAAATTCTGGTCGTTTTCGACTAGATAAAAAAAGAAAGAACAGAAAAGGAAAAATTAGACAAGTGCTCAGTGAGTCGGACATCGAAATCTCACACTTCAGAACAGAAATGTATCGACCTCTAAATCTAAATCTAAATCTAAATCTATATAAAAGTGCCGTTTAGCTCCTGGTTTGCGGGTTCCGAGCTCCACCAGGCAGCCAGTGCACTTTTGCTATCAATTTACAGCTTTTTTTTTTCAGCTTTATAGCTCAGTGCAGCTGCTTCTGCTTTCTAAAACGTGGTTTTTTTTTCCGGAATATTGCAAAGCCGTCTAAAATTCCAAAATATTTCTCGGAACACCTATACAGTACGTCCGAACTCGACTGCACCGCTTACCGTAATATCTCATTTCTATTTGACCATAATATTTAAAAAACTCTGAATATGTATATATATATATATATAGATTTTTTTTACAGTATACAGAACATCTTACAATGGATGCAGTTTTACACTAAACACTAGAAGTCACAGGATACAGGTTACACGCAGAGCCGAGTACATACGCGGGGATTATTGGCACATTTATAAATGATCTCTAAGGACAACACGTAAAGCTTTTCCGTTATCAATAAATACAGCGTCAGGACGACTGCTGAGGAGTGAAACAGCTCGTTAACAGCTCGGACGTTCCTCTACTGCTTTGCTTAATCGTCCTGGATTTTATGGGAACCTAAAAGTAAAAAAAGTGTGAGGTCCTACGTTGCGACACTGGACCAGCATCTCGTAGTCCTCCGTTACAATCCTCCTCCTGTTTCTGTATCCGGAATTCCTCACTGTTCTACACACTGAGCTTCTGATTAGGAGGGCTCGGAAATCTCTGGAATCTCCAAACCCTAGAAATGGAACTCTCTATCCGGATTTTGCTCCGGCTCCCGTTGTAGCCTCACACCACCGTGCTGATGCCGCAGTGTTTGGGTTTGGCGCTGACGGGACACGGCGCCGATGATGACGCGAGCTGCTGCTCCCGAGGTTGGTGGTGTTGGTGATGGTGGTGCTGATGACGATGGTGTTGGTGTTGATGAAGGTGGTTGTGAGCGAGTTGATGGTGCGGCACGGAGACGTGGCCCGAGTGCTGACGGTGGAACCGGAGCCCGACAGGAGGCGGGTCGTAGTGATGGTGATGCTGATACGGCGGAGGGTTCTGCGGAAGAGAACAGTGCTGGGAGCGGTGGGGCTGAGCCGTGTGGTGCAGGTTGGTGGGGTGGGGCTTGTGGGAGATGAGGGTGGGGTGGACAGGGTGGTGTGAGGATGGAGCAGGAAGCGGAGGATGAGGAGGAGGTTTTCCTCGCTTGCTGCCGAAGAGCGATCCCAGCAGCGTAGAAGAGGAGGAGGAGGAAGGGTTGGTGCTGGAGTATTGTGGACGAGGAGGACACTCGCGGCCGGACGGCGCTCTCCGGGGCAACTGAGGAGGACTGCTAATGATGGAGCCCTGCGGGGGCAGAGACAATCCGAGAACAACACCGTCACGCCAAACACACAAGACAGACAATAACAAACAACAACTCCTTGTGGTCTGAGGAGAAACTCTAAACTTCATGACAACGCTCTGATATCTTCCAGGGTGGATCTCCACCACCTTTTCCACCAACATGGTAACTGTGCTGAACCCATGCGGAGCTTTTCCACCTCGAAAGAGATGAAAACTGGTCTCTTTCCTGGTGGCCAAAAACCTCAGTAATAAACTGGGTTTTTTTTTTTTTAATGACGTCTTTTTTTTTAAAATAAGTCGTGAACGTTTCTCTTCAGTCCCTGAATCCATCTAGTCGGATTTCTCTGATTAAAGTATCTGAATCTGAATTTTATTGATCCGAATTATATTCGCATCATATACACTTTAAAGAATGTTGGTTTTTTAAAATATTTTTCAAAACCTATAATTAAAACTTACAGTTTTGAGATTTTAAAAACCCCTAAATAAAAATCCCAAAAATGAAAAAGGCAAAAATACACATTTTATATGTAAATGAATCCCCTTTTATGCTTAAAAAAAATAAATAATAAAAAAAGTCCCCCTGTTTTTCAGGATTTTATTGGATAAAAAAATGTTTTGTTTAAAAAAAAAAAAAGGTTTTCTGGTGTCATGGAACAAGCAGCACCACCATGTCAGCGGAAAAGGGATGAACGGTTATACACTTATACAGAACCCTCAGAGCAGATACAGATTTATACAACATTATAAACCCATGTTCACATCACATCTCTAAACGTACTCTTTTGCATTTAAGAGCTGAAATAAGGATAAATATAAGTGCAACTGATCCAGCTGAAGGAAGATGTGACGAGGTGACGTGTAGAAGAAGTGTTTAAAGAAGAATTCCACCAAACATCCATCATTTAATTCGAGATTCTCCACCAGGAACGGAGCTTGGAGAAAGACTGACTCTCACTTCCCTGTTGCTCAAACGAGCCAAAATCTCACACTCGACCACTGGGTTCTCTTCGAGAGGGTTCTCTGTCTCACACACGTTTACTCATTGATGATCTTCTACATCGCTGATCTTTCATCCCGTCAACGGTCACCTCTTGTAGGTGGCAATCAAGATGGACCAAGGTTCCTCAAGGGTTCTTTGGATCGTTCAGAGTTCATGGCTTCCTAAGAGGTTCTACCCGTTGAAATTGAGAGACCTGCAGGTATAGAGTTTTATATGGACCCCTTAATGAAGAATTCAATCTTCACAGCAAAATCATAAAGTGCTTATGATGAAAATCATCTCTGTAAAGGAATTCTCTTGGGTTGTCTCTCCAGGGTTCTCTATAGAACCTTAAAACAGAAGTACAAACCCTAAGAATTCTTTTTTTCTTGAAGTTCCTGTGGGGAGGAGCTTGAAAGCTCTTCGTAGTACCTTATAGCAAATAGTTTACAAAAGTACAACCTGTTTATCAAGCTAAAGAACCCTTAAAGGACACCTTTTTCCAAAACTGTTACGTGAAACATTTTGTTCTTGTCTTCCTGAAGCATCGAAAGTAGAAAGGCGAGAATAGTGAACCACCGGAGGAACCCTTTCAGAACCTTTTTCCTCTAACAGTGTTAAGTGAAACGTTGTTTCCTTCTATACCTGAAGCTGTCAAATCCCAATTCCTCCGATTTAACTCAAACGTCTGGCCAAATTTCTGCAAACTTCAGAGGATCTTCAGACAAAATAGTCACGCTAGTACCATTTAAGGTTCTTCAGTTTGTCCCTCTGAAGGAGCCACCAGGTCCAAACAAAACCCCCTTTTTTTAAAAGTTTGATCCAAATAAACCCTTGACAAACCGTTCTCTTTTAAACGCCAGATCTTTTAAGGTGGAATCCTTCTTTAAGCACTGAAACATCTCAAAGCCATGATAACGTTGTAGAACAAGCCTGGGGAGAACTCTCACATGCATCTCGTTAGGATGATGGGAGCAGATCACTGACATGCACAAGGAGAAAAGGCAAAAACTTTGCTTCAGTCTTTAATCTCACCTGGTTGCTGTAGATCAGTGTGTAAGAGCTGCTGCTGTAATCATAAAGACTGTCCTGTTGCTCATCATCAGGACTTTTATTTACAAGCTGCAGGTCCTGAACCTCCTGTACACACACTCAGTACTGTGTGTCTTTACTCTCCTACACCTGTACACCGGAAGGATTTATAATCTCACTCTCCGGGATCCATTGGGAGTCGAGGTTTCTTCCTCATGTCGGAAGTTGGAGATTGTTTCTCGCCCCCGTCTCCTCTGGATTGTTCTTTAAAGCTCTAAATCTGCATCTGGAGCTCTGCAAATCTGCGCTACTGTTAAACTACCATCACTCACACCCATATCTTGTCTAACATCCCAAAAAAATGTATGCATGGTGAACATGTATGCTAATGAAATCCACATCATTTCACATCGAAAGGCTCTGATTAGCATGTCTCCGAGGAACGGCTAATTTCCTTACCTACATACACGCTAGCGAGTGACAGGTAATCGCACATTTTCACTGTGAAAAGTAACATTCTCAATGTTATGCTAATCAGGTCTGATGCTATAGGCCACAAATCCGAATGATCGTTTCGACCGATTCTTCGGACCAATCCCGTTGCGCGTGAGGTGCGACGTTTCTTCAGTTCCTCGCTCACAACTGCAATTAGTGTTTGAAGCAAAGAAAAAAAAAGGTGAAGAAAAACTTACAAGTGTGGTTTCCTCTCATCCTGTCACATACGACCTCGCGTTAAATGTTTATGGAGACATTACGAAGTAGCTAGTATACAGTTAGCTTACACTTCTAAACTAATCTGACCAGTACAAACCTTAGCATGTAACGTAAATAAAAAACAAACATTCATCGTATATACTGGGCTGTAGGCTATACATAAAGGCTACTATGTTTCTGTACAGGCCACGCCCACAAGTGACTCACTTACACAAGCGCTTGCTAGCGTGAGCATAGGTTTTGGAAGTTTGGGATTTGATGGGCGGAGCTTAACGTCGACATCATGCCTGTGAAGGCGTACTGACACAATGAGGAACCACATGAACATGGAAGCAAACAAGGATGGTGGCGGTCGAGCGAGGGTTAGTAGAGAACATGCTTGCTTTGAGGACCACGCAGGAACACGGAGGAACATGTTCAGGGTTCTGCAAGCAGTTCGTGCATGCGTGTGAGTGAGCAGGCAGGCAGGTTAGGCATCCATAGGACCAACAAACGCAAAGGATGTAAAGGATTATGAAGTGTCGGAGGGTGCAAGAACAAAACAAAAGAAATCATTCGCTCATTAAGGGCTGCTCTTGGTTTGTTTTGTTTTTGGTTAATGCCTTTGTTTCGTGCGTTGCGTTTTTTTTTGTTGTTTTTTTAAGTGCACATCATGAGCAGAGAATAAACTGGACATCCGCTGCTTCCTACTTACTTCCATATTGCTGTCTAGTGATCCTGCACTGGTGCGGCGCCCGCGCTTGCCTGCCCGAGACATGCAATACCACAGATTAGAGATGGGCATCACACCAGAATGGGGCGGGGCTAGTGGCCGACACGCCCCTTTAACATAGGACATGCCAAAAAAGGCAAATGGGAGCAACACAGTAAGCCTCGTGGAGGATCATCATGGATCAGGGTCAGGGATCAGAGGTCAGAGGTGAGGGGAAGGGGGGGTGGTGTTTTAGCAGGACTATGCAGTGAAAACATTTTGATTGAAAACCAATGTCTCTGATGAGGTTTGATTTACCGGTGGTGCAGTCAAAGCACATGTGAGAGTTTTGATTGGTTCCTCGGTGCACAAACTTATGCACTATTTAGATCATTTGCGATATTTCAACTTCGATTCAATGTTGATTTTTTATCAGAGTAGCTAAAAGCACTGAGTAATAGTTAGCGCTCATTATGGATGATCAGGTCAGAGGTCAGAGGTGAAGGGTGGGCGGGGCGTGGTGCTTTAGCAGGACTGTGGCGTGAACTTTTTAAAAGGATTGGTCTGTTTTATCATGTCTGAAGTCTTTGATTAAATACGCATCAGGAGGATTTGTGATTCAGTCCTGAGCACTGGTGTGGTGGAAGCCATGCTCATTTTATTAAATCTGTCACACTTAAACATTCACAAGCTCCGGATTCAAGAGTTGGATCGTAACGGCAGCTTCAACACCGGGCGCTAACTTCGTTTAAATACGATTGAACCATGTTTACAAGAAAAACTTTGTCTGTTTGTTCTTTGGCAATAAAATGTTCCCAGTACGGAGGAAACCATCGAATGTGCGTTAGCGCTTAATACAAAACGCCGCTTAACAATTTCTCAAGGAAACGTTGCTCGTTAGTGTCAAAATTTTCCAATTTTATAGACGTGTGTGCGAATTAAATGCTCTCCTTCCTACCTCACTTCAGCAGAGCATCACGAGTTTCGGATGAACAGACACGCAGATTGCATTTTAGCTAAAATACTTTCGTTAAAAAAGATAAGAAGATGCTACTGCTATCTCTATGACACGGAGTTAAATTAATGTCACTGTTATGTCAAACTGTTACTGAAAAATGTGACTGCATCATCAAATATTTGGACTAATCATTGCATAGCCAGGTCCATAATTATTGGCACCCCGCAACAGAACAGTCACTAGAACGGAAATGACTGCTGAACACTGAATCCATGTTTTGCAACGACCTCCAATGGAATGTTAACGAGTAGCTAGCTACAGCTAGCCAGCTAATACTCAAATGTTCGCTTTAGGAAACTACGCTGCTTTTTGAGGCGATCGATATGAATATTTTCAAACCCAGATTAGTGTTTGAGACTGGATGGCACCTCTGGTCTCCATTAAGGAACCATTTTCATTTCTTTTTTTTATTGGATTGCGGATTAAAGATCGTTCATTTAAAGAGAGCTCGGTTTGCAGAGATCACGTTCACAAATAACATGATTTCACACAGAAATGGCGCCACGTACGAGTCGCGGATGGACACGTGCGCCTTGTAGCTGTAGCTAAATCTCACGATTGTGTGGAAAAGGAAGGTAGAAGGTCAGGGGAGGGAGGTGGATGTGACAATGCTTCATATACACGACTGATTACAACTCATGCCACAAGTAAAAGCTTCAAATAATGGAGGGCTTCATCGGTGATGTCGAACAACGAGGACCAAGCAGTGAGGTGGGGGTGGAGTTTTCAGGGGTGGAGTTTGGAGGGGGGATTCACGAGGTACTTTTTTACAAGGTACACATGATGACATGACATTTGTCCCAGATGTAAATGTTAGTACTTTCACAACAATATAAAATGGCTTTTTTTTTTCTTAAATGGATTTCATTCCATCATCACTGATGGCCAACTGACCGCAAACACTGAACCGAGATCAAATAATAACAGCACTTAGAGATACATGTTGATCTTGGCTTATCTTTATGATCTATGAAGTAGACCTGTTCAGAAATGTCTAGACGTGTTGCTTAAGAGCCAAGCGCCAAATCACCTCAAGTGCCTTTGATCGGATCCACATGATCGTCAGTTGGAGTTTTGGTCGTTGATGTATGAGGTTGATGATTCGGCAGTTATATCATTAACCATGAATAACATGTACAACATTCAAACATAAGAGATGTTATAAGGACGTCGGTGTGAGGACTCGGAGGTTGTACAGGATAAAGGTGAGCTGTGCTCCAGCAACTCCAATCTAATCCTCAGCAGACGATGAAGGAAATGGAGCATTTTAGCAAATCGGGGCAGATACGTCCCAGTGAGCGTTACAGGACATCCAGCGATCGATCTATCTATCCATAACTTGTGATTAATTTACACATTTCCTTAATTATGCATGTATGTACTTAATTATTCACTTACTTGTGCTTATTTATTTACTCATTTACCTGCATACATACTTATATATTCCTTATTTTTTTACTTACTTACATACTTATCAACCTATTTATTTCTTTACTCGTTTACTCAATTACTTATTACTAATTATCTGCTTGTTCAGTTACTTAGTTTATTTATTCACTTATTTAAGCATGCATATATTTACTTAATCATGCACTTAACTTATTTATTTACTGAATTACGTATACATTTACTTAACTATACGTACATACTTATATTTATTTATTTACCCATTCACACACTAATGCATTCCTTACCTATTTACTTACTTAATTACTTACCTGCCTATTTGTTTACTTGTTAAAAAAAAGATTATTTGCTTACTTATTTAAATTAGTATGTATGTGTTTATTTACAAACTCATTTACTCAATTACTTTTATACGTACTTGACTGTTCATTTCTTTAATTAGATACTTTTCTCAGTGCATAGTGATATATAAAGTAACCTGTGCCAGCTAATGAATATTAATGAGCACTGAAGCACTTTATGAATATGTATGAGTAGAGGGCTGTGAGTTGGAGAGGCAGAAAAGTAACTTGATATTTATTAAAATATACAAGAATGATTTACTTTAGATGAAACCACTTTAGATTTGTTTCCCAGACGCTCCGGATTAATAAAGATCTTATCTTTTTTATGGACGAAGCGTCAGTACGGACGCGTTCGACGATTTTATCTTGGTTTAATTAGTCTAAGCGCATCACACTCCAGATCTGAGCTGCTTTATCTCATCACCTCGATACAGAAGGTTCCTGTGAGATCTTTACGTCCTGCGTATACATACATAATACAAATACGTACAAACATCTACAGCTATACATGTACATACAGTGTATACGTATCTACATATATATCCTCATACAAACAAGTCTGCC
>JAQQZU010000015.1:440278-457778 GCA_030068025.1 Parauchenoglanis punctatus
ACAACCGCTCAACTAAGTAAAGAGAAACAACAGTGCATCATTATCCAGTCTCTTTTAAAGTCATAAAAATAAAGAAAAACACTGAATTAGAAGGTGACCCCAAACTTTTGACCGGTAGTGTAGATAGTATTAACACCAGATGTTTAAATGGTCATAAATGCTAACGTATATAACAGTGTATAGATACCAGCTGTTTGTTATTTATCTCTTTTTAGGCACTTAGTTTGTTGTGTTTATGTGTTAATATGTAATAATAGCTTTATTACACACACTCACTTTGCTTGCTTTTTTGCGAGTATGTATTTCTGCATTAATTGAGGTGTAAAGTGTACATACAGGCGGTGTGTTTATCAGACAGTGGGAGATGGAGGTGACGACTCAGCCTGGACGCTTCGCTCCCTCTGACTTCCAGACCGGACTGTACGAATGCTGTGACGACTGCGGGACATGTACGCTCATTTATTATGCAACTCCCAGCACTCACTTTCTGTCTGCAAACTTACAGCATACATTTATTATTATTATTATTATTATTATTATTATTATTATTATCACTTTCTGAGCACCGCAGGATAATTAATGAACTCATTTATCACAACATTCAATTTAAACATAGAGTCACATTATGTAAGTTTGAATGTTTTTTTGTTTTTTTTAATGATGTTCTGATTTCTGATTGGCTGACACACATGAATCTGCACTTGTTTGGTTTGAGCAGTGATCAGATTTTCCATCGTGGAAATTAGGAATCCGATTATTTAAAAAATGATGTCAACTTCCTTATAAGTTGAGTTAAAATCTGGTGTCCACCAACATCCTCAACTCAGCCTTTTAATCTGCTTTAGTTCATGCAGTGGCTTCTCAGCGTCAGCTTACACTTTTCACAAAAAGAGGTGATAAAGCAGTGACTATTTATAAATATTTTTGTTATAAAATAATTATTATTTTTCTTTTTTTTATAAAAATCTCTCATTTTATTTAATAATGAGTGTTTAAAAATGCTCATTAATGATAATAAAACTCCTAGCAGACAAATAGATTTATTACTTCCCGGTGTTTTGGTCCTTTTGTTATGCTATAGATTTTCTGAATACTACAGGAGGAATAATTAACCATCACTCTCAGTATCAGTGATGATTAAATGAAGCTTATTAAAACAGGAGATCAGATACTTTTATCATCTTTGGGTTCTAAAGGGTTAAAACTTTCCTTTATTGTAGGAAAAAACACAATCCTGAGAGTTTATATGTTACTGAGAAGTGTTTAAGTGTTACTGTATTCCGTATCTCTGTGTGTGTGTGTGTGTGTGTGTGTGTGTGTGTGTGTGTGTGTGTGTGTGTCTCTCTCTCTCTGTGTGTGTGTGTGTGTGTGTGTGTCTCTCTCTCTCAGGTGTGTATGGGTATTTCTGTCTCCCGTGTCTGGGCTGTTCCATCGCCAGTGATATGGGGGAGTGCTGTTTATGTGGACTGGGAATGCCCATGCGCAGTGTGTACAGAACCAAATACAACATCAGGGTCAGTCACAGAGTCACGCGGAACTCACCACCAGGAACCCCAAAAAACCCAGAAATTAAATTTCTGACAACTCACACTTTCAGAAAAAAACAAACCAGTTCCTAAAGGGTTCCAAGCGTCCCGTGATGGGCCGCTGCTCCGCTCAGGGTGTTTCCCGGGATTCGCTCTGAATCCTGAGTTCCCCTGACCAGGATAAGCCACTCTTAGCTTTCTGAATGGGAAACACTCGGCCATAGGGTTCTACATAGAACCAGAAGAACTAACACAGGAACCTTTACAGGTCGTTTTGCTCTGAATGATTGATATTGATGATTTCTCCTGGACGCTTAGCAGGTTCTGCCTGTATGACAAACTGAAGAACCTTAAGGGTTTTTTTTAATCATTTAAGGCATTAAGGGATTTAAATTCTGATTTATTTTTTTTTACCTTATTGTAAAAACTGAAGTCATTTTCTGACTGCTGAAACACAGAAACCTAAAAAAACCTTATTTCCTTTTCCGTCATGCTCAGATCTGACATTTGAATCTGCATGAGATGAACTGAAGAGGAAGGAAAAATCTAGAACCCTTAATGTTTTTTTCAGGTTCTATGCAGAACCGTACAGAAAAGAACCGTATTTCCCTCTCAGAAAGGTTGCCAAATTAGAATTATGTTAGGCAGGTAAGAACGCGACGAATGCTGTGAGAACTACAGGAGGATGAACTATACCTGTTACTCACTCTACACTTCTACACTCACTTCTATTCCTGCCAAAAAGGTGGACATTCTATAGACAAAGTAATAAATTCCAAAATCAGCAGGTCTTCTCTCCCTCTCTCTCTCTCTCGCTCTCTCTCTCCCTCTCTCTCTCTCGCTCTCTCTCTCCCTCTCTCTCTCTCGCTCTCTCTCTCTCTCTCTCTCTCTCTCGCTCTCTCTCTCTTATTAACCTTCCATCGATTCGTCTGGCAGATGATTTCCTCCCAAGAATCAAACATGAGCACAAGACTAAGCTTCAGAGGCCTGACTCAGTGATCACCAACACAGAACCTAGAGAAGCGAGAGGGAAATGGAAAACGCCTCCCGTTGTTCTTTCTTTCTTCAGCGTTTCCGCGGCGCTTCTCGCAGCCGTCACCGCGTCATCGGCGCACATCACGCGCTACTCAGGCTGAACACGCCGCCTTCATCGACAAGCACAAATATAACTCAGGAATCTGAGATCTGCTGCGGCTGTCTCGCTTAAATCGAGGTCTCTTCCTCATGCCATCTCTCCTCTCCTGCACAGGTTCGATCAGTAAGAGGCAAAACACACACACACACACACACACACCTAGGAAGTACGCGAAGGGCACCTGACGGCCACCGTACGCTCTAATACACGCTTGGAGAGGGAGGGGTAAGAGAGTGGGGCTTTAAGGTACAATTTATTTATTTGAAAAATGACACATCATACTTTTTATCTGTTAAAAGGAATGCTGTGGACCATCTTTCTGATATTACAGCAGCTATAAACAGTCATTCCTGCACCCACAGCTTGCCATGTTACAAAGAAACCGCAAAGAAGCGTTAGAGTAAACTCTGTCCTGAAGAGTAAAGTCTTCAATTGTCTAGAATTGTTCTTCATTCATCTGCAGTTCAAAAAGCACAAAGAACGCTAACTGTTATTCCGTTAGCACGAGCTAACAGATGCACGTGATCGGCTGCCGTTGCTCCGATTGTCCCTGAACGCGTCCTGGACAGCAACAAAGGACCAACTAATCGAGCGCATCACTGCCCTGTAGCTGGATAATCATTATGAGACTCAGTTTGCAAATCACGCTGAACAGTAAAGCTCTCTGCCGCTAGGCTAATGGATAAAGACGACGCTGTAACTGCAGAGACGAGCGCTTTTCATTACTTCATTCTTCCTCTCATCTCTCATTTTATACATTTTGTTAACATTTAACAGGCTGTACAGGTACAGGAGTCATTTCTGCCTGAAAACGAATGCAGCTGAAGCTTTTCTGCAGCGGAAACGATGTACGCAATCCGGTCGCAAGCGCTCAGGCCTGGGAACAAGGCTTCTGTGGTTTAAAACCAGACTTGCACAGCAATGGAGCGCTGTTTAGCTTTGCGGTGCAAATAACATCCATCTCACGCAGAAATGCACGGCTAAAAATCTTAACGAATGTTCGCAGGTATTTCCGCATGAGGACGTGCCATGCATCAAAAAAAAAAAAAAAAACCTAAAGAAAGAAAGAATAACGCTGTTCTTCGCCGCTTTATTGTCGACACCATGATGCTAAAAATAAATAAATAAACGGATGAACAACCAGTTTGCATTCAGGCATAAAAGGGACGTGTGGTGTTGATTACGCAAATTAATCCACAGTTCAAAAGGAATCTTTACGCATATGCGGGAAATTAGATCAGGAACCTGGAGTCTGAGTGACACCGCAGCGTGTTTGTATCAGTATCAGTCTGTCGACGGAAACTGCATCAACAATCGATTTCTAAACACAGCGCGCAATGCTCGGGGCCGACTCGCATGACGTCTGCAGACGGCCCGGTGTTGCGTAAAGCGGCTTCACCGCAGACGAGAGACAGACGTGTCCGTCTTTAGATGCATGGATGTTTTCCCCTCGTGTATCAGACACGCCTCACTCCGTAAATCGTGAAATTCAGAGTGAGCATTTCCTGCGAGCAAACCACAGGAACAGAATGAAAGCCTGTTATTTTTCAAACAGAGGAACCATTTTCCAACTGCAAGTCAGCTTCGATTTACTCAAACACACATGAAGCAGGAAGGGCTGCTGGGACGCAACCAGTCAGAACTCGATTTAACAGCGTGGAATCAAACGCAGGAGCTGAGAGGACGAGGATACGACCGAGTCATGCTCGCTGCAAAAGAACAAACAACACGCTGGTTATGTTCAGTGGAACCATGTGTGGTTCTCTTCCCACCCAGGAGGAATCCTCCACAGGGATGAAACACTCTGTGTGTGTGTGTGTTACAGTAAAACACAGAGTAACACAGAAGCCTGAAGATGATTAGTTTCCTCTAACAGCATGTCCCGGTGTGCTTTACTCCTCTTACACCACAGCAATTTGCCAACATTATCAATCTGATTATTTATTAAAGAACAACAGGACGTCCTTTTATCTCTTTACAGTTACGTTTAATGCTCATGAAGTTAGTCAGTTCTCACTTACATTATAGCAGCTATAAACGGTCAAACCATCATCATCAGCTTCTCTTTGCTCTCTCTCTTCAAGTTAATAAGACGCAGTTTGTTCCCGAGAAACCGCAAAGAACATACATGTAAACCCCTCCGTCCTGAAGATGTCGGAAAACTTCCAAAGTCCCAGCTGGAACTCTGACCGAGTTCAAAACTTCACCATATCGACGGTCCCTGTGACACACATCCGTGCATGAGCTGCTGCTATAGAAACGCTAACATGTCAGTACATGAATATAATCCTGCGCTACCGTCAGAGCTGCTGTTATAGAGAATTAATCAACACCTTCTGGCCAATCAGAATGCAGTGGGATTAATACGGATAGGAAATGCGTATTGTTGCAAAACCTTATTTTCTTTGATGGCGTATGGATATGGCGAAACGCCTCAGGAAGGTGTAAAGTAACTGGAACTACTTTTTACTGTTGGAAAAGTTGAAGAAAAGTCCATCAGAACAGTTTTGGGAAGACTTTCTGTCACGTCTGTGTCACCGAAACAGCAGGATTCTTCCTTCATCTGTTTTATAGCTGCGTCATTAAATGTTTACTTAAATTCAATCAGCGAGTTTTGAGAGCGCTCGGAGTTTCCCCCAAAGGTCGGCTCACCTTCAGACCACCCCGAGGTCAGACGGAGAGAGAACATTTCAGGAAAGAACAGCTGACGGAGGACGTGACGGAGGGAGGACAATGCCTCGCATAACACCTCTGCTACACACGGCTTTTAATAACGTCACAGCAAAATTCTCCGCACTCCTGATGTCGCTTTAACATTCATCATTTAACCTGCCGACAGCTGCGAAGATCCGACACGCGGCTGAGAGCACCTCCCAAAATCCTGTGAGTAAATCACAAAGAAGCACGCCTGTGTAATATGGCTTCAATAGATGGAATGTGTAATTTTTTATTACACCTCTTAGTGCAGTTGTGAAATCCTTTCCTGAAGAATCTGATCTAAACACTAAAGCAGGACATGATATAATGTAAAGTAGAGCTTCACGAGAACTTTGTGTCATCAGGATAAATAACAGGAAAGCCTACAGAGGAGGCAGGACCTGCTAATAAACGCCGCTTCATTTCAGGTCGTCACCTCTGACGAGCGAGTCTGGTAATACTTAACTCTCACAAGTCAGAGTGCTGTAAGAGCACAATAAATTCACTGGAATGATTAACATGATAGGAATGTTTGGAAGGCCATGTGTTAGCAAAAAAAAAATAGGGGGTGGGGTGGGGGGTTGTTTCATTTCCCGAGGTGGAGGTGGGCGTTTGAGGTGCCACGCTCAGACGGACGTTTGCTTCCTGACAGGACTGAGGGAGAATTCCGAGGCGAGTAGAGGCCAGGATCGGGTTTATCCAGCTGAGCGAACTCTTAAACATTCCTCCAATTCGTCCTCCACCTTCCTCCCTAGGGTTCCTAACAAGCAGAACTTGGGGTTAAGATTGGGAAACTTTCCAACATTCCCAGTCGGGTGAATAAGCAAAGGACCGACGGCAGGAGAGGGAAGCAGTGTGGAAGGGAAGGGGGAGCAGGAACAAGTCCATGGGAGTTCTGGGAATACGACCTGTTAATGAACAGCAGGCCTGAGCCGAGCTCGCGGTGTGTGTGTGTGTGTGTGTGTAAGCACGTATCTTTCTGTGTAATCACCCTCCAGCATGTCAGCATCTGTAAGTAGTTCTCCATATGTTCCAAAATAAAGGGATATATACGTCGATGTGAGCGGCGCGATGCTCGAATACGAAGGCGCTACAATCTATAGTGCAAGGCATCTGCTAAATGCTATCACTCAACACACACACACACACACACACACACACACACACACACAGTCTCTCTCTCTCACTTCTGATATCTGTCACCGAGTGTTAAACGCTGATTAAAATATTTACCCAACATCGCAATGACTTTGATACAAAAGGGTATAAAAGGGTTCCACATGGAACCTTTTGGGAGATCGTAATCCTGTATGTACAAGCTGGTTGAAGAAAGACTGACCAAAAACTTACACTCTCAAAAAACCGTACAGAATCTTACACTTCAGGATATAAACTATATTCTGAAATCATTGGGGTAAGTCATTATGGTGACGCCATTGAGTAATCGGGTGGAACCTTCTAGTCAATGGGATCAAATACGCAGGTTGCCGTGTGGTACCCTCCAGTCATGAGGATAAAAACATTGTCACCGGGGTTAAAAACCTCAGTTACAATGGTGGGACCCTTGAGTACTGCAATAAAATGTACTGCAATAAAATCATTGGAGTAAAATCCTCAAGTTATCCTCCAGTCTTGGGATGATGCTCATGAGGCATTGGGGTGACACCCTCGAGTCAAACGGGGATGGAATCTTCCACTCATTGGGGTAAAATCCCCAAGTCATTGGGGTAAAAACATGCAGTCAGTGTGGTGATGCCCTAGGGTTATTTGGGGGGGTCTAGAATCATTGGGGTAAAATCCTCAGGTCATTATAATGACACCATTGAGTCATTGGAGTGGAACCTTCTTGTCAATGGGATAAAATACTCAGGATGCTGGGAGGGTAAAAATATTATCATTTGGGGTTAAAAGGTTCCAGTTACTATGGTGATACCTTTGAATACTGCAATAAAATCCAGAGTCACCAGGGTAAACTCTTCGAGTTGTTGGTGTGACACTCCCAATTTTTGGGGTGATGCCCTTCAGTAGAGTAATTGGGGTGGAACCTTACAGTCAGTGGGGTGGAATCCTGAAATCATTAGGGTGGTACTAACGAGTCACTGGGATAAAAGCTTCCAGTCAGTGGGGTGATTCCCTCGAGTTACTGGGGTGGTAGTCTGGAATCACTGGGGTAAGATCCTTAAGTCATTATGGTGACACCCTCCAGTTACTGGAGTGGTACCCACAAATTATTGGGGTCATGGAGAGTAAAAACCACAAGAAATTAGGGTGGTACCCTCAAATCTTTGGGGTGGTTTGGGGCAAAATCCGCAAGTCCCTGGTATAGTGCTATCTCAATGACATCTTTTGCATTTTTAAGTACCTGCTTGAAAAAAAAAAAATGAAGTTTCCATATATCATCTTAAAGTTCTTCATTCTTCAGTCTGACTCACTGGGAAACTCTACAGGGTTTTATGTAGAACCTTGGAAAAAACAGTTCTAGCTTTCTAGCTGGGTTCTACTTGAAACATTTTTTTTAAAATAATTAAACACTGTTGTAGAGTTTTACATAGAAAATCACGACAAAGCGAAACACTTTATGGGTCCATTTTTATAATAGAGTTCTTTTGTTCTTGCTTCTAAGAGTGCATTTAAAACCTGCTTAAGGTACGGTCCTTGAGTTTGACCCCTGAGTGAACACTTGCATTATTGTCCCTTTTTTTGCCAGCGTATGAAGTGATGGGAATGACTCCTTTATTCCTGAACCTTCTCCAACACATGAATAACCTCTAAATGTTTTCAATAAAAGACTTGAGTCATGGCCTTCTGACTGAAATGACCACAAACGCTAACACGACAGTACGATTGCTTCTTTTTAAGATGAGCCGTGACCAGCTTGCGAGAGACAGCGTGGTGTAACGTAGTTGGCAAGAAGTTGCGGCAATGCTGGCAGGGCAAACCATGACGGCCAGACGTTACGCAATCAGACAAAAAGCATCATTTGTACATAGTGATGTTCAAATCGAGCCGTCTTTATGATCAGTCCTGAATTTTGGGGTGAGCATGCGAAGCTGCTTGTTGTGCTGCGGCGAGTTTAACGTCCTTCTGCGCTTGAGGAAGCACGCGAGTTCCCTTATGCAAGCTGTTTCCTGAGCTGGCCTGGCATGGGTGAAATGTGACACCGTTATGTCCAATATATCATGGCAAGTCTCGTGCGTGGAGGCCAAATGCAAAGCTGCTTGCATGTTTTTTGGGTTGAAGGACTACTTACTGTAACTTTGCATTTTCCAAATGAGCTTGAAAAAGGATTTAAACAAGCTCTAATATGCAGCATGTTCTGTCGTAGTAATTTACCCAGCAGGCAGGCAGGCGCAGACAGAGCCAGATTTAGAATGCGTCAGTTAGAACCGTCATAAATAAACCATAAAGTCTCTAGTGGAACATGTACAACTGAAGCCTGCTGCTGTGCATCTTGAGGACCTTCATTATGGTGCCACACATTTTTAGTGTTCAGTAATAACACGGATATAGATATACACCTGTCCTTGACTGGGAGAACATGAAACGTGTTTGGACAAAAGGTCAAAGGGAACAACGAAAATGGCATTCGACTGTCCTTCCAAGCGTAGACGGAGGTTACTTAGAAGCAATCGAGGGTGGAAATGTCACGTTTTTCACTTGAGTGAATAAATCTCAGGTTTCAAAATGCTAAAGCAGGATTAGTTGTCCAGTGGAGGTGTGTAATGTGTAATTATCTGGAGTTTCTCTGGGAATATTTTAGTCTCAATCTGTTGTGTCACTCACATGACTGCACAGGTTATTAAATGTTCTATAAACTGAGCAGTAGAAATGACTACAGGTAATAAAAATCCAGTCTGAACTGACAGGAAGTTTTTTATTCAGTGTAATGACACTCCAGGAAGCGTTCATGGTTCACTATAGAAGTGCAGAATATACTGTAGACAGCGACGCTTCCAGGGGTTTTGAGGAAGCTACTGACAGTTACAGGTACATGTTAAGGTCACCTGATCTACTTATGATGGAACGCAGCCACACCCCCTACAACAGGCACTGACAATAAAGACCAAAACAACCAGTGTGTTATAATGAAGTATATGAGGTACACATGGAATATTTCATTTTAGTGTTATGTGTGATTAAAAAAAGAGATGTACTGCCCCTCCTCCAGGAACGCTACTTAACACAGACACGTCTGGAAAACTAATCCCATCCGAACAGCACTTAAGAGACTCCAGATCAAATTATTTGCCTCGGATGTGCTTTCTAGAGAAGACAGGGCTTGCCATCATTTTAGACATGTTCAGATAATCCTACAAAAGCATTTTGGACAAAATTTTTTTTTTTTTAAAAAAAGCACCTACAGCGTCCGGACCCTTCGTTAGTTCTCTGTAAAGGCCACATCACATCACGTCATATCACCGCACACACTGTAGGAAACGTCTCTTAATCTGAGCACTAATCATAAACACACACGCTGCCTTACCATCCGTCCAGCTCCAGCTCCAGCAGAGACTGGGTCTTCTCTGAGTTACACTGCAAACACCACATCCTTCCCTCCGGCTAACACACACTCCTGTAAAGATCCACGCCGGACCGCAGAGGACGGCCAGCTTCGAAATCAGACCCGTAACTCACACACGCCATTTCTGCTCTCCAGGTCTTCCTCTCTCTCTCTCTCTCTCTCGCTCTCTCTCTCTCTCACTCTCTCACACACACTCTTTCTTTCCTTCCTTCCTTCTCCAGCTCTGCTCTGTCCCACTCATGAGGAGCGAGTGTGATGAAAGGAGGGGGGCCTCTGAAGAAAAAAAAGAAAGGGCATGTGAATGGAAGGACATGAGGAAGGGAGGCGGGACTCGCTCGGGAAGCTCCGACTCCGAGCCAAGAGCTGATGGATGGTGAGAACAGGAATGGTTTCGGAACGAGCCAACGCAATCCACGACGATGAGAAACAAACAGAGACAGAGAGAGATGGAAGAATGAAAGTAAAAGAATGAAAGGTTGTTTGTGTGCCTCTGTGAAGGCAGTGGAAGAATGTTAGTGTGGGTTGAGAGAGAGAGCGCGAGAGAGAGAGAGAGCGCGAGAGAGAGAGAGAGATGAACGTCTATTAATAGAGCCTTCAGCAAACAGGGACAGAGAGAAAGAATGATACACCTGGCTTTACGTTGTCCTACATTGCTGCAGACTTTCTTGCTCTAGAACCAACTCAGCAGAACCGCGAGACGTGTTAAAGGAAAGGAAGATCTTTTAGGTGAAATTTTTTGAGAACCCTAAAGTAGAATCTGCAACAAAGGAATGAAAAAAATCCAGCAATATTACATCGTAAATAAATAAGAGCTATCTCAATAGTGGAGCAAACCACTCAGCGCCTCAGGGGGGTGTTCAGGACTTTTCCATTATTTCATTTGTGTGTTTGCTTTATAAATTTTTGATTTAGTTGATTTAGAATATAAACATGTCGGTATAATTTAACTAATGCACCAAAAAAATAATAACGGATGAAAAAGAAGGGATTCAGTAAAGAACAGAAAGCTGTATTTAACAGATAGATGAAAAAAAGGGAACTAACTAACTAACTAAATAAATAAATAAATAAATAAATGTTATATTTATAGAGCACTGCTCATACACAGAAGCTGAAAGTGCTGTAAGATCAAGTTTAAAAAAAAATTACAGGGTAACAGGATTTAAATATGAATTTAAATAAAAATGAAAAATGGCATATTTATTTGAATAAAATAAAAATAAAAATAAAGCTAAACTATGAATAGAAAAACGAGCAGAGATAATCGTACGCAAACCTGTATAGCACTTAGAATAAATAATAATAAATTTCAAGGCATTGTAAAATAATTAAATAAAATTAAATAAAACTAAAAAATGTGAAAATAGAAGAAGTTTACTTTAAATTAAATTAAAAAGCATTTTGACAGTTTAGAAGCATCTCTATAGAAATATGTTTACAAAGTTATTTTTAAAACTTGACAAATTTAGATTTTTTTTGTTGTTGTTTTACAGATTTCTCTTTTCTCTTTTGGTTCTCCTGTATCCTTAAATCTGATGCCTTTACGAACATTTTGTCATCTACCACAGCGCACTTTCATGCTAGCACGTTCATGCTAGTTAGCTAGCTAACATGAAGCTACACTCCTGATGTCACACTGAGTAGGAAAAACGTAGTTCTTCTCCAACAGCTCCTAAATGAGGTCCAAATGGAAGTTGTCATGGTTACTAAACAGATTTTAGTGGCTTTTATGAGCAAATATTTTAGTTAAGACCTGAGCCTTGCTAAACGTCTGTGGCTAACGACGTAGCTGGTTCAGCTAGCTAGGTTCAGTGAGGTTTAACTCACACAGGAACCTACAGCAAGATCAACATTTCTCTCAGGTTTATTTCTAAATTGCTGAAAACAATCACGCTTACATTTGCTGCAATTAATAAATAAATAAATAAAACTAATATATCTGCATATATAATGAGGCTCTGCCATTCTGTCTGAAAATTGTGACTTATGAAGTCTTGAATGCTGCAAAGAACCAGGTTTTTAAGCAGAAAGAACCAGACCAAGAGCCAAAACCCAGAACCGAATCGACATTAGAATCTGATTCTCCAAAACCACAGCTCTTCTTCCATACGCTAAACGACACGGTGCTGTGATTGACGCATCAGCTCCAGTCCACACTGCTTTAGTCTGTTGTTGTGTGTGTGTGTGTGTGTGTGTGTGTGTGTGATTACAGAAGGTCTGATTGGGGCAGAAGGAGACGAGTGGCTGTTTGAAGTGTGATTATCCCCTGTGTCCTCAGAAACAGGAGTGCTTTTATTTAATTATTTATTTACTTATTTTGTGAATAACAGTAGAGAAGCAGGGAATGTAGAAAATAACTCCCAGATGGCAGCGAGGTTTTTACAAGGGCACCTTGGGATGAATCTGGCCGTGGACTCTAATTAGTAGCCTGGACGTTTCTCTTCAGAAGAACTGATTGCTTCCTTTGGCGCCACTGCATCCATAAGTTCAAACAACAGATTGCCAAAGGGGAAAAAAGCCTGCATGCATGCGTGCGTGTGTGTGTGTGTGTGTGTGAGAGAGAGAGAGAGAGAGAGAGAGAGAGAGACCAAATAACCCATTCAGAGCTGATAGGGCGACAGTGACAGCAGGGACGTGTGTGAGCTGGGGTCTGAGCAACGTGTCTATTTTAACCTGCTCATAGTGCTGTGCTTGTTTCTATAATCGGTAAGTACAGCTGTCCACACACACACACACACACACACACACACACACACACAATCACCTGTCACAGCAACATCCGTACATTAATCCTCCGTACATACTCACACACTCGTACACAGACACAGAATGACTTCATCCCATTTTCTAAACCAAACTCAGAACTGCATTCCAGCCAAACCACAAACCGGCCAACATGAAGATTTAGTCGATAACGTGGAGTCTGGAATCCGCTCCAGGCCCTTTTCACGCAATAACCACTCAGATACGGATCAGCGTATCGCCCTCTGACATTTCCACACAAGCATAAGTGACGTTGCGCCTCTCGTGCTGGGATTCCAAACCCCCATCTGGATCTCACGTCGTTCGCAGACCGCGTCGCTGCTCGTCGTCATGATGGCGTTCATTTACACTCAGTGTTCTAAAACGCTACTTCAGCTGGGCATGGAGCGCAGTCAAAGCCAGCAGATAACAACCTGAAATTATAATGATTAAAGAAATAAAGTGTAAAAACGTTATTGAAAATGCAGTTCAATGTGAATCTTAAGATATTGAATATATTAGTTCTGAATTCAGCCATGTTAGAGCAAGCAGTTCAGGAAAAACATCCTGGATGCTCAAAAACATACGCAAAACTTAACACGGGATTTTGGATTTATTGACCGCCAGTCATTTTGCAAAGTGTATTTCTTGAGCATGTAGATAGTTTTGGAACCAAACAGTTCTAGTGCCTTCTGAAAGGAGCTACCCTCTGAAGCTCCCTGAGAACTACACACCTTCAAGGCTTTTAGTTCTGTTTGCTCCACCAGTAGGAGCGCTGAAATGATGTAATGATGTAAACCGGCCGCTAGTCGCTATGGTGACGCCAGTAGCTTGCTTGTTTCAATACGAACGTGCGTCTCGTCCTCCAAAGTTCTTGTGTTGATGGGAAATCTAACAGCATCAGGATGTAAACTTGTCCACGTTCGTGTTTCGGACGCATGTTTCTATAGGAATGGATCATTCCACCTCACTGTAGAATGGGGGGAGACCAGGAAGTGTTATGTGCTGACTAACTTTATAAAGAGTAAATAAATTTGTGGTGGAAATAGCTGGTGACTGATTAAAATACAATAACATGTGATCAACCAATCACTGCACTCTTACGTCTCTCATGGTAATGCCTACCCTGACGTAGGCGTTAAAACGTTCTTCAAAATTGCATTCTCTACAATCGTCCCCAGTTCCTGAGGTGAGGAAACACAAAAGGGTACCTCGTCCAACAGTTCTAAGAACTATGAACAAGTTCGTCTGGTCCAAAAGCGCCCCATGATGCTGTAAGATTAAATGGGAACTCGTTTTGCTACTAGTGAGTATGTATAGCTGCTTTCGTGACCAGCCATTATCAATGAAAAACACACCTTTTTTTCCTTGTATATTAACTTTCAGCTATCTGACCTGCTCTGAATGTTGTGTTTTTCACACTGTAAGTCTGTAAATAATGTAAGACCGTAAGTTTGTCACCAAGAAGAATGAGAGAATTAATCCCAGTCCCACTGATAGAAAGTGTGAAAATAAAAGAATGTAAGTTTTGTTGGGCTTTAAGGCACTCTGAGCCTGCGTCTTGTCTTTTAGAAAGGCAGTAATAAAGCCAATGCTGGCTCGCTCCAAATAAACGATGATGTCATGGATGAAATTTCCAACTAGACATTTCCCCGAGTCTCGGAGCTCCAGCTCCACACACGTGCCTGAGCTATAACTAAACCCCAAAGCTCACATCGCTTCTGCCTCCTTTTAGCGGCGTTATAATTATTATCTGGATTTCAGCTAAACGATGAGTGACTGTCAAGTTCAGCAAGAAGGCAGGGGGAAAGTCTTCTCCTCCAGCTCACGCCGAGCGCCTTCCCGCCTTCCGGCCTACAAAAACAAAGAGCAGACCGAAAAGGAAAATGAGAGCAAGAAGAAAAATGAAATGAAAAAAAGAAGGGGGCCTCGCCCATGAGGGACGGAGTTGGATGTGTTAATGCAAACCAGCAGGGCTTGAAAAAAAAACAACAAAAAAACCCCTCTGACAATCCAGAGCTTTGTGTTCTTCAGCCCGAGCAGAGAGGCCTAAATAACAGCCGTCGCCCCTCTGATGTCATGCGCCATCTCTCATATTTGCTTGTGCTGGACGCGGAGAGAGGAACGAACGCGCTCGGGCTGGAAGCAATTAACAGCACTGATGTCATGATTCAACACAATGGCAGTCTTTAGGGGGAAAAATGTAAAAAGGAGAGGATGGAGGATTGGCGCCGTTAACTGTAAACGCTCCGCTCCAAGCTGCTCGTCATCCCAGTTTTCAGAAAGTGACTAAAATGCGGCTGCAAGTCCACCTCGGAGTCACACAGAACAACAGGAAGAGACAGCAATTAGAGGATGAGCCGAGTCGAGTCTCTGAAGGCGCAGGAAAAGCTGGAACAGATGTGGAGCCTCCAGGAACCTTCAGGGGACCAAGGACAAGATCAAAGATCAGGAAAGCTCACAATTCTGTTCACAACTTCCTCCTGTCGAGAAGAACGTCTGCACTGAAAACCGCTTCAGGCGTCGCTGCACCGATCACACGCATACACGTGAAAGCAGACGTGGAAAGAACAAAGACATGTTATTTTTCTGGTATCAAAAGTTTACACCATTTAAAGGGAAGCCAATATTCACACACACACACACACACACACACACACACACACACACACACACACTCTCTCACACACACACACACTCTCACACACACACACACACACACGTGATCTTTTGACCACAAAGCTCACTGGACATCCTGACTGACATCCTAAACTTTGACTCGTATCTGAATCACCGCCTCAAATGAGCTCCTAATAGCGTTAGAATTTAATACATTTAAGTGATTCAAACTTGATCCATATGAATGAATGAAATTTGATCAAGTGGTTAAGTTTGATTTATCAATTCAAAAGAATGATTCAATTCGAATGAATGTAAGTGATTTCAGTTCAGTTCATAAGAGTGATTCACATTTGATTCATGAGTGATTTAAATTGATCCATATGAGGGATTCATTTGATTAATCTGAGTGATTCATATTTGGTCCATGAGGGAGTCATTTGATTAATCGGAGTGATTTATATTTGATTCATATGACTGATTCAGATTTGATTAACATGAGTAATTCAGAATTGATTCATCTGAGTGAATCTCAGTGAACATGATTCCTATGTATGAACAGAGAAGCTCTCGTAGTATCACAGTGTGAATTAACGCCCTTCCTGTTTGACTCCGAGTCCTGCTTCATAGCTTCACGGATCATGTTTCTGAGTCAGGGTCGGGGTCGGGGTTCACCGGGTCACCGAGGGTCAGTGCCTACTCTGAACAAACACACAAACAAAACCAAAATGTCCAAGAATATAAACGAACAAAAAACAGCCTTTTATAACAAAGCACTTAAAGCCTCAATGTTCAGTTTCAAGGACATGAACTTCATTCCTGCCAAGAACCAACGGAGAACCAAAACAAGGTTGTGTTTCTGCTCAGAAGGAAATAAAGAAGTGTTCCGTATTTACACTGTGGCGTTTATGTCTAAAGAGCAAATAGAACATGAGTCACGATTCAGTTACTCAACAGCAGCGCTGCACAAATCCACGGCTCTGTGTGTCCGCAGAGAGAAAAAATAAACACAGCACAGCGGGAGCACATGACACAGCAATACACACACGCACACACACACACACACACACAGGGAAGCGCACACAACTCCATCTGCTGTCCCGCTGCTCATATTGCACTGCTTTGGATTTTTCTGTCTTCTAACCACTTCTCTCCACTGACACTGAAGCGTTGGACTCCAGAAAGCGGAATCTATCGTTATTAAACAGTGCGCAAGGTGAAGAGCGCTGTCTACGCTAAGCACGTCACTGCTCTGTCACTGACACACTAACATTAACTTAGTTCAATATTCTTTAAGCCTAAAACAACGCAGAACCTTTATACGCTAAACTGGAGCTAGTTACAGCGTTCAGGAAAAAGTTCCATACAGCACCGTAAAAGGTTCTTTGCGTCGTACATTAGCGGAGAAAAATTAAAAGACGCGACATCTCAGCGTTTCCTTTAAAAATGCCAAGAACTCGTGAGGAACCTTTTTAAAAATGTAAAGGTTTAGCTTCAGGCTGATTGGGTCGTTAAATAACAAACAGCAGCATAAAGAAAAAATAATGTTAAGTTCCATTACGAGATTTTAAGAACATTCAGTTCCAAGCTTAAATATTTCTAGAAATAAACAAAAATGTATGTATAAAAATTTACTGAAAATAGGAAAGTTCTTCTAGATTTATGTACAAAACATAGACGTGGCTATAGAACAGGGTTCGGCAGCGTGCTTTAGTCTGACTGGGTCTTTTAAAAAAAAGGTAATTAGAGCGGATTTTGTTTTCACGGTAAAATGACATTTAATCGCATTGCAGGATTTTACAAAGCCATTTTTTATGAAAAAAAGAAATTAGAAAAATGCAAACAATCAATCAATTCAATAAAAATAAAAATCCTTAGAAAAATGTCTTAAAGGTTATTAGGATGAATAATAGTTCTACAGAGAACCATTACAGATCCCCAAAGGGACAACCTGCAGAACGCTTAAAGGTTCCCGAACAGTTCCTGAACTTGAACTTGAGTTGATTACCGACACGTTCCACGCAACTGCAGCTAAAACGCAGACTTTATCGAGGGAATACATTTTCAGACGAAACAAAAGAAGAGAACCTTACGCTAGATTGAGAACCCTGTGAAAAGTTTTATGTGGAACTTTTAAAAAGTTTCTTTGCTTCATTACTCAACATAAAACCTCTCATGTTCCTACTGTGTGTTTCCCAGAAGGGGTTCTCTGTAGAATGGTTCAGGGAGGTAAGAACCTGCCTAGAATTGGTTTCTTTT
>JAQQZU010000015.1:519926-535216 GCA_030068025.1 Parauchenoglanis punctatus
TACAAAAGTTTATAAATGGAAGTTGACATTTTAAACAAGGAATATTTATGAATTTTATAAATAATAAAAATTGAAATCCTAATTTTTTTTATTTAAAATCCACCAAAATTTAAGTCATATTTTAAAATTGCTTAAAACTCAGATCCTGTTTTTGGCACAAAATTAATTCCATAAACTATAAAAAGTTCATTTTAAACCTTAGAACAGCAGAGTGCGTGTTAAATAATCCATAAATGAAGAAAATAAGCACAGAACTCGGTACTAACCGAGGTATCCGGGTTCCACTACGTACAGCGTGCTGTTTGGAAGCCGCGACGCTCCCTTCATACCCAGAGCTCAACACTGCGTTAAGGTGCAATCAGCGTGTCTCATTAACATATAAACAATAAACATTGTGTTTGGGAAATAATCTGACAGAAAAGATGAGCTACAAAAGTAAATTAGTGAATAAAAGTAAATAAATTAGATCAGAAAATAGTTTTCATTTACAGATCACCTGCCTGAGGTAGAATCTGGAGTTTCATTAAAATGCAGTAATGTAATGATTCGAGGGGCGGAACCTCATAACCATCAGTGGATCTGCTAACTCCCAATAAGGGGCGGAACCTCATAACCAGCTGCCAATCACACAAAGAAATAGTAATGAAGATGACTGACGCCTCAAACGTAAACACATCAGCGACGCTGGGAATCGCTCGCAGCTTGATCAAAAGGGCAAATATTACTAACGTGATATGAAAAGAAGGGGGCGGGGCTTCCATTAACATCTGAGCTCCTACTCAACTGTCAATCATTCCACGTTCATGTATCGATTGCGTCACCTACCATTTTCTTTATTGGTTGAGAAGAAAAAAAAGGGGCTTATAGCATATTTTATGTGAACTTGTAAAACGTGTGTAAATGTTGATGTTTCTGTCGACGTGTGCGTTAAGTGAAGGATACTCTTGTGATCCAGGACGATGTTGGTGTGTCCGTGCTGAAGGGCGAGGACCGTGGAGGTGCTGGGTTCGAGCTCGGCCACGGCAGAATACAAATCTCCTCCAGGAGTGACGACGCTGTTCTTCAGCTGGAGCTCGTACTGATCACACGGCATGGAGAGCTCTGAGAAACCAAGCAGACCTCATCAAGCGTCACCAAGCATCAGCACGGCTTTCAAACACACCACTTTATCTCATCCATAACACAGACCTGTGATCTTCCCTTGCCGGATTTTCTGCACCCTGTACTTGATGGAGGTTCCGGCGAGCAGGTAGACGTCATAGGCGGGACTCAGGAGGATGTTCTCCAGAATCAGCAGTTGCACCTCGGCAGCTCCAACATGCTGTAAAACACAGAGGGACATCAGAGGGAGGTCAGAGGTCGGAGGGAGATCACGCAGATGTTTATATCACTGTACATTTGTTTATTTGCAATACAAACCTACACTGCCGTGGAAGTGTACTACTAAAATAGAATAAAATAATAAGCTCTCCTTGTACAATCTTCTGTGGATCATAAAAGGAATATATAAAAGGAATATTTTATAACTCAAATACTGTTTGCTTTTCCATGACATTTGAAAATTCAAAAGCAAAAACTGTTTTAGGAAAAGGAATTGAAATAAATTGACTAATTTGCTTTTTTCTTATTTTTATGTCTTTTTTTATTAACTATTAATTTGTAAATGGAATATAAAAATAAAAGTTAAAAAAAAAAAAAACTGTAAAATTAATATTATAGTTAGAATTTCACAAACTGGATTTTACTGAATTGGCTTTATTTCCCGTGGCTGAACCTTACAGAGTGCAGCAGGATTCAATTAAAATAATTTTTTAAAAAAATGAAAAAAGTTTGAAATGGAAGTAAATACCAGTGACTGAACAAATACAAAAAAGAATTGCTATGATATTAACTTGCCCTGCTTTTTTTATTTTCTAAATTAACCACCATTTATTTTACATTTATGAAAACACAGTGTAGCTCTACTGCTAATTATTATTCCGTTTATGAGGCAATAAAACATTACAACCTTATTAATATTCATTATAGCCTCATTAATATTCATTGTTGATTCCCTGATGGTCATTATAGACTCACTAATATGAACGATGCGCTTATTAATATTCATTACGGAAGCTTTAATAGTCACTACATGCTCAATAACATTAGTTATATAATCATTAATATTCAATGACTGTACAGATCGAATTGTATCAAATCCTGGATTAATTATTCTGGATTATTTTATGGTCTTCTTTTATTCGATGTTAACAGATCGTTTACTGTATGTTTCCGAACGAGGATATCAGGCAGCGTCAGCTCTTCAGAATCCGAGCGCAGGATTAAGGTGTGTGTACCGTGTACAGCGGCTCCTGGATTTTAGCCTTCAGCTTTGCGTGGCCAGTTTTAATCCCAGACACCAGGATGATATCTCCCTGTTTCCCCACTCTCTCCATCTCCGAGATGTACACCGGCGGCGTGTAGGTCGACTCGGAGAACTTCAGCACTCTGAGGGAAAAAAAAAACAAATCGCTTGCATGAGTGGCTTCTGAGTAAATCATAATAATAATAAACACCGTGTCAGATCAGGGATGATAAAGGACCATTTTCACTGAACAACAACATCTGGAGCATGTAGATAAAGTTAGAGTTAGAGTTAGTGTGTGTGTGTGTGTGTGTGTGTGTGTGCTCTCACCGTAAGGAGCTGTACGAATCGGGGAACTTGGCCGTCTCCGTGCCCTTCACGAGGCTCCAGTCGAACACCAGACCAGCCAGCGTGCTGAACGTGTTTCCTGCACAAACACCAAGTTCACAATTGCAAAAGTAAAAAAAAAAGACTGAAAAACAATTATTTCTTATGTTACATTTATAAAGATTTATACAGAATGTTAAGCTGCTTCTAGTCAGCTTGTAATTATTAAAAACTATTATTTTTAATAAACGTTTAATATACTGATATTTTTAATATCTTTATTTTCATTGCTGGTAAAAGTTTTGCTTTTTGATTTAACATTGTTAAAGTTGGCAAATTTTAACATCACAGCAGGTGTTTAAGACTTTGCAGCTATTAAAAAAAAAAAAATTTAATAAAAAGATATGGTATGAGAAAGCTGCGCTGGGACACACTACAGACCAGGCGTTGGGCCCGCGCGCGGAGATTAACACAAACCATACACTGCTTTCTCACACTTATATTACAAGAAAATAACAGAAATAATGAAAACAAAAGTAACTGGGTTTTTTTTTTTTTTTAATCCGAGGGTGGGTACAAACTTCTGTACTGCTTGTAGTGTAATTTATCACAAATGTCTATATTATTAATATTATTAACATTATAATCGTCACACCGTCCTACTGAACATCAAACCTTTCCTTAAAACATTTCTTTCTTTAATTTAGTTCCAGAAACACAATCAGATCTTTACTGGAGTCTGAAAAGTAAGTGTTAATGCATGTAGGGACGCACGCACGCACGCGCACGCACACACACACACACACACGCGCACACACACACACATACACACACACACACACACACACACACACGCGCACACACGCCCGACTGGCTAAACAGGTGTGTGAGGGGGTGTGTTTATAAGTAAATGTGTGTGTTTGCAGTAATGCCTGTGGCTTGTTAGTGTTGTTTTAAGCACATTAATGAGTTCTCTCTCTCTCGAACACACACACACACACAGACACACACACAAAATACACACATAAAATCCACATTTTACCGCTCACTGATCACTGTTGTGTCACAAAAGCTCAAACACAATACACACAGACACACAGACACACCCCGAGGCTGCAACTAAAAACCCTTGCTTCAGGTCACACTCTATCTACTCTTACATAATTGTTTGTTGATGTGAGATAATAAATTATTATTGTTACTATTATTATTATAAATAATTGTGATAAGTGATGTCCTTATGCACTTCTGAGAGCTGATAGGGGCGTGTTTATTAATGACTGTGTATATTAATGAATCTGTGCACCCTGAGATTTACACACAGCGACAGTCATCCGGTTCCGTAACGAACAGGTTTAAGGTTTAACAGACCGCACCTTTCAGAGCACGAGCTGGAAGGAAAACGTTCCTGTTAGCACTTCAGATGAATTTTGAACATCATTACTCTGATTTAAACAAAAATAATCTGAACATATTTACACCTGTAGAGGAAATATCTCTGCGTCTCATCAAACCGTTTCTAGGTACACACAATCAGACACGCCTCCCTATTAACCAATCAGCACACAGCACCGAAGATAGGCACATGAGCAGCACTAGATCTCACGTTTACCCACAATCCACCTCTGTGCCACTTTTACCCATAATGCTCCCCGTCTGTGCCAGGTTTACCCACAATCCCCCACCCCGCCACGTTTACCCACAATCCCCCACCCCGCCACGTTTACCCACAATCCCCTCCCTGTGCCACATTTACCCACAATCCCCCCTCCCTGTGCCACATTTACCCACAATCCCCCCCTGTGCCACGTTTACCCACAATCCCCTTCTCTGTGCCACGTTTACCCACAATCCCCTTCTCTGTGCCACGTTTACCCATAATCCCCCTCTCTGTGCCACGTTTACCCACAATCCCCCTTTGTGTCCCTGTGCCTTTGCCCTGTTCAGTTATAAGTGTGTGTGAAAGTTTGTGCCCCCACTCTCTGAATCCAGTGCATGGATCATCAGCTCCAGGGGCGAGTCCTCCAGGTGGAGCTCCCGCGTGGTGGAGACGATCTGAATCTCATTGATGACGTCCACGATGGCGTCGCAGCGTAACACCTGCCCCGTCACTGAAACACACAGCGGGATGTTTTAGTACTGAGCTGATAGAAAAACTATCTATACTTTAGTAGTGACTCGTCTTTCCTCACCGATGTCCTCCGCTAGAATGATACTGGTGAGGCGCGAGAGCTGCGTGGAGCGAGCCTGAAGCACGGCTCTCTGAGAACATTGACGCTCATCCACATCTACAGATTCAACGCTCGCCACCTCGGGTCTGTTCGACGACCTGCAGACACACGTGCGCGCACACACAGATAAATAATCAAGGCATTTTGATTTTATAGTTAAATACTGAGTGATGAAGCCACAGCTGCTATAAAGTTATTCCCTCACCAGTCGCGCTTTTCCCTCTGAAAGTTAAATAAGCACAGCTTTATCACGTTAATGAGAATCTGTAAAAAACGTAAACTGCTTTCCTGGAGATTTACCTCTGATACCGGCGACTCATTCCAGAAATAATAACTAACTAACTAACTAACTAAACAAACGTATTTCTCAATACAGAAAACATCTCCGCTTGCCTTATGAGTCCCTGTGAATAAGCTGTTACTATAGAAACAATAACGTAATCATAAACATGAAACGAAGTGGTGGTTTTTAATGGTGGAATGATCTCTATCATTCTACATCACTCGACTTCGCTCTGATCTGCTTTGTACAGGAATGTCCAAAATATTTAGCACATTGAGCTGATTTGGTGTTTTAGTGCCTTCAATCAGTCAGCTAAATGAAGAAAGCTTTGACAGAACACCATGAAAGCGCCTGTATTTCATATGATGGTATGATCAGTGTTTCAGTGCCACAGGAAGTGAGGTGTGGCACCTGGGCGCAAAATGATGACAAAGCCATGCAGGAGTTCCTCAAACCACAGGTTTCAGGTGTGTCCAGAGAATACATAAAAAAAACATGGGGTGATACAGACGACTAAACTGTAGACTAGACAAGGCTTGTCTTTTCTGCTGTAGGTGCCTTCTTTTTAATTATTAATGATTTCATATACGTCACTTCCTCTTTACCATCTGTAGCAGCCTTCAGTGGCCTCCAGTGTGAAGTTGATCTTGGTGCTCCTGGCCAGAGGGAGCAGGACTTTGGGGATGTTGAGTTTAGCAGCCTGGCAGTAATGAGAGCAACCGGAAATCAGGAGCAGCAGCAGGAACACACACCGGAAGCCGAGTTGTGCCATTAGGGTTCCGATTCATTCACTTTAGCCTGAGGAGGAGGAATAATTCACTCAGGTCCACTTCACTCATCTACAACACAGAAGGAGGAGAGGAGAGGAGAAATAAATTAATCTATAAATAAACACACAAAATCGAGGAGGATATGAAAAACTGAAGTTTTAATGTGACCCCACGCACGCGCGCGCGCTCTCGTGCAGCCTCGGAATGACTTTTAACGGCCACTCAGCCTCGCGCGCATTACTTACACAAACAGCTAATTACCTCAGACCAAAAACACATTCACTTCAGCGCAGGAACACTGAACTACACACACACTTAACTACCTGCAAAAACGAGTTTTTCTATAATTAATATTAATAATATACACACTCACACACGCGCTCTCTCCTTTTCACCACAGGAGACGCATGGAAATACCCGCCATTGAGTTGCTTACCCATCACAAAACGCGGTCGGGGTGCATGCTGGGAAATGTAGGCCGTCATTCAAACCGAGGCCTCATCCCAAAATGGCGCCTACTGCCTTCATTATGTATAAAACAACCAGCTCGAGCACCCTATATAGGGCACTAGATGACCTACAGAAAGTGATTTGGGATTCGGCTGATGGAGATATGAAAGACTTCCGCCTTCTTGCCTTAAAGAGACAGAGTCCTATTTATTGAACTTCATCTCATTCATTTCAAACTTTCTCTTTCACTTCACTGAGGACCAAGGTTTTATTTTTTAGTTTCTGTTATTTATGAATTAGAGTTTAGAGATATTTATAACTGTACATGCAAAAAGGTCATGTCAATTATAAAAAAAAAACCGTTTACATTAAATTACATTTTAAATTAAACTAATATATTTTAATCATCAAACCGTTTATTGTGTTGGGTTTCACAAATGTTCCTTTATTATCACAAGGTCAAAGAGTGCATGTACAGATAAAAAATGCAAAATTATATCCGTTTCAAAAATATCTGTATCTTTCTGGATGTGATATAAATATTCTCTAACATGTTGTTAACTTTGCCAGCTGGTTTTTTATTTAGAACTACTTTAAAATTGCTGTGTAAAGCACTTTGGAGATGTTTAAACATGTTTAAAGTAATATACTCTGTAGACAACAACAACACTTTTCTGCTGCTGTTTTGGAATTATCTACAGAATATTCCCAAACAGTATTCTGTAAACTTAATTATTCTGTACATTTATTATTTTTATATAAGCTCATGCAGATTACCTTATGCCTGTGATGTGGGACAAAATGTGGGTATTATTTTTTAGAATTATTTACTATATTATTATTGCTTACTTATTAATATTAACCTATTATTAAAGAAAGATAATAATATTGGTAATAATCAAGCTAACTGATTCCAGCTTCCCCAGACATCAGTAAGAACCATTTTACTGAATTCACATCTGTCACTGAGGAAAAACCCCACAAATTATTCAGACAGTAAAATGAGGATTTCTTCTTCACTTATTTTTTTTTTTTTAGTCACTACTGAGTGGTTGAGGTTTAACAGCTGTAGCAGTCCTGAGAACTGAACACACAACCTTCTGGTTACTAGAAAAAAACTTAAAGCAGTGGTTTGTGATGTTTAGAGCCCCCTGCTGCCTGTAAGGCAAACTGCAATGCAATTAAAATGAATGAATTAGCTCCACCCACCTGACTCCACCCACTGAGCTGAAACATATACAGTATGCACATGTGCCTCATATGTGAGTCTCTGTCTGAAATGAGGAAAGTAGGATTATGATTGAGTTCATGGCAGTTTCTGCATCTCATTAGAGATGGTTTTGTGCAACTTCTTGCAGAACGGCAAACAAAACGGCATGATTCAAGAAATCTCTGAGGAATAGACATGATTAAATGCAGACCAGTCCTTATTACACAGTGCATAAAGTTCTGCTGGGTGATAATTAGAACAAAGTCTCACATATCCAGTCCTGATGATTGACTCACCGGCACAGTTTCGTGGTTTTATAGCATCTGACATGAGCATGAAACTCATTTCTGTGCAAAGAGCTGGAAAAGAAATCAGTTTAATGACCAATAACACATCAGCAACTTCTCTTAAATGTGTATCTGCAGTGGTTATATTCTTTCAGCAGTGCTGTGAGCTAACTAGAGTTTTTTGTAGATATTTTTATCTTGCTTATAAAGACTTTCATATCGTTAGCACATTTCATCAATTGTTAAGTTAATGGTCCTGAGTTTATTGCTCTATTTTGCCCCCTAGTGGAATAACAGAGCTCTTCTTTATCCCCTGTTATTCAGTTCCACAAGAACACGGATTATAACCTGGATGAGAACCTTCGCTGGACGGGTCCCACTGTTTCTCACTCCTGCTCTAACACACCTGACCCAGAAACACCTGTGTGTCTTTAAAGGTAGAAACAGTGAACATGGTGGATTGACAGGTGACAGGTGAGACGCCTCCTCGTCCTTATTGGTTGGATGCTGCTGGTTCACATCCTGTGTTTTTTTTCCTTTTCTTATCAAATCAGAAAATTGATCACAGTTTCTGAATTTGTGAAGAAACCTCACCAGAAATCGCCGCCTGCACGTTAAGAGAATTTACAGTAATATGACTGTCTAGTCTGGTGGTGACCATCGAGAAAGAAGTGTGTGTGTGTGTGTGAGTGAGGGCGTGTGTGTGTGTAAATGTGTGTGGGTGTAGGTGTGTGTGTATGTGAGGGTGTACGTGTGTGTGAGGGTGTGTATGTGCATATGTGTGTGTGTGCGTATGAGGTTATGTGTGTGCGTGTGCAAATGTATGTGAGTGTAGGTGTGAGGGTGTATGTGTGTGTGTGTGTGTGTGTGTGTGTGGGTGTGTGTGTATGTGCACAAATGTGTGTGTGTGAGGATGTGTGTGTAAGTGTGTGAGGATGTGTGAGGATGAGTGTGTGTGTGGGTGTGTGTGCGCAAATGTGTGGGTGTGTATGTATGTGTGTGAGGATGTGTGTGTGTGTGTGTGGGTGAGCAAATGTGTGTTTGTGTTTGTGTGTGTGAGGATGTGTGTGTGTGAGGGTGTATGTGTGCGTGTGTGTGTTGTGTGTGTGTGTGTGTGTGTGTGTTGTGTGTGTGTAGGTGTGTGTGTGTGAGGGTGTATATGTGTATGTGTGTGTGTATGTGTGCGTGTGTGTGTAGCTGTGTGTGTATGTGTGTGAGGATGTGTGTGTGTGAGGATGTGTGTGTGTGTTTGCGACGTGATGTAAGAAGTTGGAAAGCACTACAATGACAGAGTTCAGTGAAACACTCGTGACTCAGACAATCTGACGTAAAAGCTGACCTCATGGATGAGGAGCTGGAGCAGGGGGTGAATAATTTATACCCTTTTCTGATTTTCCACAAATCTGCCTCAAACCAGTTCAAGTCCAAACAAAGCTGACATAAAAATGAAAAAGAAAACCCAAAAAGATGATATAAACTGATAAGAAATTAGCGCGCCCTTTCAGTAATGTTCATTTCGGTTTGGGGATTTTTTCCTTGCAGGAGCTTCAGATTATTTACACAGAAAATTATGGAACACAGTTATTCAATTTTTCCAGTCCTGTAATTAAAGAAATAAGCCTCTAACAAAAAAACCTTCTTATATCAACATCTTAACACATGTTTGGCCGCGCTTTACATCAGTATTCCCCCTGAACTTTCCAGTTTATGTAGTGTTAAAACCTAGAACTGAAATGGACCAAACTTACACAATCTGCAGGATCTGTGAGATCGGTTGAAGACAAATTTGCTCCTTCTTCCACAGATTTTTTATTCAGTCATGTTCTGATTGGGTTGTTCTAATACGCATTCAGATGAGTCACTCCACTAAGTCAGTGACGCTTGTTGTTCTGTTAGAAGGTTCTGTCAGTCTTTGACTGGAAAAGAAGAACCCTGGTTGCCTCTGCCAGGAGGTTAAAACTTGACCACTGATGAAGATTTTAACAAGAAAATGACTTTTAGCAAGAAAAATGAACACAGAAATGCTTGGAAGAAGCAAAATCAATATTTAGATTGGAACCCTGATGAAATCTGGCGACGTTCACCTGCACAAAGAAGAAAACATAAACATAAACATAAACCGGAATCTGGAAGCTTCATTAGACAACACAGCAAGAGTCTCAGTGCTTGTCATTATCCATGCATTAATTGTAGGGGCGCTAATAATTTTGAAACCTGTGTTTTATTGTGAAAAATGCAGCATTTTATGCATTATATTTATCCTTCAAATATGATATGTGTTTGTCGTTGTCTTTATTAACTTGGAGAGACATAAATCACTGTAAGAGATGTTTAAAATACTTTCTGAAAATCATTCAAATGTCGACGTTTGTATCACTTTGTTTTAAAAAAACCCAGATGTGCTAAAGTCGATCATGAAACTGAATCCTCCCACTGACAACCTTACAGAAAGAGATTCCTGTGTGACAACACTCGTGAAATCGTGTCTCAGCACCTCAGCTTTATATCCTGATTCCTGGAAAATCATCATGATGGGAATCTGAGCTTCACTTCCTGACATTTCCTTTTCCATCTCAGCGCTTCATAAATATATAAATAAAAATCCTTTCTTTTCTCTATTTTCACCTGCTCTCACCTTTCCTTTTGAATGAAAGTCTTTTATTTCGTAATTCCTGGTCATGAGCAGAATGTTGCTCTGTAATGTTGTTGATATTCAGCTTTTCCTTGCAGCACAACCACACGTCATTATGAGAAAAACTACTTCCTGTCATTTCCCTTCATCAGAGACCTACAGAGACAGTTAGCCCTCAGATGTCTTCTGATATCCTGAATTGAACAGAATGTGTGGGGTTTCTATCATTTACAGCACTTAATGAGGCACATGAATCCGTTGCTGAAGATCCAGATGTCGGTTCATGATCATCGTAGAAACTGATGCTGAATCTGGTCAAAAATATCGGAATTACTCTATTTATTTATAATAGATTATAAATAATCTATTTATTTTCAACCAAAACCACTTGAACACCCACTACATCACCACCAGAACCTACGAGGAGGACTCAAATGTGACATTAACACCAAAATGGCCAAAGCATCATGACGGAACTCTAACAGGAAAATTAAAATATAGTAATCTAAATCAAAAATAGCAGACGTCAAATATAATCACTGATTTTGGAGGATTGTGTTTGGAAGATTTGTATTAAAGAAGCTCTTCCTGAGACACAACCCACAAAATACAGCTCCTGAAGTTCTCCAAGTTTCGCTACAGACACACTCGTAGTTCAGTGGTCCAACATTCTGGCCATGAAGAGAACTGAATACATCCTAAAGCTCCTTCACCTGCTGTAAAACCTGGAGGTGACTCATTCCGTGATGCTTTGGAGCTGTTGTAGACTGATGGGATTGTAAAGTCTCCTATAAATACCAGGATATTGTAACTCAAACCCTAGCTACCTCTACCTGGAGGTTATCGATGGAGCGTTTAACTAGTAAAATCAATCCAGAAATGCTTGTGAGAACCAAAATCAATATTTAGATTGGAACCCTGATGAAACCTGAAGAAAGAAACATAAATTCCAGAATCTTCTACGTCTTTCTGGAAGCTCATTAGACAGCACAGGAAGAGAGGAAGAGTGTGGATTATAATCTGAACAAAATAACGAAAAAATGCTGAGTAGATACAGCTTAAATACACTTCTACAGCAAATCACTACTTATTTATTAAGCAATATGTAAGAAGTGATGTTCCGTGCTGTGAGTGTGATCACAGATCTCAGACTTTAAAGGGGTAACAAAGATTTACACCAGCAACGTGGAATTCTCCAAAAGGTTCTTTGGATAATTAGGGTTCACGGCTTCCACAAAACAGTTAAAAGACTTAAAATCACATCCTGGGAAAGAGTTCCTAAGAGTTATCCAGTTATCCCGTAAAGGTTCCCTTCATGTAACACCATACAGAATCCTTTTAGGAGGCATTATTTATCCAAAGAACCCTTAAAGAACCTTTTTCTAAGAGTGTACCAAGAACTTAGAACATTTTGTTACTGCTGCGACACTGTGTTGGGTGTGTAAATGTAAAAATGGTTCTTTTATAAGGTTCTACCCCATGTGACAATATGGAAACACTGTTGTAGAGTTCTACATAGAACCTTTAAAGGTTCTTGCAGCGGGACAACCATTAGGATTTCTCGATTTTTCTACCTTTTTTTTCGAAGAACAAATTGACAAAGTGTTTCGCAATCAGAAATGATTCCAAGAAGAACCATTTTGCGAATGCTATAAGCTCCAAAGAACCATTAAAGAACGTTTGATGAACTCTTTGTTCTAAGAGAAGTTTTTGTCACAGCAGTAATACTGTGTAAAGGTAAAAGTCTTCAACTGTTGAAGGAAAAAGGGTTCTTCAATAGGGTTCACTGAATAAACAAAGCCTCCTAAAAGGGTTCTACATTGTTTTACTATAGCCACTTTAAGACCAAAGGAACTTTTCATAGGTCTTAGAACTGTTAGAGGAAGTACCCCTTTTTTATGTGTTCACACCGCAGGAACTGAGAATGATTATAGTTCTTAGAACGTTGTTTTTAGGGACCTTCCAGGGGGTAGTTCCTCTCAACAAGTCCCTAGAACTGTTTGGTCTGAAAGCGCCTTATTGGAACCATTGTCATAGACAACCAAAGAACCGTGAGAGAACTCCTTGTTCTAAGCGAATGTATATGTGTTAATTGGGTAATCATTTGATCAGTGACGCGTAAGCAACATGATTTGTTGTGGAACTTCCTGTAACAAGTGTGTGTACTTCTTTACATTTTGTTTGAGAGCATTGCGATTGTCAGGTTGCACAAGAGCCACACAAATGTTTAAAGAACTCAGTGAAAAAAGATCTGAGAAGCTTTTAGAAGACACATCTGGTCCGACCTCTGGAGCCCTGTTATCTTATTTTATTCAGATCTTTCCCCCTGGAGCGAGGAACAGTCCTGCAGCGTGGCACGCAGAAGTCACCACGTTTACTACACACCAGTAATTCACGTACAGTCGGGTAAAAAAACCACACATTCTTGTGCTGAAGCTTTTCACCACCGCACCATTTTCTTTATAACCTTCTCTCACAAAAAAGTGTAAACTCCTCTGTTCTGAAGATGTCGGGAAAAGTTCCCGCTTTACGTCTGCCTGTTACACAGCGCTGACACTGGAGACTCCTTCCGTACATGATACAGAAACTACAGATTACAAATGTTTAAAACCTACTTATTATCAGTGGAGCGTGCGCTGTACAGTCCCTGTGAATGATCTGTTGCTATAGAAACGATAATGAATTAGACCGACCACATTAATATGATTCTCATCTGCACTAATTTAGATTCTTAACTAACACCTTCTGACCAATCAGAATGAAGAATTCAGGATTGAACAGCACTGTGGTGAAACAATCAACCCTGAAAATGCATCCAGTCAGTGTGAAAGGAAGCTCTAATAAATCTGCATGAATCAAACGAATCCCATCTCGAGCAGTTCGATTCATTAAACAGGAATCACTTTTCTGGAGTCGATTCCGTTTGAAAGAGTCGGTGAAATGATTCGGAGTGAACACAGCGTGTGTGTGTGTGTGTGTGTGTGTGTGTGTGTGTGTGTGAGTGTGTGTGTGTGTGTGAGATTAGAGAGCTCGGCACTGAGCTCAGAGCCTCTTCAGCAGTCAGTTATCAGAGAAACGCTCAGATTCGGGAAGTGAATCAACACTAAAGACGCTCGGGTAAGTTTGGAGTTGGAGGTTTTGGTGTTTTTGAATGGCTTATGAGTTGTTTTTTTGGTGTCGTTTTGTGATCTGAGAAGAAGCAGTGAGTGAAACTACAGTAATCAGAGCGATCAAATGGATCACAAATATCTGAACGGTGATACATTTAATCCAGATGACTCGATTATATTCAGGAACTTTTTTTTGTTGTCATTTTTGATCTAAAGAACACATTTTCACTGCATCCTGCTTCATTCTTCTTTGCTGTTTTATATCAGTGACTATTATAATGAACAATTTATAGCAGATACTCAAAAATGTCTAAAAATGTGATTCATTCCCCTTAGTCAGCGATGATACACAAGCTTCATGGAGAAAAACTGAACTGAACTGTTCAAAACTAATTTTAAAAATGATATAATAAAAATAATATATGTAAACAGTAATAAAGTAAACATTAAAAGTTAATATTTGAAAGCCGCATTCTTTACTGATATCCAAACAGTTTTCAATTACAAACAATTTTTTGGAAAAGCAAATTTTTTTTCTGCTGACTCAGAATTCATGAAATAAATATCTCTAACGTGATTTGTGCAAAGGAAAGTAGGGTGCCTTGCACTTTTGCACGTCACTGTGTTCTCTTCACGCGCCTCACGTCAGATTTGCAGCTCCTTTTCTCACGTGCAGTGTTTTTATTTCTCACAGTAATACTCTGTTTTTATGCGTGATCACATGTTGTTCACATTCATTTCGGGGCATTGGAAATGACACATTTTTTTATTCACGTGAGCACGTACAGAATTAGTCACGTAATTACACAAGAAAAACAAATGATGATGTTTTTACAGAAGTGACATAAACAGATGAATTCTCTTTGATCTTGGGTTCGTTTCTGTAAACTTCTGTATCAGTACACAATGACGTCATGAATGATTTTGAATCTGGTGACTTGATTCTGTTAAACACATTTCTGCAACATTTCTCGTGTCTCTTTTATAACGAAATGCAAAAGTTTGTATACCCTTAAGACAAACGTAGGACACTGAATTTTGACCAGCAGGATATTTAGCATCTTGGGTTTCACACCAATCCTGGGTTTCCTTCATCCTTCATAATCACAAACAGTGGTTAAATTGTGAAATGTTGAAAGGTTAATAGTGAAAATAATTTTAGACATTAGCTTAAACCTTCTCCAGTAACTCATAAGTCCAGCCTTTGCATTTAGACCTGCATTCATATCCCATAAACATGCAATAAAATAGCAATATATTTCTTTTCTTGTTTGTTTAGTTTACTTACTCGCTCAGCATCATAGCCTTTACTTCAGTTTGGTCAGTTAGCATCATAGCCTTTATTAGCTCAGTCTGGTTGGTTAGCTCTATTAGTTAGAATTTATCCTTCATTAGTTGATCTTGTATAGTGAACATCTTAGCTGTATTTGAATGGATGCTCTCTTACAACAAATATGGAGAAGTATCAAAACAAAGCAAAAAAAAGAATTAGGAAAAAAGCCTGTAGCGTTGTCATCTCAAAGCTCAGGGGGAGGCACTGATCAAAACACGCCATTAGGTGGACTGGCTACGCTAAATTGTCCCATAGGTGTGAATGAGTGCGTATGTGTGTGTGTGTGTGTGTGTTTTTGTGTATGTGTGTGTGT
>JAQQZU010000015.1:537481-550831 GCA_030068025.1 Parauchenoglanis punctatus
ACGCTAAATTGTCCCATAGGTGTGAATGAGTGCGTATGTGTGTGTGTGTGTGTGTGTTTTTGTGTATGTGTGTGTGTGTATGTGTGTGTGTGTTTTTGTGTATGTGTGTGTGTTTGTGTGTGTGTGTGTGTGTGTGTGTGTGTGTGGAGGGGCTGTAACTTGGCGCTCAAGGGCATGTTTCAGAACGTCTCACTAACACACACACTTTCACACGAGCACACTGTCATCTGCAGAACAAGGTGACCTTTGACCTCTGCAACACCTCCTGCATGTTTCTGTGAGTGAGTTAACACGCTGTTTCACGACACGTGTCAACTCCATAAGTATTGGCACCCATCTGAAAAATGAGCACACAATAATGATCAAATTAAATTCTCACAATGATTAAAATTTGACACAAGCATTATTTGCAGCTGCACTACTGTCAGAGCTGCAGATATAGAAAATGCATCATCACCTTCTGACCAATCACAATCCAGAATTCAACAGCAGTGTGGTGTGCTGTCAGTGTATTGTGTATGTTATATATTAAGATGTTAGTAATAAGACACATTTTCTTCTGGTTTCAGGTCAGCGGTGGTCGGAGAGAGCAGAAAGGGGCGTCTGTGGCGTTTTAACATCAAACTGTAAGAATGAACGAGCGAGTTTGGGTGAAATGGACCGTTGTTATGTGCGTTCTTGTACATCTCCACACGTGTCTCGGGCAGAAGGACTGCACCGCAGTGGACTGTCCACGTCTGGACAACTGCATTGAGGAGGTGCTGGAGAGTGGCGCATGCTGTGCCACGTGTTTACAGCGAGGCTGCACGTGTGAAGGGTATCAGTATTATGACTGCATCAGCGCCGGATTTAAAAAAGGGAAGGTTCCTGAAGGAGAGTCGTACCTGGTGGACTCGGGCAGTACGGAGTGTTGGTGTCCAACAGGTGGAGGCAGGATAAGTTGCCGCTTCATCCCGTGTCCTGAGGTCCATCCTCACTGCCTCGAGCTGTCCGACTCCACCGACACGTGTCCTCACTGCCTACGCGTCGGCTGCATCTACGAAAACCAGAAATATGAAGCGGGCCACTCGTTTCACATGGAACCCTGTCAGGTGTGTCACTGTCCCAATGAAGGTGGTGACCTGATGTGCTCGGTGATTCCTGATTGCTCCTCAGAAACTGTCAAGAATCCTGAGGTGAAGGAGAACGAGCTACAAATCTCCCAACATGAAAACACTGAAGATTTCCCCATCAAAGATAATAAATTTCCAAGTAACATGGTACCGATTTACACCGAGAACACATCGGAGTTTGAAGAGAGCGAAAACTACGACTATTTTCCAGAAGCCACCACAAGTTCAAATGCTTTCCTCACATCTTCTGTAGCACCTCAAGCTCAAACTCCACATGAAGTTCTGCATGAAGACACCAGGGAGGAGCTTAGAGAGACACCGGGCACATATGACGGAGAGTCTAGAGAAGAAGGAACCGAAGACTCACTAAATGTTACTACCGTTAAGACAGACTCAAGATCTTCTGAAATCTTACCATCTCAAATGGAAACCGTTGTTAGACACACTCAGGTTCCTCCAAGAGAAACCGCATCCAGTACCACAGAAGACATTAGGAAACCCGAGAAAAACCCTGATGATCGCAGAAACTTTCAGCAGATGATCCCAGAACTCAGCACTGTTCCTAAACTGCAGTTCATCCCCACCACCTCACCGCCAGTGAACCTGAGGGAACATGAAGATCACAGGGAGACTCAAACGCTAGGCAGATCCCACCAGGAGAAGAACGAGCTCCAGCTAACGTCTGACAGCCAGAGTGGTGAGTGAAGCCTGGAAAAGGCTTTTAATATAAAAAAATAATCACACGATGGCTGATTTCATCTTCGGCTGAGATGTGTGAGATATAGAGAAGGGGATTGTGGGTAAAAATAACTTGCAGAGGAGCCAAAGTGCATTCCTCTGATACCATGACTAAATGTGGAGCAGAACTGCAGTGCTGTGTAAGATGGGTGAATCGATTCATTTCATGATTCGTTGTTTTATTGAATCAAAAATAAAAATGATTCGTTTCAATTCAGCACAGTAAACAACAAGGTTCCAGCTTTACCTCTGACTGTTACAAAGAGCTCACACTGGAGACTCCTTCCTTAAAAGTTAAATAATGGCTGAAAATGTCACCATATCAGTGAGTAAACACATTTTTAACCAGTTTATTATTAATACAAACGAAGCGAATGACACCAACATGAGAACCTGAATGTGCATGTGAAGGATTAATGCAGTCCAGAGCTCGACATGGATGTGCGTTTGCCTTTTAATTCCTTTTGTCCAAGATCACAGCACTTCCTCGTGTTCCAACATCTGATTTAGCTCATCAAAACCTCCCTAATTATCCTTCGTTAGAGCAGAAAGCATGTGAAGTTTGGATTCCCCGTGGTTCAGATATGCAGCTCTTCTCTACACTGTAATGCTGGAAATATGAAATTCCTAAATATCTGGATAAAGAAACAGAAATTTCGGATGAACTTCCAGGTTCATGCACTCAGCCTCAGTTCACATAAACCTGCCATACTGCACTACTGCCAGAGCTGCTGTTATAGAATAATCATCAACAACTGTCTCACTCACTCTGTCTGTCTCACTCTGTCTGTCTCACTGTGTCACTGTTTCACTCTATCACTGTCTCACTGTCTCATTGTGTCACTGTCTCACTCTATCACTGTCTCACTGTCTCATTGTGTCACTGTCTCACTCTATCACTGTCACACTGTCACTGTGTCACTGTCTCACTGTGTCACTGTCCCACTCTATCACTGTCTCACTGTCTCATTGTGTCACTGTCTCCTACTTTCACTGTCTCACTCTATCACTGTCTCACTGTGTCACTGTGTCACTGCCTCACTGTCCCACTCTATCACTGTCTCACTGTCTCATTGTGTCACTGTGTCACTATCTCCCACTGTCACTGTCTCACTGTATCACTGTCTCACTGTGTCACTGTCTCACTCTATCACTGTCTCATTGTGTCACTGTGTCACTATCTCCCACTGTCACTGTCTCACTCTATCACTGTCTCACTGTGTCACTGTCTCACTGTCACTGTCTCACTCAGTCACTGTGTCACTGTGTCACTGTCTCACTCTATCACTGTCTCACTGTGTTACTGTGTCACTGTCTCACTGTCACTGTCTCACTCTATCACTGTCTCACCCTGTCACTGTCTCACTGTGTCACTGTCTCACTCTGTCATTGTCTCACTCTGTCACTGTCTTACTCTGTCTGACTCCCTGTGTCACTGTCTCACTCTGTCATTGTCTCACTGTCACTGTCTCACTGTGTCACTGTGTCACTGTCTCACTCTCTGTCTCACTGTGTCACTGTCTCACTGTCACTGTCTCACTGTGTCACTGTGTCACTGTGTCTTTGTCTCACCCTCTGTCTCACTGTGTCACTGTCTCACTGTCACTGTCTCACTGTCACTGTCATTGGCTCACTCTATCACTGCCTCACTGTGTCACTGTCTCACTGTGTCACTGTTTCAATCTGTCATTGTCTCACTGTGTCTGACTCACTGTGTCACTGTCTCAATGTGTCACTGTCTCACTCTGTCACTGTCTCACTCTGTCTGACTCATTGTGTCACTGTCTCACTGTGTCACTCTCTCACTCTGTCACTGTCTCAATCCGTCTGTCTCACTGTGTCAATGTCTCACTGTCTGTCTCACTCTGTCACTGTCTTGATGTGTCACTGTCTCACTCTGTCTGTCTCACTCTGTCTGTCTCACTGTGTCAATGTCTCACTGTCTGTCTCACTCTGTCACTGTCTCATGCTGTCTGTCTCACTCTGTCACTGACTCAATCTGTCTGTCTCACTGTGTCAATGTCTCACTGTCTGTCTCAGTGTGTCACTGACACTCTGTATCACTCTGCTTGTCTCACTGTGTCACTGACTCACTCTGTCATTGTCTCACTCTGACTCTCTCTGTCTGTCTCTGTCTGTCTCACCCTCTTTGTCTCACTGTTTCCCTCTGTCACACTCTGTCTGTCTCACTTGTGTCACTCTCTCTCTGTCTCCCTCTATCTCGTTCTTTCTTTCTCCATCTCTCTGTCTCTGTCTCACTCTGTCTCCCTCTGTGCAGGATTGCGTGCAGGATTAAGCAGTGCTGTGTGTATTTATACAGAAGCAGGATTTGTGCCATAAATGAGAACGTGTTGAGTTTTAGTGAACTCTGCTGTAGGGTTTTTTATCCTGTCAGCTGACATGCAGCCGGATGCTGAACTGTTCTCCAGCATGGCGACGCTGTTCAGACCTGCTCCAGCACCTGGGGTTTATAGGAATGCGTAAGGTTTCCTCAGCAGAGTTCATGCTTTACAGCCGGTGCTGATGGTCATGTGGTGTGCGTTGAGTGTCGGCCTCCAGGCAGGGGTTCAGCTTGCTACATGCATCAAACAGCACCTTACTCACTGCACTTTATTTACGGCAATGATGTGGTTTAGAGGAGTGACGGGAAGTGCTGTGCAGATTCCTCACTGTAATTATGACGAATGAGATGTTGTTTTGCACACTCACATCTGTAGCACAGAACACTTGAACGTCGGGCCTCATTTATTGCACTCAATACAAACAAATTTATTCGTAAATCATTTGTAGGAACATTTATGCAAGACATGCTGTGCATGAAAATGTAGTTAGTTGGAAAAATGTTCGTAAGCAGATTGCAAGTGCAAGCTATTTATTTTATAACAAGCAAACAAAGCAAACAAAATGAGCAAAACAAGAGCGAGGCATGAAACCCAACCGACAACAGAGACTTCGCAACCAGGAGTAAAAACAGCAGGGTGTAATAAGCAACTAATCAAGGGGGAAAGTGAAAACAGGTTCATAATCAGGAGTCAGGGGATTAGATCAAGGCAACAGTGATGGCTGATGGGAAACGGAGTCCTAGTGACTCCTAGTGGAGTCCATCTTGTGAGGCCGTGATTAAAGGGAAGCGTACGTGATGCTACGTTTTGTCCTGAGTTTGTGTGAATTAAGTAATGAGGAGACTCACTAATGTGAACATCTGTTGTCGATGAGTAACTGTGATTTGACAAGAAAATCAATCCAAAATAAAGCCATAAATTAAGACGAGTAAAATTAGCCTTTCAATCAGGACAAAAGTAATAGCACCCATACACATGACCTGAGCTTTTAACATCTTTTCTTATGATGATTTTGTTTTCTTCTCTCTTTGTCTTGTTCAGTAGTTTTGTGTATTAATCTCTGTCACGTGTGTTTAATTTTGAGTTAATCACGTTATTCAGTTAATACATTTAGTCACGTTACATTTCCATATTTACATGTTGGATTATATTTATTATCTACATTGTCTTGTAGTTTTCATTCTGTCTTATTTGTTTCCTTCATTTGTCTGTTTGTATCCGGTGTTTTGTTTTTCGACAATAACCAAACAAAAACGTGAGGAAAATATTTTTTATGTAAAATAGCATGAATGTAAAAAGGGGTGGAGTTATTCTACATTTCACTTAAATTGGACTTCAAGAGTTTAATTTTGTCTCTGAAAATAAACAAAGAAAAAAATTTACATCAATACTATACGACAGTGATATCTTGATAAATAAAAGTAACCTATTGCCTTATTATTTCTCTTCATTAGATATTTTTAAAATAAGATTAAATTAATCATATTTTTAGATCTTTTTACTCATTTTAAGCTCGTCTTTTACTATTGTCAGATATTTTTTTTCCACAAAAAAGCAAAATGTTCTGTCGATAGAGTGAGATCATTTTAAGTTAGTAAATATGTTTAGAAATATGTCCCATGACTGAATATTTATTATATAATAATCTCATAGTGAGAGATTTTGGATAGCTTTATTGAAGCCCGCGCCAATCTGAGTTTGTTCGTCTTAAACCCTGGTTAGAAAAGTGCTGCAGGGTGAGGACGAGCTCTGCCTCCGTCAGCGGTTTTTTAATCATTTTTTTTATTTTATTATGGGTCAGATTGGTACAGTGAGAGTTCAGTGGTCAGGGTCAGTGAGTAAATGGAGGAGTTCCAGAGTGATGAGATCCTGTGGAGCAGGAAAAGGCGTTAGCTGTAATCTCCATGAGTAATGACTTTGTATCGGCTCCATGTGGAGGCCCGTGGGGTCGCTGGCACTTAAACACTCAGTCACACTTTCTCACAGGAGAGCTAGAAAAGGAGAAATACCCGAAGCCATAGTGAATGCTTTCCTGATTAAATTAGAAGATCAGTGAGCGAGAGAGAGAGAGAGAACGTACAATTTGATACTCGCTCTACCATTTAATAAAAACTGTGATTATTTTTACATCGTTAAAACCCCTGGTTAACGATGAGCGATATGAAGTGGAGCCAGCAGTGTGTTTAGGTGTGTGTTTGAGATAACAGACGGTGATATACACACTCGTTGTATTTTAGCATTGCCTCATCGCTTGCTATGACGTTATCCCTCCTCCTAAAAAACTCCATCCTGTTTTATTAATGCTTGCATCAGTGATTAAAGAAAATGACCTCATGTTCACCTCCCCTCAGCCTCCACGCCTCTGTACAGGGTGACATGGCTGTCCATGAACACACACATGATTAAAAATGATTAGATTTATTTCTAAGCGAGTGGACCTGTGTGTTATCTGCAGCGTATAAATGAAACGAATGGAAAAAAGAGAGAAGGAAATGAAAGCTGAACATGACATCACTGCGAGTGCTTCCCAAAAACATCAGTATTTATAGAATCTTTCTGCTGATTCGTCTCCTGGAGGAAAAAAAACTAAGCAGTTAACTTACGGTGCTGTGTAAAAGTATTTGCCCCCTTCCGATTTCCTTTATTTTTGCACAATAAATAGTTTCAGATCCTCAAACAGAATGTAATATAAGACAAAGAGAACATGATGAAACACAGGGTTTAGACTATAGTTTCCGTTTTCCTATTAAATTTCCTTTTAAAACATTATGTAGCACTTACATCACCCCATGTGAAGAAGTAATCACTTTAACTTTTGTTGTTCTATGTTCAGCTGCAACCAAATGCCTCTGAAAACTGCTCTGAACAATATTGGAGTGAAATTTACTGAAGGAACGTGTGCTAAGGACACACAGGGAATGTTGTATAAGAACATCTTACCGAAAATAAGGTTAAATCACTGTACAAAGTACACATTATCTTAACATTATCTTTACTACTTAATTACTAATTAACACCTTGCTATCAGAAGAAGAACAGCAATAAGTAAATACACTCACATCAGCCTTTATAAACACTTCATAAACATGTATGCAATAGAGGCTGACTTTCTTGTGGGAATCCTGTGGGTCATTGGATTTCTGTGGGATTCCAGTGGGCTGGGAGTTAATTTCACAATCATAATAACAATAGATTAGTTTTTATAATATTAAACATTATTTTTTAACACAACACAGGAACGAGATGGGACGGGAATCATTCTTCCGGGATTGGATCGGGCCGGAATATTTTTATTCTTGCGGGAATTGGACACAGGTTTTTTTGTAAGACTGGGATGGGAAAGGAATGAAAATCCACTGCCATTTCACCCACTAATACAGAAAATTAGTTATTTTTCAATTTTTGTGAACTCTTGCAAAATAATAGTGAATTTATCCCAGTAAAGTTAGTAACATTATACACTTTGGATTTTTTTGCTGTTGTTGTTTTAGTTTTGGTCATATTTACTGAACCACTGAATCATTTCTTTCACACAGCTGTGGAGGAATTCAGGTACTTTCTGAATTCTTTCAGAATTCTGTAATTCAGTACATTGGAGGGTTTTTGAGCACAAACTGCCCACAGTGTCGCAGACAGACAGTGTAGGGTTCAGGTCAGGACTTCCACTAGACCACTCCAGAACCTTCATTTTGTTTCTTTTGCACCATTCAGAACTCATACAGTTTAATTTATTTAAATGGGCCAGCTCACCCTTCCCAGAATCCTCTGCCCCAAGTAGTAAGTCGTCATTATCTATGTCATCGATATTCCAAAAACAATTAGATTTTAAATTGTAATGTGAAATTGAAAATATTTGTTAAAGTGTCTATATTTTCTTTTGACTGATCAATTCTGTTTGCCTACAGTTATTCCGTATGTAATGGTCCAGAACCAACCTCAGCTGTCTCATGTGTGGCCGTGAAGGGAAGTAAAGATAAGGTGTATTTTGTTCAAAGCTTCCATTCGTGACATGAAATGAAGAAAAAGTTCAACACAAGTTTCAAAGGGATCACTAACAGTCAATCTGCGGAGGTTTTGCTGCACAGAGAGCTAGCAGGTAGCGGTCATGTGCTTTCAAAACAAAAACAATGCACTGGATTCTGGAAAAGTCAGAACTCTGAGAAAAAAAGTCAGAACTCTGAGGAAAAAAGGCAGAATTCTGAGAAAAAAAGGCAGAACTCTGAGGAAAAAGTCAGAACTCTGAGGAAAAAAGGCAGAATTCTGAGAAAAAAAGTCAGAACTCTGAGGAAAAAAGTCAGAACTCTGAGGAAAAATGGCAGAACTCTGAGGAAAAAAGGCAGAATTCTGAGAAAAAAAGTCAAAAATCTGAGGAAAAATGGCAGCATTCTGAGGAAAAAAGTCAAAAATCTGAGGAAAAAAGGCAGAATTCTGAGGAAAAAAGTCAGAACTCTGAGGAAAAAAGTCAGAACTCTGAGGAAAAAAGTCAGAATTCTGAAGAAAAAAGGCAGAATTCTTTTCTTAAAGGTCTGACTTTTTCTTAGAGTTAAGCCTTTTTTCCTCAGAGTTCTGACTTTTTTCTGACAGTTCTGACTTTTTATCTTAGAACTCTCTGAAATATATTTCATGTGGCCCTAATCCTCTTCTGTAGTGAAGGGTAACCCAACATCTTTATGTTTTTTTACTTTAACACACATCATTGTCTCACTTCAGCTTCACAGAAACCAGGAGCAGACACCTGAAAAAGAAATCATGGCTCCCAAAATAGAGGAAGACGTTTCTCAGACTATAAATCCATCCTGCATGGACGTCTGAAGCAGAACGCTGAAATGAAAGCTGATAATGACGCCACTGAGACAAAAATATTGGACATTTTTTAGGAAAGAGGACTTAAAAAAATTGCACAATCTTTAGGCAAAAATTAAGAAATAAAGAGAGCTGGTTTAAAAAAACTTCCTGCTTTCGTGTAGACCTCATGTCTTAAATATGTTCTATTAAGATGCTCCAATAATGTAATACATTCAAAGTTATAATGTATTATAAATTCTATAGAAAAAAATAATAATTTTTGTAAAATGTCAGGTAAGCATACAGGCAGCAGATGTAAGTGCAGGGGAGTTTTATTTAAGCAGGCAAACAAAGTCCAAAAACAAGAAGAAAAAGCAAGGTAAAAAAACAAGCAATGGTCAAAATGCTAGGCTAGTAAGAATATCTAAAGCTACAGCAAGGTGAAAAACAAAGAAGAACAAAGACAAAAAACTGAACAAACTAAAGTCCTTAAATACTGTGAACAGTGATTACAGACAAACTCAAAACAGGTGCAAACACTTAATGGCACCTGAGGTGCAGGGTCTGATGGGAAGTGTAGTTTTGGTGCTCAGTGAAGTCAAGAGAGTCCCAAGAGCGCCCCCCAGCACTGACGGGACAAAATGGCAGAAATCTTTCAAAACATTTTCCTGTTTTGTCCTTCGACTTTTCCTCTGCATGCTTAATTCATTCTGTCGTCCTGCAAAATGTTCAGAAGCATATTCAGTAATTTTTTATTTATATTTTATATATTTTATATTATTTATTTTAGTTAATGACAGCTGGGTGTTGTGGTGTCGTGTCCTGAATAAACCGACTCACTACATGGATAATAAAGTGTAGTTTCTTTAACTGGGTTGTAATTTCTAATTATGTGTACCTTCATAATTATTATGATTTAATATTAATTAATTAGTTTGTTTGTTAATTGATTCATGCTTTTTTACATTTCAAAATAATAAAAACCCAGTTTATCATTATTATTATAATTGAATGACAATTAGTAGTAGTTGTATATTATGTTATTAATTGCATTCATTAATTAGTTACTTAATTAATTATTGCTTTCAATATTCATTTTCAAAAGCATAAAAGATTAAATACATTATTACAATTTATGCAGCATTATGCATGAAACAATTTGATTTAAAAAAATCAGCATGTCTTGAATTTCTGTTTTAGACAATTTTTTGATGCACCAGTAACAATAAAGGGTTCTCTAGAGACCAGTAAAAGTTCTTCAAAGAGCTCTACAGCAGTTCCAGGTAGAACTCCACATACAGACTGTAGAATTTCCCAATCAGAGAAGGTTCCATGTAGGAACCTTGCCAGATATCCAGAACCTTTTAAAAATCCAAAAATGTTCTCTGCAGCAGTCCTTTGTTAATTTGCTACTTTGTTACTTAATGTAGAAACTTAGAACCAAGAGGTGGCTTTTCAGACAGGGTTCCCATTAAAAGCCCTTTAGGAAGTGAAGAACTCACCTTCTTAACTTGTGTGAAGCTGATTTGTAACAATGTCTGCTGTTAAAATCGCTATACAAATAAAATTGGATTGAATTGAATTACCTACACAAAGGATCCTTAAGCAGCCTTTTCTAGCACTGTATTTGGAACCTTATCTACTGTAATTCCACTCCCTGGAGTCGACCAGACAAGGTTGGGTTCCGCTTTTATAGTCGTGGTTCCTCTCAGGGTTTCCTCTTAATGTTCTTAGGAAGTTCTTTCTTGCCACTGTGACCTTTGGCTCATTTATTAATTCCTGGAGAGCTTTTTTTTTTCCTAATGAGTGTTGTTAACCTTTGAGGTTTACATTCCTCACTCTGAGGACCACACACGGCTCTGATTAGGTCCACTGAATCATTTACAGAATCAAAACCTTTACGGTCTCTCAGGGGGAACTCTTAAATGTGGCATGAAAAACACTACAAGTTGTTTCCCAGCTGAAAGGGTTCCAAGTAGAAAACATTTTCGGAAGCCATGAACCCTAAATTATCCAATGAACCCTTAGAGAACCTTTGAAGAACCTTTGAAGAGTGTGTGTATCAACTACATAAGTGTGTGGAACAAACTCCAAATTATTACTTATTGCTTTCTTAAGTTCAGCTTCCTGGTACTTGGGACACTCTTAAAAAAATGTTCTGTAATGGTTCTTTAGAGTTTTGTTGGGTAATTAAGAGTTCTCGGTCTCCAAAAAAAAGGTTCTGCTTACACTTTCTGATACAGAAACAGTCTGTTGTATGACATTTTAAATGTTCACTCAGAGGCAAATCACTGAAGAACCCTGAAAGCGTATTATAATAGAGATGTACAATATACACTCAATTATTTTAGAATTCTTAAGGGTTCCTTGGATATTTAAGGGTCTTTAGCTTTCTTAAAGGGTTCTCCATTGTGTTGGAGTCTTTTCTGATAGGATAGCATAGTTGTTGGGTTCTACATTGAAACAGTAAATGTTCCCTAAAGGGACAATCATTGGGTTCTAAATGTATTAAGAATGTAGACACATAGACATAAAGGTTCCATCTAGCACCCCGATTCTTTTTTTTGTTTGTTTGTCTTTTGGTGGGAACTTTCAGTGTTTGTTGTATAACCCAAGAGCAGAGTTTTAGTTCCTTTTCAGATAAAAGATTCTAAATAGTTTATACTTTTAAAAGATCTGTCTGTAAATGGTAATTATGGCAAATATTTAAATAAACTATTATAACTATATTTTAATTTATGTAACTGAATGTATTTTATTTTTATTGTTTATTCATTTTTTAAATAATTGTATATTTTTATGTTCTATTTAAATCTATGATATAATTTTTCAACTTTTTTTTAATGAATTGAGCGTTTTTAAAGTCGTGAAGCTGCTTAATGACAATGTCTGCTCTTTATACAGATAAAATTGAATGAATGACTGAATGAAAGTTGTATAAATTCAGTAAAGATAATTATAGTGTGAACAGCACTGAATAAACTGGATTAATTGCTCAGTATGTATTGATTGCTCATGTAGCGCTATTAATTCCTGTGTTCATAAACGCATGATAACCTGCTTACGGATGCTGGAATGTCCAGTAACACAGGAACGTACAGGAGAGAGGTGCTCTCCGAAGAGCTCTGCTACCTCGCCAACGAGGCTAGTATTCTCTCTAAACCTCCAGAGAATGTGTGTGTGTGTGTGTGTGTGTGCGTGTGTGAGTGTGTTCTCTACGCTGACGGTTTTCCGTCCTGTGTTCTCTACATAGAACCTTATCAGTGGCTCCACAACGCCACACACGGTCACTTTCGCTTCCTCCCTTTGTTCCGGGCTCGGTGGGGAACATCGTGGGCATCATGGAACGTTACTTTGCATCATTAATGTTTAACATCGCTGCCGTATTATCCTGAGGTCACTGAGGTCATTCAGTTTACTTGTATGTAAAGGACATGAACTTATGTTGTGTTTCCTTTTCTATAATTCACCTCATTTTCCTCTGCTTTTGGGAAGTAATAACAGCTTTAGCAGCTTTTACGGAGAATCCTGCCCAGTTCACTGACTGACAACAAAATTACTGAAATACACAAAATATTTAAGTTAAATGCATATTTAATAATAGCATTTAAATAGAAAGAGTATATCTAAACAGATTTGAATGTATTTTATTGAAACATTAGTATATACAGTAATCATACTGTATGTTTATGGATGCAAATGCAGCACCAAAAAATAATGCAAAAAATGCTTAGGTTTTATTTATTTCTTTTTAATCACCCTAATGGACCCTGTTTAATATTCATCAGTCATGTTGTTTCGGTTTTGGTCCTGTCCCCACCCCTTTTCCATCATTTTCCTGATTGTGTGCACCTGTTTTGGGTTACTCACTTATCCCCAGCTGTGTCTGTGAAACATTATGAAACTTTATCATTCTTTTCTTTGTTAAGTTTGAAACTTAGTTTTCCGTATCTTAGTTCCTGGTTTTGACCTCTAACTGTTTATTTGATTTAAGATTATGATTTCTGGACAGACAAAATGAATCGCACACTTGAACCATTCATTCTTCACAAGAATAATAATTACATTTAAGTTTAAATGCATTCTAGTGTTGAAATATTAGAATTTTCTCATTTTTATATATTGTCCATGTGGCAGTTTAAGTAATACTAATAGTTAATATAATTTTATAAAATAAGTGCTTAAAATCAATTACTTTAAGTTTTATACATGGAATATGGAGATGGATGGAGATAGAATATGGAGATCAACTAGATGTTCTTAAGATATTTTTGTGTTTTAAATAACATTGAAATACATCCATCCATCCATCCATTATCTATAGCGCTTTATCCGTCTGGGTCGCGGGGAAGCTGGAGCCAATCCCAGCATGT
>JAQQZU010000015.1:573186-587462 GCA_030068025.1 Parauchenoglanis punctatus
GTGTGTGTGTGTGTGTGTGTGTGTGTGTGTGTGTATGTGTGTGTGTGTGTGTGTGTGTGTGTGTGTGTGTGTATGTGGCTTGGTGATTGCTCAACAGAGTCTTTCAGTTAAGGGAAATGTTCAATTCTTATCCATGGTAACACACACACACACACACTGCACACACACACACACACACACACACACACACACACACACACACACACGCACACACAGTCGAGAGAGAAGAGAGGATAGCTCTATTGGTAGACTTGGGGGAGGAGTTAACTTAAAGATCCTGATTCAGAATCAGAGACTAAATCATAATCAGAGTACAAATCCGTGTCAGAATTAGAATCTGAATCAAAGTCCTGAGTCATAAAACGAATCATTGCAGGGCCAGAATCAGAGTCGGTGTGAATGGAGTCAGAATCAAACGTAATGACAATCAGAGTCAGAATCAAAGTCATAAAAAAGAATCACAGTAGGTTAAGAATCAGAGTAAGAATCAGAATCAAAACCTGCGTCAGAATCAGAATCAGAATTAGATTCTCTTTGTTTACCAAAGTTTTAAGAAATTTTATTAGGAAAATCAGCATGAGAACATTCAACATACAAGCAGACTCACACCACACGTGCTGGTTCACGTGACTGTAACGTATGACTTTAGACTGAAGCTGATTGACGTCTCCACAGCATGACGTGTTAAACAGCAAACATCAAAGGGTTCTTTATAAACGACACCCAGTCATCCTGAGCTTTATTCAGATTAAAACATCAAGGTCCAGGAGTTTACACGTCTGTTCCACCGTCTGCTTCATCAAACAACTGAATCTAAAAGGGGATTAGACTTCACACTGTGCTGCAACATACGGCCCAGTGCAAAAGTTTGTGCATCCCCAGGAGAAAATGAATTCGCTAAAGTTTAAGAGTTTTAGGAACTATTCGGTTTAATTTCAAGGTTAAAAATAAAACTATACCAGGAAAAGATTAACTTTATATATATATAAAGTTATAAAGTTATATATATATTTTATAAATGATATATAAACATGTATGTTATTTTAGTTATTTTCTAAAATTATTCCTATTGATTCTACCTTACATTCTGCACCCACATTTACATTTTAACATCTTGAATAAACATCTGAAAAGGAGATAAAATACAGATCATGTCTTTCTTTTTCCCTTAAACTATTAGGTAGTAAAATGAAGTGAAGTAGTGTTTTTTATTTTTGATATTTCTTTTTTCAAAAAGAAAAATATTTTCTAAAATGAAGCAAATATACAGGTTATCTTTTATTTTTAGTTGTTAAATATTTAGGTACAAAAATAAAAAAATAAATATTCAATAAGGTATGTTAGGTAAGCAGGCAGTCAAGGGATGTAAAAGAGGTTTATTTTTGTATTTTTATTAACCCTGCCTAGCCTATTTATTTTTTTAATTATTATTGTAAAGCAGGCAGGGAAAGTCTGAAATGTGAGGCAAAAGGCAACGTCAAAAAACAAGCAATAGTCAAAACACTTGGCAAACAGGGATGTCAAAGACAAGGCTTAGGCAAAGTCCAGAAAACTGTAATCCAAAAACCAGAGCATGAACAAAAGGCTTCATGAACTGAAAACAGATTAACACTTCGCAACAAACACGATTAACAAACAGCCTTAAATAGTGCGAGCTGTGAGGGAAAACCAACTCAAAACAGGTGCAAACAATCAGTAATCAGGGGCCTGTGAGCAGTTAAGTGCAGAGGAGTGCAGGGATTGGCAGTGCTGCTGCGAAACTGAGTCCGTGGAGCGCTGAGACTGGGAGCAGGTGGCAGAGATGACAAAAAACAAGTACAGAAATTATCACATTAAACTACTATTTTTTCCAATTGAAAATAGGTACTAAAAAATATATTAAACAAATAGAGTTCATTTTTTTCCCAAAACAACAACAAAACAATAGGCACTAAAATCAGGTAAAATAAAGTGACTTCTTTTTTCTTTCAAAAATCTTTGTACGAGAATAAAAACAGAGATATTTCTAATCTTTTTAATTAAAAAATTCATAGCTACATTTTTTAAAAATAAAGTACAGGGACTTATTAATTTTTTGATTTAAAACATTTTAACTCTAAAACCCCTGAATCTAATTATTCTATTTAACTACAAAGGTATCGTTTAACTATGAAGGTACATTTTCCTTTTTTCCATTCTAAAACTGAGGTACTAAAATGAGCACAATAGGGTTAGCTCTTAACATCATGCAGCATGCAAACTTTCCCCCTCATCCTTACAAACTTAAAGATTGACATATTGACATGTGTTCAACAGTGCTATAGGTGTAAAGTTGCAGTAATTAGTTGTAAAGCTTATGAAACATCAGGACAAACTCAGTTTCCTAACTCGAAAACGGGTTATTATTACTGCGTGAATATTTGGATGTGTGTGTGTGTGTGTCTGTGTGTGTGTCTGTGTCTGTGTGTTGGATGCCCATGGGGCACTGGTGTGTATTATTGCTGAGATTTACCCTGACAGGTTGACGATCACGTGGCAGAGATCATTTCTGCGCCCTGCCCATGACAGCACGAGAACTAGAGGACGTGTGAGGGAGAAAAGCGCAGGACGTCTATACAGTGAAAAATGGGAACACAGTTCAGGAAGCGCGTCTGCCGTAGCACATTAACGCAGGCTCGGCTTCCTCGACTGCCACCTCAGCAACAACAGAAAAACAGATCACAAAAGAGCTGTCATTTCTTTTTTGTAGCTTAATTTGGCTTAACGTTTCCTGAAATTAAACGCTGAACCTGCGCCTGTCATCTGCCGAGGTGGAAAAGCAGTGAATTTTCGTTGCAGCTTTCTCATTTCATGTGGTTTCTAAAGCGCATTTCAGAGTCAGTAATTTAGCTAAGCCTCTCGATCTGTAGACATTTGCTGTCTTAGTGTAAGCGCAGGAACACACAGGTAGCACAAAGCCCTGAATATTTGTTATTAAAAGAAACCCATGAAATAACCACAGTAACACACACACTGCACTGTACAGTAGCATGTTTTTTATTCCTCTTGCTGTTACCACAGCAACAACTGCAACCTTTTATTTATTGAAGAACATCGTTTAAAATCAGATTCGAGTCACTCTCATATGTGGTCGTAAATCCGATGCGTATCCGATTCGTGGTCATGTGACCTGAATGAGACGCTCAGATGGGAGTTCATGTGTCTTTGTGCCTGTACGCATGTGCTGAGCGTGATGTCATCAGCAGCAAGGTCAGGGTTTGGTTAAGGTTAAGATCAAGTTTATTCTCATTTTGTCGGTTTTAATACCACGAGTCGTCTCAAAGGGAAGTTTTTTGTTGTTGTTTATTTGTTTACAGTAGGACTTACTAGGTTTTACCTGAACAAATCTTCTGGTCAGGATTTAACAAAAGCCTAGCATGTTTGTTCAATCAATTTGACGGTGAAAAATGAAACAAATCCACATTCTTAGAATAATATTACATCCAGCAAGGATTATGAAATAATTTTTATTTTTGAGAGGCAAACGTATGGCTGTAGGATGAAGGCCTTGTGAGAGCCTGCCTGGATACTGTATATCCCTGTTCAGTTTATCGCTGTTTACAATGTTTACACTGATGACACAGTGTTTGCACAGCACTGCCACTTTAATTCCACTCAGGTCTGCTGTTTATATCTACAATGTTCGTGCATCACCACGACACTACACATGTAAAGCGATTTGCTCGTCGCCCGTCGCTTTGCAGCTGACAGTTGGTCGCTAGTGGACCTTCAGGGCCGTCCACATATAAAGCGATTCACTTGTTGCCAGGCTCTGGTTGCCTAGGTAACCCTTTTGTATATGATATTTCCCATTCCAAATGTTTCTGAGTGAAACAGACAGTAGCTGGCTAGTTCGCTACATAAATATATCGCTAATGTATGCACACGGACAGAGCTACGCTTCAACAGTGACGATTCGCCCAGTGTTATTTTCTTTTTGGTACAGTTTATAACTGTTTCTGGTTTCTGTAACACTTAGTTAAGTTAACTGTTAGAGATGGCTCGAGATTCAATGCCTAGCTAAATCACTCGCCTTGCAGCAAGAAGCTAACTTACTGCACTCTTCCTATCAGAAATAACTGGCTAAACGTAAGTGATGAGCTGCTGTTCCATGTTGACGCAGTAGACGTGGTAGGAACCAAAGTCATGGACGTTGTTGTCTCCTTGTGGTAAATGTTTTGGGTGTTTGCATCATCTGTCAGTCAACGCTATCCTTCGCTCTCACTGGTCGTCACCTTCATGGAGTCCCCTCAAAGTTGACATTAGTTTAACTCAATTTGCGTCACCAATGGTTATTTCACCTGTCATTGCCACAAGTTGCCAAATTTCACTGACATTCCATGGACTCTATCTATCTCTCTATTTATCTCTCTATCTATCTATCTATCTATCAACAGAATCAGAGTCAGAAATAAAGGCAGAGAGAGTAATCATAGTAATACTTGAATTATATCACACTTAGGATCAATATTTGTATGAATTTTTTAACACAATCAACTCGCTTTAAAGACACCATAAAGAAACTTTTAAGCTGTTGCATTGCATTTCAAACTGTTGCATTGGAGTTTCTGATAAAAGGACAGTAAATGTATAAAAGATGGAAATATGGAAATAACAGAAACAGAAAAAAAACATAAAATCACTAAAAGCTCATCAGCGTTTGTCTTCCATTAGCAGATGCCGAGCTCTTAATTACCTGTTCGTCTCGGTCGGGGAAATGAGGCGCCTGAGCGGATTTCTGAACATGCTGTACGTATAAACAAACCCATTCAGTATCTTAAATCTGTTTGGAAAAGATTACATCCTCTATGAACACAATAAGAGACGCTTCTTCTGTTTCTTTGTGTTCTTTTTATAAGCAGTGTATTAGAACGAGTCAGGTAAAGGTTGGAGTTGATAAGAGTTCAGGGTGCTTTTACTTTTGCACCCAGTAAGCAATATACAGTCAAAAATAACAAGTCTTTTTTTCTTGCGATTCTGTCTTTGATAAGAGATGAAAACTTTAAAATGGGAATCGTTTAGAGAAAGTTTTTATTATGTCCCACAAGCTTTAGTCAAGCTTGTTGGAAAAACGTGCAGAAATATTGCATGTAGGGTGAAGTGTACATACTGTGTCCAATTCAAGAATTCATGAATTTGAAACCATAAAACAAATTATTTTTAGTAAAAATAAGAGATGTGAAATTTTTCCAACATAATAATAAGGTTCAGATTGGGGGTGGGGCCAGGGGCGGGGTCATGGGGCGGGGTTGGAGGGGGGAGGGGTCAGGGTTAGGTCGGGGTCAGGGTTAAGGGAGGGGTTATGGGGCAGGGTTGGGGCAGGGGCGGGGTTAAGGGAGGGGTTAGGGGTTTATATATTATATAATATTTGGATTGTTGTATTATTGCATGATGCCCTTGTATTTATTTCTTTGACGGTACTTCCTGCTTTATTTCATCAAAAATTAAACAGTGTGTATGCAAATGTTTTTGCTGGATGTTAAAGCAAAAAGTTAAACGCTATGGTTGGGGGTGTGGCCAGGGGTGGGGTCAAGGCCTTTCTTAAAACAATATTAATTTTATATTTAAATGAAATCCTCCATCATTCAGTTGAATTGGAATAACCTTTCTTAGAAATCGTATTTTTTAAATTTGAATAAAGAAGCTTTATTATATAAAGAATAAGCTAAACTAGATGTTTTTGGGTGATGATAATTAGCATAACGTAGCATTGCTAACATTATCGCTGCCTGATGTTTAGCGCCTCTGTGACCAAATCCTGTCAGTGTGAGAATTTTCTGATTAAAGTCTCAGAGTGTGAGCGCGTCGAGGACGTCCATAGGAGGACGGCAAGCTCAGGGGACAGCTACAGATACCGTAGCAGTGATGGAGATATGTACACGCAACACGCTAATGAACAGATAAAAGTCTCCTTATTACCTCAAGCTCACTCTGAAGAATGTTCGTGCTGTATACACGCGAGCCTGTTTTCTGTACGAGCTGAGTTCCGGATGACGCTGATCGTTGACGTGAACAGAATTTAAGAAAGTAATTAGAAAGATCTTTCATTAGAGGATCTAATGAAACATGAGACATGGAGATGCGCTATCACGCTATCGGCCTGTTGTAGAAGTTTGTCTATTACACTTCCAACATGTGCAGCTACGACAACAACAAACAACAAAGCCAAATTCAGCAGCTAGGAAGTTAGCGTGTGTTAACTTTGGCAGCACTGCTTTAAAAATAATAACAATAATAACAAAAACAGACACTTTGGTGTATCTTTACTCAGGTACAACTTCACATTTTCACTCAAGTTAAAGTAGAAAAGGACAAAATTTTACATTTCTAAAAAATAATTAGACTGCAAGAAAGATTCATGAAAAAGGAAAACACAGCTTTTATGTCCTGATGGTGAATTAGATCCTCTTTCACCATGGAATGTAGAAAAACATTAGCTAAGACTAACAGCTTCATTTGCTCATCTCTCAAACATTAGCTAGCATGCTATTAACCCTGCCTTGCTAATCGCTAGCTGTCCCAATACAAACACAGAGTGTACGCAGCAGCAGATAGATTACAGTATTAGATCTCGTTCTCACTCTCACATCTGCTAAGGTTTACATTTGTTAGGACTTTAGATCTGAAGCTGTTTGATGCTAAAAACTTGCTGTACGACTTTACAAATCTCTGATTATAGAGAAATGCAGCGCTCTGGATGGAGAGACAGGTATTTACTTTGGCTCGGTGCTTATCTCCTCGCAGCGCGTCGTGTTTTGCTCGGTCTGTGGGTGGCCGCGAGCACCTCGGCGCTTTGATGTGAACGCTCTCGGCTCCACGTGCTGCTTTGAGGTTTGATGTGAAGTCGCTGATTATCACTGTGTTGCTGTGTGTCATCGTAAAACACAAGACAGGCAGCGTAACCACCGTATTATACACTCCGTCTTTGTTCCTTCAGCGCCGTGATGAGATCGCAGGTGGTGTTTAAGAGCAGTCACTGAAGGTGCACCTGGTTTTAACTGCATCGTCCGGTCAGTTTACAGGTTTATCAACATCGATAAACACACGGCATCATATTTACATCATTTCACTCACAACATGATTGAATTCTTACACACGATAACCACGTAACCATGACAACGCTCTTACCAGTCCTCGCTGATGCTGGCTAGCTAGCCTGTGCTCCATTATCAATAATGCAAGAGAAATTAAGAATTGTGAAATGTTGGTGATGAGGAGCTTCGATGAGGCAGAAAATGAAGACGTGAGGTGTCACGTCACGTAACAGTGAACGTTCCAAACAACCACACGCTGTTTCTCCTCAAATTCCCTCATTAACGCTTGCCTCCTGAGCTGTAATCTGATTGGTTGGGAGAGTTTTTAAAAAGCACTTGACATCATACCTCACTTTTCTAAAAAAGTTTTTTTTTTATCTTTTGAAGTCCTGCTGTGAGGAAAACCCTCCCCAAAAAAACACAGACAACGAAGTGTGCGTTTTAAAAACGGATGCATTCTGCACACTTTACGACCTCTTCCTAGTCCATCCACAGGATCACATTATTAGCTACAGTAGTATTGTTGTTAAGTAATAATAATAAGCCACTATTTTATTAATTAATTTTGAGAACGATGCCTGTAAATGCCACAGTACAGTTAAGAAAAAGAAGAACTTAAACTGGAGGACAGAAATGAACAAACATTAACGTGTAACACAACTGACACAAACGACTAGCGGTTGAACATGCTAACTAGCTACCTTTTTTCCCCAATAAAATGATATTTTGTTCATGATGAGTGATTATCTCTGATTATGAGAATCTACTAAGAGAAATTCCTGTTAGCTAATTAGCAATGGTAGCTAGCTAGTTAAATTAGCTTGCTAGTTCCTGTTTGTTTTTCAGTTGTCTAGGTTAGGTCGTCTTTCTCTTGAACTGAAAAGACAAGAATTAGCATGATGAACTATTTATCTAATAATTAAATTAGATCAGGTATGTACATAGTTTGAAAAATATTTGGAGGCTGTTCTTAGCTGTCTAGCTAGCCTGTGTTAGCTAGGTCTAACTAGCTGGCATTAGAAAACGTGCACTTGAACTCTGTTGCATTTCTACACAGTTAATAATTTCTTAGAAAGATTTTCAGTAGTAGTATTTTTAGAAGTACTATTTAGTATTTTAAGTAGCAGTAATATTTATTTGTTGTTTTTTTTTAACAATTAAAATTGTTGTTGTCGTTGTTGTTGTTGTGGATATTTTGCACAAAAACACACAAAGCTGATTCAATGTTGAGAAAAATTTGCTGTAAAACCGTGAAGCAGCAGACTTATTGTTTCTGTATTACATCTATTACACATGCCACGTATCACACATTTACAAACAAATACCAAGAGCGAGATCATAACTCATATATCTGTTTACGAGATCCACACATCACCATGGAAACAAGGAACGAGCTGTTCATCCATCTGGGAAGTGCCGCGCTCCGGCGAGTGTACATGTTGATGTGTTTATTGCATGCGCTGTACATGTTGTCGTTGTTGACTTGTTTGTTGTGCAGGTTTCATACGTGTCGACGTTACACACGTCTGATGAAGGGGCGTGTGGTTAGAAAGCGGAGCTGTTGGAGCCATGGCGTGTCAGTTCGCATGTCAGCTCACATAACTCCAGCAGCTTGTCCTCTCACAGGCCTTCAGGGACTAAAGCAATTTTTCTCATAATTGCAGCAAACCTGCCTGACTGGCCTACTTCCACACACACACACACACACACACACACACACACACACACACACCACTCTGTCTCAGTGTGTAACGAGGCTGAAACACCACCTGAGGAAGAGAAATGAGTTTTCCACACATCACACACTGTTAGACACTTGAGTAAGTCGCTCTGGATAAGGGCGTCTGCCAAATGCTATAAATATAAATATATATATAAAAATATAAATATAAATGTCTGCTTGTGTGTTATCGTATCCACATCATGTCTGCATCGCATCCACATCCTATTCAGATTATATCTGTAACACGTCCACATCGATTCATATCCACATCTCCTTCTACATCGTATCCATAACAGAGCTACATCATATCCACATATTATCCATATGGTGTCCACACCGTATCCACATTGTACCCACGGCGTAACCACACCATTCATTTCCTCAGTGTTTGTAAAGAATTTACATTCTTCTGAAAATCCTTATCAAGCTGATCATCATCATCCTGCGCTCTGAAAATAAAACTTTAAACAAAACCCGAATATCATTTATGACAATTAACTCTTTAAATCATTTTTGGTTCCCTTTCAGTACTTCGCATGTACTGTATATATTTTGATCATTTTTTTAAAACCTTTCTTTAATATTAATATTATATTTTATGTGTTTATATATCATTAGTGCTCTTTTAAACTGTACTTTTGCCTGTTTTTTATTATATGTATTTTACCTTTAAAACCTAAAAAAAACAACATTTTTTTCTATAAAATTTCTATATTTTAATTGAGTATTATTTAACAGTGCAGTGGCTTTTACAGTGGATTTTATAAAATATAAAAGTTATTCATTTCATTCTGCAACAAAGAATGTTTTAACGATGATGGACTAAAAGGTTTGTTTATAGTTCTCAACCCCGCCTTTACCAATCTTATTATCTTTCTTTATTTAGATGCATTTAATCTAACAATAACTCAATAACTTTAAATGTAAATAAAGTTATACAAGTTTTTGTAACTATTTAATGAAAATATGTTCTGTCAGTGATCAGATGAGGAATAAAAAAACCAGAATAATATAGTACACCTGTAAATAATGAGAGTAATATTTATCTAATGTAAATATTTTATTTAAATAAGAATAAAATAGCTTTATTGTCATCATGCCTCCAAAAAGTTAACATAAATAAAATGCAACATAAATACAACAGCAACAAAAATGTCTTTAATGTGTTTTGTATTAACTAGAAGATTTGATTCAGATTGAAATTTTTTTGTATCAAGTTTCATTTTCGTTTGAAAATTTATTATTTTTATATTTTTATTATATATTATTTATTTATATATTTATTATATAATATTTATTTATAATATTTTATTATATTTTTATAAATTATATAATTTACCAAGGAGGTCATAAAGAAGAGGTCCAGATTTATTTGAATTCCAGTTTTATTTTAATTCTTTACATCCCCTGACTTATTAGACAAAATGTCCGCTTCCAGAAAGTGGTGCTTTATTGACATTAAAGCAGTGCTAAGTGTGAGTTTTTATTCTTTGTGGCACTGACAAAACTGGTTAAAGCTCCATCAATGAAAAGGAAGAAAACCTTTTATCTGTGTAAAAAAAGTGGAGCTTATCGCTATTTTACAAAGGAATTAGCCTGAGGACACGAGCATATATGAGTTCATCTCATCTGTCCAGTCAGTGTTATTATACCAGAGAATCAATTCATACCAAGAAGAAACCAGAGATAACATTTCACTTCCTGAAGTAATCAAGAAGTCTGATGTGTCTCTCTGCAAGCTCAAGCTTGTTTTTTTTTTTCTTTTGTTTTTTTTTTAATCTATGAGACTCAAATTAAAAATAGTTCAGCCTGGACTTGTCCTCAAATACAGTGTGTTTTAAATATAGTGATTGCTTTTTACATGTTAATAATGGAATGTAAAGTAATGTGAGTGACGCCGAAGGAGAAAAATCGATCCGAAGCCTGGTAATGTTTAACAAGTACAATGCTCTTTCACAATTAAAAGGTGTAATAATCATAGCATGAAGGGAAAAAAAGTGTTCAACCTTAGCTAAATGAGCCAAATATTTATTGCAACCAGAAATAAAGTTTCGAATCCAGCACTCAGAATTGAAGTTCGCTCTTTTTTGCACACTTTTCTGGTCATGAGCTTCAGAATCTGATTAGATCTGATCAGTAATCTGATTAGCTGTCCTGCCTCCTGGACTCTGTTTTTAAACACGATCAGACACAAATGTGACGCAATCAGATATGGTTTTCATCGGTTATGGTCATTAAAAACACGTACAGAATCATAGCTTTACAATTTTTGCAAGAATTTTTTAATATACAGATAATATAGCTAACCATGTAACCAAAACCCAAACCTTCATTTTCATATTCATGCTTTAAAGTACATTTTTCCTAAGTTTCCTATAATGTTGCAATGTTTCAGATGCTCTTTTTAAGGTATATTCTGCTATTTTTACCCCCCGTCGATTTTCACACCAGCCACTGATATTTCATGAAAGGTTTTTACTTTATGGCGGTGCTTGTAGAAGCGCAGGGCCTGGCAGAACGCGCAGGTGTTAATGGTAGGTTTGGTAAATGATGAGAGGCGTTAAAATGCTCGTGATGAGCGGAAGACACTCTGCATAACCTCAGGACACCGACCCGAGAACGAGCCGCTGGAGGACACGGACACTCCCGGGAAATCTCCGAGCACGGCTCATTAACACCTCTACCTGGAGTTAGTACCCGCCGCAGACCACCAGCAAAGAAGAAGAGAAAAGTTTGTGGTTAACCATTTTACTGTGTACATAAAAATCAGGTCCAAATGCAATTAACACAAAAACATGCAACGTGAAGAGAAAAACACTGAAACCACAACTGTAAAGAAATATTTTTTTTAAATTAACAAAATCATGAATAAATGCAGTTTAGCATGAGAATGTTACAAAATCACACACACACACACACACACACACACACACACGCATATATATATATATATATATATAATTATTCACCATCTAAAAAAAGTATCCATTATTAAAAATCGTTTTTTTTTATTCAAAACAATATTGTTAATTAAACTGTAGCAAAACTAAGAAATCTCAAGCAATTCCGCTAATGTTAGCTAACTAACACTAACCACTAGCTAATTAGCAATGACCTAAGTACCAAGGTAACTAACGTTAAATAAATAACCAAGTTGTATTTAGCTAACATGCTACTGTTGATAAGTAGGTAACGTTAAAATGAGGTGGAAGATTGTTTGTAATAATGAGCATTATACACTAATTTAATGTTAGCTAAGAATGTTAGCTTGCTAACAAGTATTAACTGCTAGCCAGCTTACCTATTGTTAGCTTACTAACATTATCTGCAATCTAGTTAAACAAAATTTAACAAAACACCAACTTATAGTTTACTAAACTTAGCTGAGTCAAATGCTAGTGCTGAGGAGGTAACATTAAAATTAGGTGAAAGATTATTAGTTACAAAGAGTAAAAACTTCTAAGATAACATTTCCTAAGCTACTTTATTACCGTTTGCTAGCCAACATGAACTGCTAGCTAACTTACCTAAGCGTTGCTAGTTAACTGAGATTAACTGAAACACGGATTTACTGAGTTAGCATGGTTAAGTGTAACTATGCACTTTTAGAGAGTGCCAATAATTGTACCTTTGCAAAAAATAAAAATAAAATCAAGTATAACTTTCAGACACAACAATGGCGTCTGGCTAAATACTATTGTGTAATAGCCTATGTAGTGAATAAAAGGCTACTTGTGATTGGGACAAACTTTAAGATGGTGGATTTTACACAGATTACTGATCAGAAATGAAAAATGATGGTAAAAATCTGTGATGCTAAAACACTACTGAGTGTAAATAAATCAAATCAAATTAGAAGCATAAAATGTTATGATAAAGTTGAATTTTTTGGTGAGAAAAAGATTGATTAAGGTTATCAGACTGTCATAATACTTCTAAATCATCACTTCTAGAAAAACTCCAAACATGAAAGCAGGGTGCCAATACTAAAGTTAAAATAAAGAGAATGTTGAGGGCAAATTTTGTCAGAAAGTTACAAATTTTCAGTTAAAAATCAGCATTAAACACTAAGCTAACATTACTTAAGTTAGCAGTCAAGCTAGCATTAACCAATAGCTAATTTATTATCTATTGTAGGTTAACTAACATTAACTTACAGCTAGCTATCATTTAGCTATCAATCTGAACAAAACTAAACACCAACTTGTAGCTAAAATGACTTAGCTAACGTTAGGTAAAATACTAAAACACAAAGAGCATTAAACTTTAAGCTAATGTTATTTTAAATGAGGATAAATAGCATTAACTTTTTCAGCTTATTAACATTGGCTAAACAATATTAAACAAAATGCTAACTTGTGAAGCATAAGAAAGGTAAGAAATCTAAAATAAAGTTACGCATCATTGAGGAGAAAACATCACTAAAGCTACTCTGAAATAATTAATTTGATGCTAAAATTGTGATAAAATCGATCAGAAAAATAAAATTGTAAATAAGAAATAAACTTGTTGACAGTTATTCTACCCAGAAAAGCCGCTAGAGTTAAAGATGTTATTATTGTGGCTCTGTTTCTTTCACGAGTGATTCGTAAATCTTTTAATCCTCGTAACATCAGACGCGTTTCTGAAGATTCTGAACTTCAAAAGCAGATGTTTATGCCAGCGATCCGCTTCACTCGGTGTTATGTGGTTGGAGCAGATGAACGCTAATCCCTGCTGAAAATACAGGGGATTTAAACCAATTTAATCAGATACTTGCAGTTTGAATGCACAATCAGCCCCATAACTATTGGTACCCATCATAAAATATATAAATGATAAATGTTTTCACACCAACGATAGTTTAAGTTTTAAACAGACTCGCTTTGTAGCTGTATATCATTTCAACAAAAATTTCGACTCATTTTTCCAAAAAAACAGCCGTTTCAAAAGTATTGGCACCCTACAATAAATATTTAATAAAGCCCAAATGTTCCTTGGAGAAAATAAGCAAGATTTGACAAGGTTCAAGAAATGTCGAGGGAATCTTCAACACTCCTCAACACAAAAACATTTATTCTCTTTTACAATTCCTGCATTTGATGCATGCAGACGTTCGCTTCGATCTCTTTGATTCACAGCGCAGAGGTTGAGTTCGAAGTTTGTTCCAAATGATGGATTTTGTGTTCTGTGTTGTCTGTTTTTAAAAAGCACATCTAAGTTGGAACCTCCTGGCAGAGATAACCAGACTTTGAGTTGTAAAAAATCCTGGTGTTTTTAGAAATCCCAGTGGTTTTGTGAAGGTTTCCTTGTATTAAGTGCCTTGTTTTCAGTGTGCAAGGCTGCTCATTTGTTTGAATTTATTTTTGTTTAACTTTAACTGTGTTAATAATTTTGGTGATAATATGAGAAAATGTTATTATTTATAAATAAATGAAAAGGCTTTGTGATGCGGTGGTTAGCACTGTCGCCTCACAGCAAGAAGGTCCTGGGTTCGATCCCCGGGTCACCCAGGGTGCCTT
>JAQQZU010000015.1:587915-599316 GCA_030068025.1 Parauchenoglanis punctatus
GGCGACCTGCCCAGGGTGTACCCCGCCTCTCGCCCCAACATGCTGGGATTGGCTCCAGCTTCCCCGCGACCCAGATGCATAAAGCGCTATAGATAATGGATGGATGGATATTTTCTGATTGTGTGAAAAATTTGTATTGTTGTGTGTAGTGTTTATTTATTCTTTTTAAGGGTGCCAATAATTCACTTGTTGTGTGTAAATGCTTTTTTGTGGCCAAACAAAACTAAAATTTTGCTGATTTAGCTGATTTTCATTGTGCTTACGTGTGTTGATAAATGCCAATCAATCATAAATTACTAAGAGTGTTAAAGCTATTTACATATAGTCACAACCACAACACTCAGGACAGAGAGCTGACAATGACAAAATGCCCACTAAATGGTGAAAGAGCGCCTCCTAAGCATGGCATGTGCTAAATCTTCCAGTAATGCAGCTCAGCCATCGCAGTGCATCGCTTCTATAGACACATCTATTTATAGGGGTGCCATTAATTTTGCTTAATAGCGGTCTCCTTATACGCAAATCTACACAAACACAGTGGTGAAGTGCAAGGTACGAACGTTTTCCAACTATCTGGAACACCACATTTCTAGTGTAAAGGCTCCTGCGGAGAATTTAAAAATAAATTCATTACAGTTTGATCAATCATTTGATGGGAATGTGGACGTTTCTTAACTGTGTATATTTGAATCTATATATGGCCAAAAGACTTAAACAGGAAGAAGGAAGTGTCTGTTGTTCATGTATGCCTGAATGTGTGTGAGATTGTCAGATACCTCACTATAAAATCTTTCCTTTTTGAAGCGTGACTTTCATACAAGTTCATACATGAGCCTAAAGACATGATTTTATATTTGTTAACAGGAAGTAAAAGTGTATGTTACATTTTATTGTTGCTTTTTTTAAACACATGAATGATTAAGGCTGTGACAGAAGCAGAACGCACAGGAGGCTTGTTTCAACCTGTGTATTCCTCTCAAACTCAGCTCCGAGTCAACAAAACACACCAAGTAATTAATCATGTTAGTTACACTCGAGCTGACAGCGTGTGCTCTGTGCGTAGCGTTCAGGTTCTCCTGCACAGGCTTAGGGATGTGCAGTTACAGGACAATAATCAGCTTCGGTGTGGTAACAGTAACTCTGCTTCATCACACATCACACCACTCTGTCATGGGTTCATCTGCTGGAGCAGCAACAACAATGATGATGCAGTGACTCAGCAAAAAAAGTCAACTATACACAGTTTCTTTAGGCTAATGTTGCTAAAAAGTGAGTTAAGTGAGGGGTTTGTAAGGGGACGGAGTCAAATCACACCACACCACACTGCACTGAGTGAAAATATGATCCAAGATGGCGGCTTCCAGAACATTCCAGTGTTCAGCTACATGGCTGTGTCATAAACCACATTAGCACTTCTGTCTGAAAAACTGTGTTCACTCAGTTTTAATTGCACCATATAACAGTTAGCTAGAATTTCTTTATCTGGATCAAATGTTAGCTTGTTAGCAATCATGGCTACTGATATCACAAAATACAGTCAATAACAGCTTTCTGATAGCTATAAGCGCTAGCTTGCAAGGAAATGTTACTATTCCACAAACATGCCAGTTTGTCTGATATCATATATATTTTTATTATTTTTTTATTTTGATTTTTTAATTATTTCCTAAGTGGGAAGACTGTGTGTTGAATACAAAATTTTTTTTCCCAGCTATCTGGATTCATGAACACCGTATTTGTAAGAACACTGCAGGAACGTTACAGCCTGATTTTGTTAGAGTTGAATACTTTTGTAAATGTTTTAATAGTATTCTCTGTTAGCTAGACCTTTAACACTAGGCGTGTTTCCATCGCAGATGTGTGCAAAATAAAAGTTTTTTTTTTTTAAATGAGTCGGCAAAACTCGTTTGTGAATGGTGTGTGTTTCCACTGAGTGAGGTTATGTGATTAAAGCTGGTTTTCTCCTCTAGCTATAGTCATACAATTAAACATGGCAGTTGGTCTCCGAGGCCTGATAAGTGTAAGCATGGTGATTTCCACGGCATCCACATCATGCCTCTTTATCACGTTGTGTCAATGTGAAAAACATGTTTCTGCTTCAATTTTGCGAAACACTGCTTTGTCGAGTCGCCTGAAATCCCACCTCATGCGAGTGTATAAACTTTTTAAAGAGTTTTTTAGAAATTCATGTGATTTCATGTTCTTCTTTAGTTTGCCATTTCAGATTGCTCATTTCGCAGGTTAATCGAGACACACTTTCTACTGTAACTACTGTGACATTTTTAACCCTTACACCTTCCTCAGAGTTTGCTGTGGGTCGCAGTTCTGTGTAGAATCCTGTAACAGAGTCTTTTTTATCCGTATCAGAAACAATTCCATCTGTTCCAACAATGATAGAACTAAAAATCCTTAACTATCCAGCGAACTAGGAAAGAACCTTTAAAGAACCCCTTTGTTTAAGACTTCGCCAAGTACTAATGTAACTTTAGGGTTCTTAATTCTAGAAGCTATGACCGCTAAATTATCTTATAAACTGGGGAAGTGTGCGTTACAAACCTTAAATTATTGCTGGTTATTTTCGTATAGTATCTAGATCCTGTCAGGAGTTTAACGTTTTACTTCCTGGTACTTCTCCGCTAACAACTTTTGGTTCCTAGAGCATTCCAGGAATGCTATTTTTTGGTTACTTTAACATTCCTTCAATGTTTGTTTGGTCGTTTTATAGTTTGCCAGGAAAGTTTGTTTTACGTAAATATAGTGTTAGTTTTTTGTAGCATGTTTTGGTTTATGGAATGTTCTCCTAATGTTCTCCTAATGTTTGTAATGTGGGAACCTTTGAAGAACGTTCCCTTTTGGTTGTATAAACGTTCTCCTAGCCATCTATCACTTTACACCGTCAATCTTCTATGAACGTTCTCAAATGGCTGTATTAATAAATAACGTTAACGTTTTTAGTTCCCAAAACATTTGGGGAACGTTCTGATCCATAATAACCTGTAGAGAATGTTCTCTTAATGCTGGGAGAAGGTTCTTGTAAATCTACCCATAGGAGAACCATAAGATAACATTAGCTGAATGTTGTGAGTTTTCTGGGATAGTTAGAAAACGTAAAGTTCTTCAAAGGTTCTTTAATTGTATAATTGTATAATTAATTGTTCCCTGAACTCATTCTACACTGGACTTTTTCTGTTGGGAAAAATTGATTGATTCTTCCTAAAGAAGAATCTCCTTAAAGAAAACTTCACCACATCAACAATTTTTAAAAACCTGTTTCCACGCCAGTGGAGCGTGCGCTGTGAATGAGCTCTTACTATAGAAATGATAATGCACTCCTTCCATTCCATATTAATGTAAACCTGTGATTTGTAGCTAGAGGCTTTAAAACTTTAAACCCAACATCTATTCACACTTTTGAGCTACTCTTAAGCAAATTGAGCCAATAAACACTTGTGTTGTAGTTAATGGATTTACAGCATTTCAACATGAGAAAGTTATGGGTTGTTAAAGTCGAGCTGTGCATTAGCTGTTAATGAGGCCTTATTAACAGCACTGGAAAGACAATGTGGCTAATAACCTGTGTGTGTGTGTGTGTGTGTGTGTAGTGCTAATGTCTTTACAGCCCATCATAACGTCCTGCTAATGGCTATTCAGGGTCGCAGCTCTTCCCACACCGCCACTGCTGTACTGAGAGACAGATCGAGGTTAGATCACCTCTCGCTTTAAACCGAGAATGTCACTGTGCTACATTCAGCTCCCGAGACGGCTCCAACAATAGAGAACGGCGGTGGAGTTAGCGTTAGCACCGGTGTCATTTTCCTCTTCTGGGAAGCAGTTTGAAAGCCGTCCTTTTGACTTTGACACCTCCTCTGAGTCGGCACACAAATGGACGAGGACGGCTGTGAAACCTGGGACGTTCCTCTGACAATGACAAACTTTAATTTGTCTCTGTTGAAACCTTTAGAGCCCATTGTAACATGGAGTTCTCAAAGTTCCCGGGTTTGTAAAAGAATCCAGTGGATGGCTAGCGAAGCTCGATAGCCGTGGTTACAGGTTAATGCAGATCACAAAGGGGGCGGAGCTTGCTATTGCCTCCTTTGTTGGAAGGATAACAAAGATGCATCTGGCTTTACTCCTGCACCTTTTGTCCCGTTCAGTTACACCATTAACATCACTGAGCACTGCGTCCAGCTGGCCTGCTCGAACACCGAACGTGACCTTTGACCTCTCTCTGAACTGCTGAAGTACCGTGGTTAAAGGAGTGGAGCTCGGGCTTTTTAGTCCCAACAGCGAAAAAAATAAGTGCTTTAATTACCATTAGACTCTGAAACCATGTACAGTTTGTACTTATAATACAGTTATTTACCTTACATTTATTTAGTTCTAAATCACAAAATCTGTCCAAAATCATGCAAAAGTACCCGAGTAAAATATTTAGTGTTTTAGTTTACATTACTGAAATTAAAGTACGACCGAACACTTAAAGAGTATCCAGTATTTTGTAAAGTATCCAAAACCTGTGTGAAAACTGTTGCATAATTGTACTTAGTTACTGTATTTATGGGGTGTAATTTTAAAATTAGCACTCATTACATTTCCATTAAAAAAAATTACACAAATCTCAAAAATCATGAAATATTTTTCTTTTTTGTGCAGCTGCCATTTACGACACTGCAGGTAAACAAGGGAAGTTTTTAAAGCATTACATATCACAATTAACCTTCAACAGCTGATTGTTGATATACTTATCTGATTGTTCTATATGGGGAATTATTATAGGAAAAGATTGACCCATTTATACAAATGATCCTTTAATTAAATACATCTAAATTAAATAGTCTATGGATGAGGTTAGAATTTAAATATTTATTTCACTGTGAAGACCCTCTCAAAAGAGAATGTTACAGAAAAGTATGTTGGAAAGTCATTTATTTATTGTTTAGTCAAGAAAAAATACATAAAAACTGTGTCAAAATCAGTAATGATCATCATTTTAAGAACTTTTAATATCATTCTTATTAGTGACAGGAAAGAATTTCATGACATTTCAAGCAGTTCATCTAGAAACAGACTTATGGTTCTTAATATAGAAACGATTTTGGGAAAATAGTTTAAAGATATACAATGTGATTTTAATGTTTTTGCACTTTAGGAAATAAGCTTTTCAGGGATATATGGCATCATGTGATTGCGATGTGGGCGGAGCTTAAAGCCTTCTTCAGAGTTGCTGAGTTTCAGCTAATTCGCTGGAAATGACTGGATAAAAATTAAACAACCCACAGTGAAACAAACTCTTTTTTTTTATTTCACTATGAATACATTTCCAAAATTCTGAAACATGTTTGAGCAAACTGAGTCTTTTGTCACATTTCTGTGCTTTATAATTTTAGTTGCTACACTTAAAATGTCCAAATAAATCTATTTCCAATTTACTAAACCAATTACTTGATTTTCATAGATTTAATATTCTTTAATCATTAAAAAAGCATTTCATGGGAAATTTGTAGAAATAGTAAGAAATGGTAGAAATGCTGGCCCCACCCTTCACCACGCCTTTAACCCCACCCACAACCCTAACCCTGGTTTAATTTCATAAGAATAATTTTGCATTATTGGGACATGAACCAGGCCCACAGCCCTAACCACTGACTGAGCTCAAAAAAGTGAATCTGCAACAAAATCTAAACATAAATACCGCCTTTAACCCTGCCCATTAGCCCCGCCCACAACCCTAAACTCGGTTGACTTTATAAGCATGATGTCAAACACTATCTCTGCCCTAAACCACACCCTTAACCCCACCCATCACCCTGACCACTGATTGGTTTTATAAGAATGAGGTTATAAGGAAAGGTACAAGCACTAGCCCCTCCCCTATCCCTGCGTTTAACCCCTCCCACAACTTTCTCCTTGATTGAACTCATAAAAATGCTGTATGTTACATCCGAAGTCTGACTCTTAACCCCGCCCACAACCTTTACCTAGTTTTTGCTAGATGTAAGAAAGGCTACAAACACAAATTTAGTCCTTAACCCTGCCCTTAACCCTGCCTATAATCCTTGATTTCCTAAGGATGACGTTGTAGGAGAAGACACAAACACTAACCCCGCCCTTAAATTCATCTTTAACCCCACCCACAACCCTAACCATTGATTGATTTCAAAAGAATTACTAAGTCAAAAGCTACAAACACTAACCTCACCCTTAATCCCGCCCTTAACTCCTCCCACATGTCACATCATAAGAATGACATCATATGAAAGGCTACAAACAGTAACTCTGCTCTTAACCCCGCCCTTAACCCCACCCACAACTCTAATTTTGATGTGATTTTATAAAAAATGAGTTTGTAAACTTTGTAACTAGTTACAATAATTTGTGCAAATTTGGCGCCTGAATCTTTTACACACTCCGTTACATGAAATTTGAGGATAACATTAATGATCTGCTTATGTTTTTTATCAGTTAACCCCTCACTTTTCTTTACATATCATTTTTTGTTGTACTTTTCACCTCTTATTCATGTTGACTCTGAGTATGAAAGGTGACATTGTGTTTATCCTACAATGAGGTCCTTCACCAGTGCGATGCTGTCATGTTTTCCAGGAACTTTTTGAAATGTAAGAGGCTTTCTTTCCTGACTCGCGATCGTCTTGTCCGGGCCTGTTGTAAATGTATCATTGCAGAAAGCCATGAAACAATTTAAGCTGATACTGCCAGTTTCAATTACTAAACCATGCGCTCTCAGTCATTATGCTATCAATCTCCCATCTCCTGCACATGTAATGTATTCATGCTAACCTGCTCAAAAACAAAATCCAGAGGTAAAGGGGGGATTTTTAAAAGGTTCCAATGTTTTTTTAAAGTTTTGCAATGAGGTTACAGGTTCATGGTAAACAAATATGACATTAAATGTAACAATAAATAGAAAAACACTATGATTTTATCATTTTTAATGAATAATTAAGTGTAATTCTGATGATAGTGTAATAGAATGTATTCTTCCTAATGGGCTTAAATGTGTTTCCTGTGGTGTGTAAAGGGATTTTATTGTGTTTCTGTCGATCTGCAATGCAGGTTTAATGAAATATGCTGTTTGTAAAGGGATTTAAAGTGTTTCTGGTGGTTTATAATGGTAGTTTAACAGAATGTGTTCTTTCTAATTTGGTTTAAATGGTTTTAATGGGAATGTGTTGTTCCTAATGAGGTTTAATGTGTTTCTGGTGGTCTATAATGGTGGTTTAATCAGAAAGTATTATTTCTAAAAGGATTTGATGTGTTTGCTGTGGTCTATAATGGTAGTTTAATGGAAATATGTTGTTCTTATTGGGTTGTAGTGTGTTTCTGGTGGTCTATAAAGGTAGTTTAACAGAATGTATCTCTTTCTAATGGTTTCTAATGATCTTTCAGAATGTTTTTCTGTTCATTTGTAATGGTAGTTTAATGGTAATAAATTGTTAATAAAGGGGTTCCATGTGTGTCTGGTGGTCTGTAATGGCGGTTTAATTGGAATGTGCTGTTTCTAATGGGATTTGATGCGTTTCTGGTGGTCTGTAATAATAGTTTAATGGAAAGTGGTCTTTGTACTGAGACTTATGGTGTTTGTGGTTGTCTGTAATGGGAGTTTAATGGAAATTGTTGTTTGAACTGAGGTTTAATGTGTTTGGGATGACCTATAATGGTTCCTAATAGCTTACAGTATCTAAGTCTATCAACCTTCTATTAATAGCAGGAATTCTGAGGGATTTAGAAATAATTTCTTTAGATTGAAGTAAAGATTTAGACAATCCCTAATGGAAACAGTCAGAGTTGAGGAAAATTATGAACTCGATATCTGTTACAGTGGGGTTTTTTTTTCAGCAGGAAATTTTAGACATAGACATTAGATCTTTTCCAGGACTCAGTGTTGGTGAAAGCTGGCTTATAGCTACATACCTTGCTTGATTTTTGCCCAGACCAAATCTGTTTTATGGCAAATGTTTGTTTTTTTTTTCCCCTGCAAAAACTAACAAGAAACTTAAACTTTTTCATGATGGGATGAACTGCTGTCTCATTGCCAACTTCTTCTATATTTATTTCTCTCAAACAAAATTGCTTTAAAAAAAATGCATAAAGTGAGTTGTTATTATTAAACATAAGCATAACCCTGGGTTTAACCAGCTGGACCGTTTGTGTATTTGTTTTGTCATGGCATTGGTATGAAAGTGAAATCACGGCATCACGTCACACTTACCGCAGGGTCTGTGTGAGCGTTAATTATTAACGACGTTGCTCCACAGACGCGGCCCTGGCCTGAGAGAACCTCAGCTCTGACTCCTACACCTGAGTTCAGGCTTTATCCTATCAGGTTGCTTTGAGGGGAAAGTGGTGTAATTTCAGGCGCAGTCATCTGAAGCGGGATGTTGTCCCAACATGGCCGACCTGTACACATGGTGATTAAGTCGATGACATCAAAGGCATGCAGTAGCTTTAAAGGTGTGCACGCACGTGCAGTCGTAACAACCTGCAGGACATCACAGCATGATGTCAGGGTTCATACTCAGGCAAGGTTTCATCCCTGATTCCTTTCACAACCATCAGAATGAAACTGAGCCACGCTTCAAATTAGGAAAATGAGCTGCTAGTAGGATTCGATTGAAGTCATAAACATTATGTGTAAAATACTGAGTGACGTTGTGATTATTGTCCTATAACAGCACGTCTACAAGGGTTTTATTGCTCTAACACCAGGTCAGACACACAATGTTTCATTTCCTTCTGAATGACTTTCTGTTCAAGTTACTTACATTTATTTTTGACAGTGTTTGCTTGAACGTTGTTCATGCTAATCATTTTCAATAATAAATGATGGTTTAATGTGATAGCGTGACAAAACCTTTTTTTAATTATTGAAATCAAAGATTAGCGACGCACACAGAAAACTGTTCCAACATTTAAGTATTCATGTCGTATTATTACACAGTAACATTAATCATTTAACCAGAATTACACAGAATTACTTTTCACTGCCAAGAAAAAGGGTTTAAACTTTTAAAAAATGTTTTATCCAGTGTTAGCAAGCAAACAAACAAACAAATAAATAAAACAGCTGCAAAAGTAGTTCACAAAATTCCTACTTTTAAAAAAAATTTGCATTGTTATCCAGGTTTTATTTAATTTCCATGGGATTCTTAAATGAACAACATTTTTTATCTAAATGAAATAAAACAGCACATAGACGTATTTCTCACTTCTTAGAACCTCTAATTCTAGAAAATGTAACTTTTAACCAAAAACACCCCAAATTTTAACCAAACTATAGACTACTTTACTTGTTTTAAGAATTATTTTCCTTCTTGACTTGGAAGGTTATTTCACTTTCAACCTGAATTGATCGTATTAGAACTATTTCTAACAGCGTACATATACATATATATATATATATATATATATATATAGCTATCAGTAGTGGATATGTTCAGGAATGAAATGTACCAGTTGGCACCAGGACAGTGATTCATCTCATGAAGTTGCATAAGATGTCTGAGGTTAAGGAGGAAAGAAAACAAGAAAGGAAAAAGAAAGTGCTTTTGCTTTGTAGTTATAAACATTCACATCTAGCACCACTTCACTTCAGACCCTGATTCATTTTCAGGAGAAGTGCGACGCGCGCATGAGGGACCACTATACCCCACGCACAAGCATGGGAAAGTATCATATGGGGTTCTCGGATGCTTAACGATCCCACAACACACGGCAGAAACCATGCGAGCAACCTTCAAAGAGGCTCGTTACTAAAGCTCACTCAGAACGCTGGCTCCTCGCGTCTCAAATGCAAAACTTCAAGGGCTTTATCCAGAGTTTGTCTCAGTGCTGCGCTAATCTCAGTGTCTAGTAATGTTCCCTATGGGCTTTCTGGAGCTCTTCTTGGAATGTTTACAAGCAGCAGACAGGCCTACGTGTCAGGAAAACACGAGCCGTGAGATTTACACCGCTCTACCGTACGATGCTTTCGACACACGACGGAAGACAAAATGGCAGCAACGCCGACAGCCAATTGTTAACATCAGGTTACTGGGTATCTCACGCCGTGGTGATACAGCGAGTATGCACAGAACGTGCTTCAGAGGCATAACGACACGGCGCAGTCTTCATGCCGCACGGCTCAGGTGCTCGTACATGTCCCAACCAGACGGGGAAAAAAGCACGACTGATGGAATTATGTGTCGTGATTTATGGACAAGCGGAGCGTGAAGTGAAAAACACATTCGCAGCGTTTCTCCTTCTCTTCCTTCAACATTCAGAGAAATGTTTAAATGATCTTTAATTCCTGTCATAATGAGCGACGTCTAAAGCAAACGTTTATCCTCATCTCAGCACATAATGAGGCTTTATAAGAAACCATCAGCAACCGGGAGTTTTGATTAACGATAATAAATTCAAGAGAAGGAGAAAAAAAAAACCTGTGGAACGTTCAGGAAAAAGGGGTGCCTGGAGCAGGAATTTTTGGACCAGGTTCAAAATTCAAAGCTCTTAAAGATGCATATCAGAGAGGACGAGAGATATGAAGGCGGGGCAGAACTCCAGCACAAGCTACTGACTCGTCCACAAGTCTAAACCAAAGGTTCCACATCAGAGCAGCACAAACATCAAGCGCTTTTTTTCTCCACAATGAGCAACTGTGTGTGTGTGTGTGTGTGTGTGTGTGTTTAGAAAAAAACAGTGCTGAGAACATAATTGCTCTTCTTGATCTCTTTACGATGCAGAACATCTCCAGCACATGCTCGTCAAACAAAACCATCAAAAACAGCAGATCATCAGAGGTTTATCCCACAGCGCTGCTGAATCCTGGATTCTGATTGGTCCAGAAGGTGTTGATGAACAGCATTTTATAGAAAAGTAGTGCAGGTTTATTTTAATGCGCTCGTTTTGATGCATTATCGTTTCTATAGCAACAGCTCATTCACAGGGACGTGTACAGCGCACGCTCCACCGATAATAAAGACATTGTTTTTAATTTCTGTTCAATTTTGCGTGTATGAAGGAGTCTCCAGTGTGAGCGCTGTGTAACAGTCAGATGTAAATCTGGAACTTTACGTTTTCCGACATCTTCAGGACAGAGGCGTTTACACTGCTGTGCAGCTTCTCGGTAACATGATGTAACAAGCTGCGATTTTTTTTCTTATTTACTTCAAGAGAGAGTAAAAAAGAGAGTCTGGTGCGGGAACGACTGTTTATAGCTGCTATATGTATTACAAATTTCATGGTGCTGACGAAATGTTAAAGGGCCACCGTGTGAGGGTATCTGAAGTAGACATGGAATATATCTTCCATAATATATGTAAGTAATTCATCAGTGTGTCCTCATTAGTGTATAATTAGCTGTAACTCTGAATCGTTGTGTTTGCGTAAGTTTAGAACGAGC
>JAQQZU010000015.1:617072-628622 GCA_030068025.1 Parauchenoglanis punctatus
AAACAAAGACTAATAGACTGAAAAACAGTTTCTATCCTGCTGCTATTAGGGCATTGAATGACACCTAATCACCATCTGCTATATCCTTAACTGCTATAGATACAATCTCGTGCAATATGTCTTATGTGCAATAAGTTTTATTTTTATTATTATTTGTTTGTGAATCGATTTATATACATGTATACATTTATGTATATATTCTTCTATTTTTTATCTTATTTTATTTTGTTTCGTATTCTTGATTTCTTTTGTGTTCTTCTAATCAATGTTCTCTTACGCCGCAGGGACTGCACCTAATTTCGTTGTACCTGTTACAATGACAATAAAGATATTCTGATTCTGAAATTGTATTAAATGTAAACAAAGGAGTAGTTCATTAACTTTTCTGATACCGACTGTTTATGGCTATATAGTATTTATTATTACTTATTTATTTTACATATTTATTTCTTTAATTCAGTACTTCTTGCTCGACACAGACACAGATCTCAAAAACTAACGCGATTCTGATTCCTTTTCCCTAACCTATTGTCCCAGTAAGCTTGCCGTAGCTGCCGAAGTCTCATAGGAACTGATGGGCGTATCGAAACGTTAGAGTACATTGTTTATTCTTCTTAAGACACACAGTATGGAAGATAATGAGCTCGGTTTGACTCTGGACTGTTTAATCAGCATATTTTCTTTTCTCAGTGAAGATGATTTAATCAGAGTGTCGTGTGTTTGTAAGGTAAGGCGCCTTTACAGGACGCGGAAGTTTACTTAGCTGTTATTCTTTCTCCACCCATATTCCGACAAGCTCCTCCCCTTCTGCTAGCATTGGCTAATGTTATATCCAGTCTGCTGATTGGACAGTTTGGCTGCTGGCATCCAATCACAGCGCAGAAGGCGGGATCTTTCAAATACGGAAGGGAAACAAAAATAAATGGTTACTTTCGCTCTTCAGTAGATCGTGTTATCAGTTAATGATCATAATATAAATAATTTAACGTGTCAGATCATTAGAGCTGCTCTCTGTAGCACGACATTACTGTTTTTGTGGCCAGCTATTATTCAATTAATTTGTTTAAAGTAATTAATTAAATGTAAATAGCATATAAAACGATCTATATAGGATGGAACACTTTTTAATAAAGTACTAAAATGGTAATCTATGCATAAAAATGATATGCAAATATAGACATGCCCACATTCCCTCCTGCCATCCCAAACAGTCTAATATCACAATTTATCTCGATTAGCCAGAAAGTTTAGCACACAGGTCTTTGGGATAAAGTTTATGGGTTCTTAGATGCGATTGGTCAAAAATTGTGGGCACGTTTAGTGACGTCACTAATTGAGCTAAACGGTAGCCCCGCCTTCTCATCAGTTTTATGTAGAAGCATTGTGAAAGTCTTTGTTTTATAGTGAAAAAATGTGAATTTTGCAAAATTGTGTAAACAAATATGACACAAACATTCAAACCTACCCAATCAGTCGTTATTTCAACAAGAGATTTAGGTTTAAATTGGGTTAAAAAGACAAAATAGGCCAAAGGTAGTTGATATCCTGTATTATATATTAATACCACTGCAGAAATCTGCCTGTTTACACAGGGCTAATATTTTATGTTTTGTTTTTTGTTTTTTTTAAATGTCATCATGTGTTGCTCAGAAATGGCACGAAGCTGCAGAAACACAGTGGTTATGGAGGTAAAGTATCAGTCATATAAAGTTCATTGTGATGTGATTGTCATGTTGATGCATGTTTCCTGTCCATTAATGTAAAAATGTAGTGAATATTAAAAAAATATATAAAAATGTCCTCCATCCAGAGAAATGTGTCTGCATCGCTGGGGTTTCTGTAACGTGGCCCAGCTGTTATCAGACACGAACTCTTACACATGGAAGCGTTATTATCTCCATCGCGCTACACTGGAGCTGAACATGAAGTCCGGGAGATCGGGAGGAGATTACACCTGTAAGACCCTGAGAGGACACACAGGTACAAAGCGTCTGCATCCTGAACAGCAGGCACTTTCCAAAACTACTGAACTAACTGATGCTTCCTCGATTTCTCCATCCTTCAGCCTGTGATCCGGAAATCGAACAAAGTCTGCTTTAGTGCATCTTTAATGCAGTACAGATAGTTAAAAAGCATTCAGAGGAATAAAGGAGAAATGAATTCTTTTTTTCTTCTAAATTATTTGTTTTTCTTTAAGGTCGGATTGTTGGGTTCTCGTACCTGATGGGAAACAGCTCTTTACATGACACGTGGAACTTCACACCGATCGTCTGCAGCGCCTCCACTGATGGAACACTAAAAGCCTGGGACGTTCACAAGGTGAAATATAGTTTTAAGATGACTTTAAACGTTTAAAATGGTTTTTATGATTAAAATAAAATGGTTTTTTTTATGATTGAATTAAAATGGCTTTTATGATTAAGTCCTTTTATTGCATAGAAAGCCAAAGCCAATGTCGATGTGTGTTGTTTCATCATAAAATATATAAACCAATCATGTATTAGTATGCAAATTAAGATCATGCAACATGTGAGTATTTTATTTCCTAAACTGTTTAATGAGGGAAAAAATAATGTTTGTTATCATTTTAATGGTTAAATAACACACAGTGTAATTTTTATACCATATCGCATAAAAAGTTACCCTTCAAACAAACAAAAAAAAGAAGAAGGGGAAGAATTGTGTGTTTCTGTAAATTCTTAGGGTCTAAAAATTAAAGTGAAAAGCAAAAAATAAAATCTTTAACAGTTTATCACTATGCAAATTATAGCAAAAGGTGGCCTATTCATATATGCATATTCATATATCAAATACATATTCCTGGGTGACTATAAAACTATTGGCGCTCCTGTGAAACTTGCCATACAGTGTCCAAGTGTCCAGCAAGTTAATATTCTATTTAAAAATGGTTTTGGAATGTAAGAACTGTAAATCTTTTTAGAACTGGACTCCATCATGTGTTCATGTCACAGGGTGTTAATCTGTGGTCCAGCTCCTCCCAGAACCCGCTGACCCGTATTGCCACAGACCCAGAGCAGGACGTCGTGATCACGTCGGACAGCGCCGGGACGATCGGCACGTGGCGGGGACGGACGGGAGAGCCGCTGAGCTCGTTCTCCTGCGGCTCGTCTCAGTGCACGTTGATGACCTTCAGCACGGAGGGAAGCTCTTTCGTCATGGTAAACTCTCTAAACCCTGTAAAACTCACGCACGCTTTCGCACTCGCTTTAAATCGCAGTCCAAAATGATGTTCTTTGTGTTTGAGGTGGGAACGGCTCTGGGATCGTTACTTGCCCTGACGTCACCTCAGCTGTCTGAAATATCACGGCACGTCGTGTGCGACTCGTTCAGTTTGAATGTTCTCCTCTCATCACCTGATAAGAAGTGGGTTCTCACTGCATCCAAGGACAATCCAGATATAAGCCCGAAGGTGAGATTTTACATACAAGAAAGCTAAAAGCAGTGGAAACTCCTCTGTCCTGGAGATGTCAGAAAGCGTACAGTTCCAGCTTTACCTCTGACTGTTACACAGCGCTCACACTGGAGACTCCTTCATACACGTGTGTGTTTCTGACGGCAGGTTTTCAGCAGTCAGAGTGTGTGTTGTCCCGTGGAAGACGCTGAAGCGGTGTGTGTGAATTTACCCGTCAGTGGCTGCGCATCTGCTGTGTTTTTTCCCTCTCAGCCTGCGCGAGCGGCCGTCGTTCACCACTCCACGCTGTTTGGCCACAAAACCCTCTCCGTGTTCGAGTTCAGCATGAAGAGGTCCAGATACAAGCAGGAGGCTCAGGGTACGAGTCCGAACACCGACACCGCAGTTTACAGATATTGCTTTATTTAAAAATAGCTTGTGTTAATATTATATTAACAGTAATAAAATACAAAAATATAAGTCATATCGATATTCTTTAATAGCTTATAGATCAGCTCTTTCTCTCTATAACGCTCTTTCTCCGACCTCATCCAGATTACATTTTTTTTAAATCTCTTTTTATCTTAGCAGAATCATCATTTTTTAGATACATTTTATACCTTTAATCCTTTAAAACGTTTTGCAAAAGTTTGTATCTCGTTGTGGTTCTTGAATGGAGCAAGAACCATAAGGGGATACAAACTTTTGCACTCAGCTATTGTTTATAACATTTTTATAAACCCTGTAGAGATCGGTTTTAAAGATGATGCATATAATAATAAATAGCAATTATAATTATATAATAGTTGATAATATAATAACCAGATTGTAATATTAAAATTGCTTTAATTTTTTTTTATATAATATAAGATTAATTATAATGATTAATAAGGTTAACAATTAATGATAGCTATTAATATGTTACTATAATATAATATTAATATAATAGCATCATTATTCCACAGTTAATTGAAGTATTTATATATTTTATTTATATTTAAAAATACCTTTTTTAGAGAGAATTTTAAACCCCAGTTATTAATGAAACAGAACTGTAAACAGTTAAATATATATTTGCCAAAATTACATTGTTTTTTTTTTTTTGTTTGTTTTGTTGTTTTTTTGTGTAAGTGTTAAGCGACATTGGGTGTGAGAAAGGTGCTATATTATTATTATTATTATTATTATTATTATTATGTGTTTTATATTTAAGACTGTTTTTTTATTTAAACATGTTGCTACATAATGAATGAATTTTTGCCAAAATGAGATTATCTTTCTGCTTCAGCTCAGCAGGTTGAATCTTTCCAGCTCGATTTAAGCACTAGGCACTCGGACATCGCTCTCCAGGCGAAAGGGAACAGCCTGCTCCTGATTACAGAAGGTAACGATCTGAAGGTCTACACTCTTAAAGGCGAGCTCATCTCCAGCTTCCAGGAGCATCTGCAGCCCATCATGTCCGTGTGTGTGGTGAGAACTTCCTCATCCTACTCACTCTCTCACACACATTAACCCTCACAGTGCAGCAGTGGAACCTGTTCTCACGCCTCTGATCTCGGCAGGATGATTTCCGGGTGGTCACGGCGTCCCGGGATTTATCTTTGAGAGTGCTGACGTGGCGCAAGGACAGAGATAAAGGATTAAGGCTGGAGAGTCAGTATCACCTGCTGGGCGGCTCTCACACCATGTCCAGGTACAGGCTGAACCTCATCCCTCACTTTATGGGGAAAAAAGTGGGGAAAGAGCTTTTGTGCTCATTTCCAAACAGATTCAACAAGAAATCAGAGCGAACTTTTTACAGACTGCTGAAAGATAAAGAAAAGAGACGGTTAATGTTTAAGCTTTTTATTTCTAAGGAAACCTTGTTTTTTTAATTTTTAATAAAAGGAATATTTTAGTTAATAGGCTATCATATTTTACTCCAACCTTTACAAATGTAAACAATTATTTTTGGTTATTAAGAAAATGTTATATAAAAAAAAAACCAGTAGTTCTAATGAGTTCAAAGTTTAGAATGAGTTGTTTCACAGACATGTATTTATAAACGGATAAAAAGGAGTGTCTTTGACTAGTAAACAAAACAGCTGTAGTATGAGAGAAATAAAAGACTTTTGAGATGGTAACAAAAGAAAGCAAAAGTGCGTTTGCTGATCATGTGACATGTTTTTTTTCAGAGGTTTCACTGCGGTGGCGTGTGATTACGCGAGCATCGTCGCCTCGGTGGAAGCTGTTAATGGGAAAGACGCCCTGAAGGCCTACGTCTTTAATTCATGAACTTTTTTTTTTTATTTTAATAAAGGAACATTTACACCCACTATATTAAAATAACTGTCATAGCACTGCTTATGTGTGTTTATTGTTGTGTTTTAGAGCAATCATCACTGTGCTCACTCTGAATGTTGTAACATTGTTTTTTATTTTAATGTATTTAATGTTTTACCGTTAAGGGCAGATTTTTAATTTCTCCAACAACCTGTTATTACAGCGATTTGCTTTGTACAATGCAGTATACTGTGTTTAGGCTTCGTTAAGGCTTCATTGGATGATAATAACAATAAACAACAATAAAGGAACTTTAAGGAGAATCCAGATGCAGATTTAGATCCCTAATGAATAAGCCAGATGTTACAGTGGTGAGGACAAATTCCCTGAGATGATGTGAAGAAGGAACCTTGAGAGGAACCAGACTTATGGAACTGGTCCTTTTCTGGGTGAGACTGGACAATGTGTGATGAGAGTATATCTTTACAGTATTAAAGTCATGTAGTGAAAAAGTCTGTATGATTACAGCAGCAGTTTTGGGATTTACAAAACTACAGCATCCAGCTGAGATTATTTGATTATTTATAAGCTCCAGAAATATCAGGAGTAGAACATCAGCATAAATCAAAATTTGCTTTGTGACATGGTGCAAGTAGCCATTAGAAGATGGTAAAATGGGCCATGAAGGGCTGCACATGGTCAGTTACAATAGTCCCATGATTGATTGGCGTTAACGGCCCAAAGTGTGAAAAGAAAAAAATTCCCTACACCATCACACCACCTCCAGCAGCCTGGACTGTTGACACAAGGCAGATTGGGTCCATGGATCCATACTGTTGCTACAAAGTTCTGACCTTAAATAGAGATTCATCGGACCAGGCTGCATTTTTCCTGTCTTCAGTAGTCCAGTGTTGGTGAGCCTGTGCTCATTGCAGCCTCCGATTTCCGCTCGTCTGATAGAAGTGGAACCTGACGTGGTCTTCTGCTGTTGTAGCCCATCCACCTCAAGGTTCAACATGTTGTGCATTCTGAGATGCTTTTCTGCTCTCCCCAATTCTACTGAGTGGTTATCTGGGTTACTGTAGACTTCCTGTCAGCTCAGACACAGGACATGAGAAAAACATTTGTACTAATATTTCATCTTTCTCAATACAAAAGGTACAAGGTTTCAACTTCATTTTGCAACTGGGTAAACCTTAGAATTATTTTGAGATGAGTTCCTTTGGCCTTTGGGGAAATAGGCCATTTAATACATTTAAAATGTATTAACAGACTGTTACCATATAAGAAACAACGCTCTATTATAATTATGACATATTTTAAATAAAGCGCAATATCGACGCTGTGTTGACGCACATAAAGCACCACAGCTTATTCGTGCTTTAAATGTGCAATTTAAATTCTGAGACTTAACATTCAAATATAATCCACACAAATAGTTGTTCCTCTTTATGATTTTATTAATAGTTACAGCTTACAGGCATAGCAGCTACACTTTTTGAGACACCTGAGCACCAGGCACGTCTCCAAAGTAGTTGAAAAAACGTCAATGCGCAATTCCAGCGCAGCTCTGACGCTGAAGACGCAAGCTCTGTGCGCGCGGGTGCCGTTTACTCCGACCGGTAAACTACAAATGAACATTTGGACGTTGCGCGCGCGTGTAGAACCGTTTTAATCTCTGCACGGACAAAAAGGTTAAAAAATATATATATTTTGACGAACATTTTTGATCAAATGTAATGTGCATTCAAAATTTCGTAGTGAAATGTTTGTTTACTAAGTTGCTGGAAGTCAGAAAGGCAGCGAGGATCTGTTAAATCTTCGGTCCTAACTGCCCAGGTAACCAGAACGCATTCCTAGCTAACTAGCTAACCGTCAGTTAGCACAGCTAACGGTTTTGCTAGCTAGCCAAATACTCGCTACTTTGAACTAAGTCACGGTTAAATAAACATTTTTAATGATGCTGACTTTAAATAAGTTGTAGGTAGTTTAATTTAGACATGTTCGTATAAATACAATTTGCATTTTGCACACATTCTGTAAAGCGGTTTGTTTTTATTCCACGTTTTCCAGCAGCACACCATAGCTAGTCATATACTGTTGAATTTTAGTTGAAGTTATTCACCAACTTAGAAACTTTTTACTTCTTTTTTTAATTCGTTTCTCAAGACCTAAACTTGTCTAAAAAAAAAAGAAGAAAGAACGAGTTCGCATATTTAGCTTGTTTGCTAAGTAGCACGGCTAATCCAAAAACTCTGTAGCTTAAAGAAAAACTAGCCGTGTAGCAGCTCTCACACATACCTGACTAGCTATCAGTAAGCTAGCTGGCTAAATATAATCGGTTTGATTGTAACGGCGTATTATGACGCAATTTCAACTTTTGTGTTAATAACAACAACAAAAAGAGTCTCTAAATGACCCATTAAATAGAGCTAGCTTTCTGTGTTAACGCTTAATGGCTACACTTCATCTTATTTCCAGTTTCATCCAGAACCTGTCTCTGAATTCTGATTGGCCAGAAGGTTTACATTAATAAGTTCTCCGTCTTTATTTTGGAACGCCCACTTTTACAGTCCAATCAAATGCAGGGTGAATCAGCTGAAGTCCCGCCCACTCAGATGTGTTGTTTTACTCGGAAACATGTTGCGTTGTGTTGTGTTGTGGGTTGGGTATGGCGTGAACGTTATTGATTCTAATCCAGTTCTGCTCATCTTTTGCAGTTCTAATCGGTTCCCCGTTCCTTTCATTTGTAAACAAATAGTTATACGAGGGAGAATCAAAAATACATTATACATTTAATAGCTTTAATAGAAGTAACTGTGAGCAATTGAACGCATCACTTTTCCACACAGTCTCCATGCAAGACGACACATTTGTCATATCGTTCAACAAGCTTTTGTATTCCTGCAGAGAAGTTTTTGAGCTGCTCCTGAAGCCAGGTGAGCACCGCTTCTAGATCCCCCGACCCCCACACACACACACACTCCACACACACACCCCAAGAGCACGGAGAAAGCGACTAAACACGTCATGGATTTACTTTTTTATGACTATGTGAATAAACACAAAGTGAAAAAATGTGCATTTTATGACTCTAGTGTACCGTGAACTATCGAATATAGTTTTACATTTTCTCCCAATAAATTCCTATCTCCATCCCATGTGCACATTAGTGTCTCGCTCACTAGTTATGAATAAAAAAAGTACTACTCCAACCGAATGAGGTTTTCTTGTTTGTTTTTGTTTTTTGTTTTTTTTTCCTGACTCATTATATGGTCTAATACATGATAAGAGTGTGTAATGTGTGTATGTTTCACACAGATGAAGAAATCCAAGCATGTCCAGCCTGCTGTAGGAGGTGAGGAGGAGGAACCCAGGCGGGGGGAAAAGGCGAAGTCCAGGTGGAGTCCTGAAGAAGTGAGTGCTGTTTTATCTTTGCACCGCAAGCGTGAGCGAATCAGTCAGGCAAGTCAGGTTTACTTCTTTGGATTTGCGCCTTAAATAATAAATAAAATAAAACTCTCTGCTGTGCATTCTGACTCACTGTCCTTTATAAACACAGACAAATCACAACTCTTTCTGTCACAGCGTCGCTGAATTCTGCATTCTGATTGGTCAGAAGGTGTTGATCAAGTTTATTTTAAATAGTGCGGCTGTACGTCGAACGTTTATATTAACGCACTCGTTCTAATAAGTTATGGTTTCTATGGTAACATCTGATTGATGGCGACTTGTATGATGGACGCTCCGTAAATAATGAGCAAATTAAAAAAATGTATATGGTGAATTTTTCTGAAAGAAGTCTGTTTATTCAGCATGTATGGAAGGATTCTCCGGTGTCGGTTATCAGTCAGTGCTGCACTGGAACAGCACCACAGATTTGCATTTATATTTTTTTCTGTGTTCAGGATAAAGTTGTTAAGACTCTGGTTGAGAGAATTGGAAAGAAGTGGAACGTTATCGCGCCTCTGTTACCTGTAAGTAAAAAACAATAAAACAAAACAAAACAAAAAAGCATTAAAGGGAACCTTATAGTACTCGGGTACTCTGTATTATTTATTAGATATGGTTCATGTATAATGCTGAAAGCTTTTACCCGTGTCTCAGGGCCGGACTGAACAGGACTGTAGGTACCGTTTCACCTGTGTGTTGGACCCAAGCCTGATCAAGGGAACCTGGACGAAAGAGGAGGATGAGCAGGTGAGCATCGCGCTACACTCAGTGCTTTAGCTGTGTTTAGAAGTGAAGCGCAGTGCTGGATTTAAAGCACGCTAAAACTTGAATGTCTTCTGCAGCTTATAGAATTAGTGGCGAAGCTGGGAACTCAGCAATGGGCCAGGATCTGCAAGCACCTGAAGGGCCGCAGGGGGAAGCAGTGCCGAGAACGCTGGCACAACCACCTGGACCCGTCAGTCAATAAACAGTCCTGGACTGCCGAAGAAGACCTGGTCATTTGCAGAGCCCATAGCATTCTGGGAAATCGTTGGGCCAAAATCGCCAGACTGCTTCCTGGGAGGTATGATTTAATCCCGTCAGCTCGGGGAACAGATGTGAGGATAACGTTTATTCCTTACGATTATTATGTTAATGTATTAGAGCTAAACAGTAAAATCAGTTGCCAAGACTAAAAGTTACTTATTGTTCAAACAGTTGTTAAGTTTAGTGCTAGTAAAACAGTTCAAACTAAAAACGTTAAGTTTCTGGTGGTCAGCGAACTCATTTTTTGATAACATTAAACATAATTTAACACTCCTTTTATTAATCTAAAGGTTCTCATAAGCTACATTTAAAAATTCCCACTAGATTTACAAAAGTTTCCTCATACTTGCATACGCATGTTTGTAAATACCAATCAGCCATAAGTTTAATTACCAGTCGTGTTGATGGTATTTATTTTTAGCCACACCTACAAAACTCCATAACAGGCAGAGCTTGGAGAGCTGAAAATGGCGACTAAACGGTGAAAGCGTGCCTCCTAAGTGGTACCATAGACATGCATTAACGCCTCCTCTTTTTATAGGGCACTATTACTTTTGTCCTGCTCGAGGAGCTGGGCCGGTCTTCACTTATGGATTTGTTTTGGAATTGCTTTCCTTCGGCTTGTTAATATGAAATGAAAATTTCATTACATTTAAGTATTGGCTGAAATGGTAAAACCTTTGCGCTGACAGGACTGATAATGCCATCAAGAACCACTGGTACTCGACTCTGAAACGTCAAATGGCCACTGGGTCTCTGGTGGTTGAAGCTGCTCCTGCCTCGGCCTCGCCTTGTGAAGACGCTGCTCCTGCCTCGCCTTGTGAAGACTCTGCTCCTGCCTCGCCTTGTGAAGACTCTGCTCCTGCCTCGGCCTCGCCTTGTGAAGGCGCTGCTCCTGCCTCGCCTTGTGAAGACGCTGCTCCTGCCTCGCCTTGTGAAGACTCTGCTCCTGCCTCAGCCTCACCTTGTGAAGACTCGTCTAAAACACTGAAAAGGGAGGAAGAAGCGGCCCGTCCTACTGAAGAGGAAACTAGAGTATGGCATTGTTGTTCATAATTATTGTAGACTAATATTGTGTTTCGTCTGTGAGTAAGTGACTCATGACTGTGTTGTGTGTGTAGATGGATGTCCCCTGTGATGTCAGTCTGAAGTCTGAATCTGTGGTGGACGTACCTGATCAGGTAACCTACTGTAGATCTGGAATATCACATGCTGTAGAAAGGAAAAGCAGCGAGTTATAAGAGTGTGCACTCCTGGGCAAAAACAATGAGGCAAACCCAATATTGCAAAACATGAAGCTTTTAATGGTCTCAAAAATCACTGGGCAGAAAATGAACAGGAAGTAAAAAAGCGCTCCTGAGGCCTCGGCCTTGTTTTGCTGGTCGCTGCTCGTTGCT
>JAQQZU010000015.1:663922-681136 GCA_030068025.1 Parauchenoglanis punctatus
TCTCTCTCTCACACACACACACACACACACACACACACACACACACACACACACACACACACACACACACACGCACATACACACACGCGCACACACACGCACACACACACACACACACCTTTATGTCTCTTAACAACCAGCCGGAAAGAAGAATAAAGGATTATATGCTGGCGTTGAAAATGACAAAAAATGAACACTTTCACTATTAAGCAATGATGTTTAATATTTTATTGTTTCATTTTGTCCTGCTCTGGTTGTTAAGGAATTGTTTAAACAGCATTGACACTGAGTCATACGATAGGGCCTGATCGATATTAAAATGAGCACTAATACGTCTGTTAAGAAGCTAATAGTTCTGATAATCCGCAATATCAGTCACAGACGTGAGTTTTAGATAAATACTGCTTCGCTAATATGAACATCGTGATTTGTCTTAATTAACCGAATTCTTTTGTGTTTCTTTAAAAAACAACTAACAGAGTAATTCAGAATAAAAAAACAGAATAAGTCCCACCACAAATGTTTTTAATTTTATTTATAAATATTCTTCTTACTTTGTTCGTGTATGGTGATAAATGCCAATCGTCCGTAAATTATCGAACATGAACACGGCATTTTCATTTAGCCACGCCTACAAAACTCCATAAAAAGTAAAAGGCTCACAGAGAGCACTAAACGGTGAAAGAGCTCCTCCTAATCTACCAATAATGCAGATCAGACACCGTGGTACACACACACACACACACACACACGTTCATTAACGCTTGTTACATTTAAGAACAATGACAAAATCTTTTAGAGCACCATTTACATCATTTGGCAGACGCCCTTATCCAGAGCGACTTACATACATCTTTGTACATACATATTTTATACAAGTGAGCAGTGAAGGTTAAGGGCCTTGCTCAAGGGCCCAGCAGTGGCAGCTTGGCGGTGCTGGGATTTGAACTCACGACCTTCCAAGCACTAGTCCAACGTCTTAACCACCGAGCACCAGAGTTACTGTTGTTACCAATTTTTTATATTCTTGTGGTTTACAGTCATCAATGTGTTGAAATCAAAGTGCAAATTTTATGATTTTTAAAGACGTTTTTGTTGTTTGATATTTTAGCAGTTATTTTCTGAAATTTTCCGATTTCATTATATAGCTACCCGTTCCTGTTTCAGCAGTTTTCTATAACCAGGATTTGTTTGTCTTTGTGTTTATTGGAGCAGGGAAAGCCTCGTCGAGCGACGATGACGTCCAGAAAGCCGACGTGTCCTCCACAGGTCAGGGGGTCATCGATAAGGACCACCTCGGACCTCTGTTACTCCAGGTGGGACGAACATTCTCTCAGCTGAACAGAGCGTGCACACACACACACACACACACACACACACACACACACACACACACACACACACACACACACACACTAAATCTTCTTTTAACCCTTGTGCATACTCTGAGTGATGCCTGAACTACCAGAATCCGTTTCCCATGATTCCTTAGGCGCTGGACGGCTTCCTGTTTGTGGTGAACAGGGAGGGGAGCATCGTCTTCGTGTCTGATAACGTCACTCAGTACCTGCAGTACACACAGGAGGAGCTGATCAACACCAGCGTGTACAACATCCTGCACGACGACGACCGAGACGATTTCCACAAGAACCTGCCTCGGAATAACGGTTAGATGCATGGAAAATCGCGCACACACGCGCACACACACACGCACTCACACGGATATATACATACATGAAGATGTGCACACATGGATACATACCAACATGTGGAAGCAGAGATGTACACACACACACACACAAACACACACACACTTCATACAAGCACATGGATATCTACACATACAGATACACACATATGGATCCGCTTACACTCATGCGCAAGTGCAAAATGCACACATGCAGGGAGATATTCAGACACGGATACACAAACTCCCGCACAGAAGCACACACACAGTGATACGCATACAGACACAACATGGACACACGGATATACACACGTACATTTATAAACACGCGTACAAATACATGAGTGGACACACACAGATACCTTCTTATTCTGTCTATTCTATTTTTCATCCATCCCCCCTTGTATCCTTCTCACTGTCCATCCTTCCGTCAGTCAGTATCCCTCCATCCATTCCTGTTTCTGTCTCTCTGTCCAACCTTCTGTCTGTCCCTCTGTCTTTCCATTCCGATCACAGATGGATTTGTGTCCATTTGTGGTTACTTTGGCTTCGTGTTGATTTTATCTAGATGAACTTTAACCTGTGAGTTCATGTACCTGGAGGTTTTGCGTTTAACAAAAGGAGTTTGTTGTTAGCAAAATTAGCACCTCTGGATTATATTAATAGAGCACAGGAAACAGTTAAAGGTATAGTCTCAGACTGCTTCTGCTGTTTATTCATTCGTTTCTAATCCGTCTCTCCTCCATCTCTCTGGTTCCTCAGTGAACAGCATGGCGTGGGGAGGAGAAGCTCCTCGACAGAAGAGCCACACCTTTAACTGCCGCATGCTGGTGAAGTTCAGCTCCGGTCCTGCCGAGGAGAACCCCGGGACGCCCCGCTACGAGACCATGCAGTGTTTCGCCCTCTCACAGCCGAAAGCCATGATGGAAGAGGGAGAAGGTACGGACTGTTTATACCTGCTAGAACGCAAGTGAGAACAGGTACTAACTTACTTCGCCGAACATTAAATGGATAAAAAGTGTGACATTTTATTCTTTAATAAGTGAAAAATTATAATCAGAAAATTGCAGTAGTATTAGAGGAATAAAACACTTGGGGATGTGCGGTTATAGGAAAATAATCAACTTCACTCATCTGTACGCATTATTTTACAATAACACAGTACTTATTGTTTGTGTTTATTGTTTATGTTATTGTAACGTGTGTGTGTATGTGTGTGTGTGGGTGTATGTGTGTGTGTGTGTGTGTGTGTGTGTGTGTGTGTTCAGACCTGCAGTCATGTATGATCTGCGTGGCACGTCGTGTGACTACTTTGGAGAGAACAGAGAGCTTCAACACCAGACACGATCCCTCAGGTCAGAACCCCTCAGAAATATTTCACATTAAAATCATAAAACTTTACATTTTAATGTTTTCTGTTTTTCTTCACCAAACGTAGGTCTGTCAAACTCTGAACTTTTTGCATTTGACGTATAAAATTTGAACAACTGGGATTAAATTGGTTTAGATCACTGTATGGTCAAGCATAGATGAATTAATTGAGTCAAATAAACCAGATGAATCAAATGAATCCATTGAAAGAGGTTTGAATATATCTGGTATAGATGAATCAGTTGATCCAAAGGACCTTTATGAATCAGATGAGTCCACTGGGATAACTGATGTCTATATAAGAAGGTATAGCTTAATTATTTGATTCAATTCGATTTGGAGGATTAAAGATTGATATGTGGTAAAACATACCTGAATCAGTTGAATGAAATCAACTATGATTCATATAGAATCCAAGGGGATTCAGGGTAGATTGCCATGTAGTACAGTACAGTATAGATAAATTAATTGAGTTAGATGAACTAGATCTGATGGGATTTGCAGTGGATTTCTGTCTTACACAGTATATATATATATATAAATATGAACCAGTTGAGTCAAATGAATCCAGTGGGATTCCTAATAGTTTGCTTTATGATACAGTATATATGAATCAGTTAAGTCTAATAAACAAAATGAATCAAATGAATCCAGTGTAATTGGCAGTATATTGCTATATAATACAGTGTAGATTTACAGTCACTTTAGTAAATGTAAATCAATTCATTATACAACAGCTTTGTCAAGCACTTGCTCTGTGAGTTAAAGGGTCTTATTTATTGATTTGTGCGTGTGTGTGTGTGTTTAAACAGGCAAACTGATTCAGATAGACCAGAATTCCCTGCGTGCCTCCATGCGTCCAGGTTGGGAGGACCTGCTGAGGCGCTGTATACAGATGTTTTTACAGCACAGTGACGGACAGCCCTGGTCAAATAAACGCCACTATCATGAAGGTCAGTATGGTGCCACAAACACACCTCGCTAAAGAACCTGGATCGGACCTAAAGTGGTCAAACGTTTATATATTATAATAAAATTAATGAAGGGTGGGCAGCCACTGTTAAACATACTGATGATCAAGATGTTCTTCTCTTTTTCATGAGAAAACAAAGAAACTTCATAAAACGGTCTCTGCATTTACTCAGATTTTTTTTTCTTCTCTCTCTTTTCTTAGCCTTTATCCATGGTCATGCAGAGACCCCCGTGTACAGATTTTCATTATCAGACGGCACCCCAGTCACAGCGCAGACCAAAAGCAAGCTCTACCGCAACCCGATGACCAACGAGCCCCAGGGCTTCATATCCACTCACCTGTTACAGAGGTGATGCACTTGAACACGCTTCACGTAGACTTCACGAAAACGCTTATATGTATACTCCATCATGCATCAGCTGGACATTAATATGCATTCCTTGTTTTATCCTCCTAGGGAGCCCAATGGCTGTCGCACCAACCAGACTGGCGGCATGATGCAAGGTGGCATGAGGCAGCAGGGCATAGGGGGGCCTAACCCCAACGGCCAAATGAACATGGGTCCTGGTGGAGGCATGGGGATGGGGGGCATGGGTGGTATGGGAGGGATGGGTATGAATCGTGGTTACGGCATGAAGGACATGGGGCACATGGGTCACATGAGTGGCGGGGGGTCCGTGTACGGGGGCAGCATGGGCAATCGAATGATGCAGATGAATCAAATGAATCAGATGAGTCAAATGGGACAAATGAATCCAATGAGCCAGATGAATCAAATGAATCCAATGGCTCAGATGAACCCTATGAATCACCCTGGTCCGGGGATGCAGCATCAGCAGCCTCTCTTCCCGGCCTCAGGGGGCTACGGCCTTGGAGGCATGAACAGCCCGTCTCAAGGCAGCCCAGGTCTAAATGGACCTCAGCAGGGTCTCCTCATGTCCCCACGTAACAGAGGAAGTCCGAAAATGGCATCCAGCCAGTTCTCTCCAGGAGGTAACTATAAAGGGTGTCAAAAGAGGATTGCTGGTTATTTATACTGAACATTTATACTGAAGTTTCAGCTACATCTTCTTGTTTATAGGCATGCATTCTCCCATGGGCCCGGGCAGTGTTGGCGCATCATCAGGCGGTGGAACCACCTTTTCCAGCAGCTCCCTCAATGCCCTTCAGGCCATCAGTGAAGGAGTAGGCGCCTCCCTGCCGTCCACCCTGACGTCCCCTTCTACAGCACACAAACCAGACAGCTCTCCAAGTGTCCATTCCTCTTCCTCCTCCTCCCAACCCTGCAAGCCAGGACATGGGGACTCAAAAAGCCCAGCAGGAGCCTACGGTCATGGACCTGGAGATCAGCATCACCCCTTGCACCACCACCATCACCACAGCCACGCCCACCAAACAGAGAGCAGCAGTGCAGACCGACCCGACAGCCAGGCTGGCGGAGGCAGCAAAGAGTCCGGAGAAGCAGTCAACGAAGCTGGAAATACTTCATCAGAACCTCCTCGGAAGATTCCAGACGGAAAGGGACACAAAAAGTTGCTCCAGCTCCTCACCTCACCCGCTGAGGATCTGGGACTCGGGGTTGGAAGTGGACCTCCTGGGCCACCCACAGTAGCTACCTTGGAGGGCAAGGAACCGGGATGTGTGACGAGTCCATCTTCCACTGGTGTCTCTTCATCCACCAATCAGAGCCAAGTTCTTGGAACACCAGGAGGAGGACCCTCTGAAGCGCTGGGTTCGTCTCACTACACAGCATCGCTCCAGAAAAAGCACAAGATCCTCCACAAGCTGCTCCAGAATGGAAACACACCTGATGAAGTTGCAAAAATTACCGCTGAGGCAACAGGTAAGGCGATGCTCGGCCAGGACTCGGCCACCCCCGGAGGAGAAACAGGAGTTTCCAATGCAGGACCAGGAGGAGTCTCGGGAACACCAGAACCCAAGCAGGAGCAGCACAGCCCCAAGGAGAAGAAAACCAACGCTCTGCTTCACTACCTCCTCAACAACAAGGACGACTCCAACCCCAAAGAGTCCAGTGACGTCAAACCAAAGCCTGAAGATCTGGAAGGGAAAGGTGTCACCGGGGGAAATGGTGGCACTCCACTCAGCAGAGGAGCACAGGAGAACATGGAGGGCAAGATCAAGTCAGAACCTCCTGACGAGGTGAACTCCTGGCACTTCTTAACAATTCTAATCTTGTATATTCTAATAAATCTAATCTATATTAGATCTAGATCTTGTATAATCTTGCATGTTTCCACTTTGTATAGCTGGACACCATCCTCGGAGGCCTGAGGGGTTCTGGAACAGATTTCCCAGAACAGGGGGATGCAGGAGGTGCTCCAGATGGAGGGAACAAGCCTCATCCGTTTGCTGATGACGGTAAATTCCCATGATACATATGATACATACAAAAGCTATGCAGAATTTTCCATCCAGCTTCTTAATGTGAAGTTTGAAAACATGAATAAGAAACCTGAATAGAAAAGTGAAAAACGAAATATTGCGAATGTTTTTCAAACTTTGGGTGGAAAAGTTGATGTATCTTTAAAGACGAGATGGGAAAAGAGTGATGGAAACCACTCTTTTTTTTCCTTTTCCTTTTTTTTTTGGAATAAATGATTGCGGTTGTTAGATATTTCAGCACTTTATGCACTCAAGCACCAAGAAATGAAATTGTTTCTTGATTTTATTAACGAGAGCAGCCATCATCACTGTGACCCTGCCCAGGACAGACGCCGCTCACGCATCTTCTCGTGCACTTTGAGTATTTGTGTACTTTTCAGAAGTTTGAAAATTTTAAATTGTGTGTAAATTTACCAGGTTTTCATTTAAAACACCCAAACAAGGTCACAAATCTTTTTCATGTTTAAAGACTTTGACCGAACGCTGCATTTTATTTCCGTACAATGTTAAAATATAACTAAAGCGCAAAAAGTCTAAAAGAAAAACTAAAACAAAATCTGATTACAAATAATAGCATCTGGTACCATTTAAGTAAAGTATATGACTGTTAAAGTAAGATTTGCTAATAAAAGTAAAATACATTTAAAAAAAAAAATGTAAAATGTGTTGGTTTAATTAAATTAAATTTAAGTGAACTCTTGTGTGAAAACCAGCTAGCAGTAACTTGCAAATAATTTGATTTGAGACATTTTTTATTTAGTCATGAAAGATTTTGGAATAAAAAAACAGGAGACTTGATGGAGGCACAGGAAGCTGATGCATGTGTCAATTTCCTTTATGTTCCTCCAGGAATGATGAACAGAGGAATGGGAATGCCGGAGCGCTCGCCCATGGGCCCGGCTGGAGACTGGGGAATGCCGCAGTCGACTGGCAGCCCCTCTGTCATGCGTCCTGCCGTCGATTCCTACAACTCCAAGGGCATGATGGGAAGCCCTATGGTGAACAGGTCCAACAGCGTTCCTGGAACCAGGTCCATGCTGCAGCAACAGCTGATGGATATGGGTATGGTGGTTTATTTTAATTCCTCATCTAATGCTAATGTGGAATCAAATGAATTGGAGAGCGTGTGATGATGTGCATTTTCCTCTTTAGGCTCCAGTGACATGAGCATGGCCATGGGGCCGTTCAGCCAGCAGCAGTGTCCAGACAGTCAGTCGCCTTCCTGGTCAGACAATATGATGGGGATGGACAACAGGTCATTTATCCTCCTGTAGACGAGCAGTTTAAAGTGATCTGTGTTGTACATGACTTACAGGCGGGTCTCAGATTCTGGCCTTAAGCGTGTTTTTCTTGTGTGGTATCAGCTCACACTAAAACAAATTAAGTTTTTTTTTTACACTCACGACAACTGTGGAGTGATATTTAAGACTGATATTAAGCACAAATAATCAAAACAAATAAATAAAGTGCACCCAGAGGCGACACATCTTAATCAGAGACATCATTCATACCAAGGAGTGAATGCTTTACGGAAAACATTATAAAAGGAAGTCAAGGTTGTCTGTAAGAGTAGCACTCGGTCAGAATATCCTTCAAAACGTGGACGTGTTTTCTTTACCGGAGAGCACTTTAGATTAGATCACGGCTCCATGACGTTTGCGTGCGAGTAAAATAAAAATAAAATGCAAAATACCAGGATGTATTGGATCAAGAGCAATTCTATGTGCTGCTGAATAATGAAACCATCGTGTTAAATTAAAGCAGTGATTAATGTGATTATTGCGTCTAGGACTATTCATGCTGCAATAAATTGGTGATGTATTGCTGTGGACTTTATTCAAATTATTTCAGTGCTCGCCATCTTCTCGTTCAGATATCGTCATATTAGTCTCTTTATTAATCATTTTTAAATTAAATTAATTGCTTGTGTTTAAAGACATCCCGTTGAAATATCCTGTCTCGGACACTTCTACTCAAGAAAAATCTGGAAACTGGAGTTAACTTAAGCAGCTGCGTACCCCTACGATGAATACGAGAAGCGTTCCGCATGTATTGATGTAACTTTTGGATTTAATACTGTATTCAGCTGATAAAAATCTTTTTTCATGTTTCACCTAATTGAATTGCTGTATAAAGCATTTGCTGTACATCAGTGCTGTATATAAAGTGTGTGCGTGTGCGCGTGTGTGTGTGTGTTTAGGCGTCAGTTTGGGAACACTCTGGATGAGTTGTTGGTTCCTCCCTCCACCTCCGAGGGTCAGAGTGACGAGAGAGCTCTGTTAGACCAGCTCGACTCTCTGCTCAACAACACTGACGTTTTGGCTCTGGAGGAGATCGACCGCGCCCTGGGCATCCCTGACATCATCAGCCAGGTGTGTATACACACAAATACACACATACACACTTCCTTATTATGTTAAAAATCCATCAGTGTCACAAAAAACAATTAAAGTCCATGAATGAGCTGTTGCTATAGAAACGATAACATATTAGAACAAGCATGTTCATATAAACCTGCAGTACTGTCAGAGCCGCTGTTATAGAAAATTAATCAACACCTGACGACCAATCAGAATCCAGGACTCAACACCTCTAAGACTCTCAATCCGCTGTCTGTTTTTCCCCTCTTGTAGGGTCAGGGTGGAGATCTGCAGCCTGAGTCCTTCCCCCCCCAGGACCCGTCCATGGTGATGGAGCAGAAGCCCATGTACCCCCAGGGTTACCCCGGACCCCCGTCCATGCCCATGCCCTCTGGTTACGGTGCCAGCCCCATGCAGGGCGCGCCTCCTCCTGCACCCTACAGCCCCATGCTCAACCAGATGGGACAGCAGGGTAACTACCCCGCGATGGGCGGCATGGGGCCGATGGGGGGCATGGGGCATCCACGCGCTGCCATGATGAGACCCAGGATGATGAGCGCCACCAAACCTACACGCATGCAGCTGCAGCAGAGGCTACAAGGACAACAGGTAACCCCCCCCCCCCCCCCACACACACACAGAGTGTGCTCAGTACATTATGGTAAAGCCCGTGAGCTAAATTTTATTGTTCCTCCTCAGTTTATGAGCCAGGCTCGGCAGGGTATGGGCATGAAGATGGAGAATCCCGGTGGAGGAGGAGGCCCTGGCATGAGGCCTGGCATGCAGCCGGGAATGGCAGGCCAGGTAGAGGCTTTACAATCTACACACAACACACAATGTGTACGTTATAGTGATGAAGTAATAGCATTTTTTCCCAGTGCTAGTATGTGATTTTTGATACCAAAATGACCCACTTACTTATTATTAAACAATCAGTCAGGGTCATCACAGATTTTATTCATCTTTGGATTAGTCATTTTCAAAACCTCATGCTGAGTGTTATGTTTACAGCGTATTAAATGTACTGTTTAAAGAGATCTCTCTCTCTCTCTCTCTGTCTCTCCTCATTAGCCGGGCTTCCTGAACGCTCAGATGATTGCTCAGCGCAACAGAGAGATTCAGATGCGGAGACACAGGATGATGATGTTGATGCAGCAGCAGGCAGCTGGTGGAGGTTTCAGTCCTCCGCCCAACGTTACGGCCCCCACGGGGATGGAGGGCATGGGAGGGCCGGGTATGGGCCAGCCGGGACAGCAGCAGTTCAGCTACGGAGGAACCTACGGTGAGGAACAGATAAACAACATAGGGTGCAGGATTTAGTAATAAGCTAGTCCATTTGATACATCCAGCAATGTTTCAGTGTTCTCTTTACCTCTGGATTTTCCTGCGGAAAAACACGAGTATTTGGTTTGCTCTGTGTATACACCCTCATGACAGCATGTTAGCATTTACAACAGCAGAAAAGCCTTAAACTGGAACGGACGTGGAATTGTTTCTGGCGGTGGCTACGTTCACTTTGCGCCAGCTGTGTCTAGGTGAACTTTGACCTGCGAATTCACAAGCTTCTGTTTTACTGTTGCTTAGTGAACATCTGGGGGGGAAAAATTTTCTGTCTGCTAGGATTTTCTTGTTATTAATGTTGGCACTTCTGAGTGCACTGTCCTGATGTTTCATATGTAAACAAGTGTGTTAGCACGTAGAGAGGGTTTAAACACGAAGCTGTATCTCTGTACTGTTGCAGGAATGGGCCAGCAGGGTGATCCGTCTTTCGCCCCCCCCGGAGGTCCCAGCCCACCCAGCACCATGATGCCAGGCCGCATGGGGCCCCCACAGAATCCCATGATGCAACAGCACCCACAGGGCGGCCCCATGTACCAGAGTCCTGACATGAAGGGCTGGCCTCAGGGAGGAATGACACGCAACAGGTGAAACAGACCTGTGGATTTCAGTTTTATAACATTAAATGAAAAAATCTGTACCGAACGTATTATATATGAATATATATGAGCTCACCGCGGCTGTAAAGAGTGATTGTTTGCGTTACTGTAGACTCTAGGTGTTTCAGTCTGCAGACCCTCCGCTCACGGGATGTTTTTGGTTTTTCACACCATTCTGTGTAAACTCTAGAGATTGTTGTGTGTGAAAATCCCAGGAGCTCTGCAGCCTCTGAAACACTCGAACCAGCCCATCTGGTCGAAACAACCATGTCACGGTCAAAGTCGCAGAGATCAGACTTTTTCTTCATTCTGATGTTTGATGTGAACATTAACTGAAGCGCTTCACCTGGATCTGCATGATTTTATACATTGTGCAGCTGCCACATGATTGGCTGATTAGATACCTGCATGTGTACAGGTGTTCCTAATAAAGTGGACGGTGAGCGTAAATGTATTTAACATGTTTCGGGGTGGAGTTCAACTTTAAGGTTGCTAGGATTAGTCAAACTGCTTAGGAACAGTCAGGCTACAATCCAGTAAGAGTGCAGTTTGTTTTTTTCTTTGTTGGAACTTAACTTAGAATAAATACCTTTCTCTGTACTCTGTTGTGTGTTGTGTTCATTTGTAGTGATGAGCGTTCGTGTTTTGTGCGCAGTTCGTATCCACAGCAGGCATTTGCGCAGCAGGGCTCGGCCGCGCCGTACGGCTCCATGATGATGAACGGCGCCAACGCGGGTCACATGGGTCAGCTGAACATGGGCATGATGGGGAGGATGCCAATGGGCCCTGATCAGGTGAGTCACGTCACGTGCTGTCATGTGAAGAGCGTGTGTGCTTTGTGGTCCAGTGAACATTTTCGCAGGGGTAAATAAATAATAAAATGTTAAAAAAGGTTCCCGCCATGGTTTTTGAAAGGGAAGCTATAGTCAAGCTCTGATTTACACTTTTGTTTATAAAAACATTGAATTCATAAATTCTACAAATAAAATCAGGTCCAAGTCAGAAAATAAAAGCAACAAAAATAGTTTTGAAAATAAGTTTTGCTCCGAGTCTCGTTACATAAACACAAACGTTGCTTGGAATTTTGTGAACTTAGCTTAAATGAAATTCTTACAAATTTACAAAAAATGTTAATTAAATTCTTACAAATAAAAACAAAATAATACAACACATATGACATTGGAAAATAAAAATGCAAATGTTTGAAGCTAATTTTTTGCTAACTGAAATGCTTGGTTTGTGTGTTGAGAGGGGTGCAAATGTTTTCGCACCCTTATGACAAAGTAAAGTGAGAAACAAAATTTATCATTTAGATTTAGAAAATTCTTTACTTTAGAATATTCTATATTTCTGCAAAATGTAAGCAAAATCATCATCAGCTTATCATCTTAAAAGTAGATAAAGAGAACCAAATTAAACAAATCAGACAAATAGATTATACTTGGTCATTTATTTATTGAGGAAAATGATCCAATATTGTGTAGCAAAAGTATGTGAGTGGCACGTGACGTGTGAAAGCTGTTGTAGCTCAAACTTCTGCAGAAATGTAGAAAATTCTAAAGGGTTCACAAACTTTCAAGCACCACTGTAAGCTATTTAAAATAATGGTTTAAACTTCTCTACATTGTTTATTATTCTCTTTTTTTGCTCTAAAATTTGTTTCTCACTTTACTTTGCCACAAGGGTGCGAAAACATTTGCACCCCTCTCAACACGCAAACCAAGCATTTCAGTTAGCAAAACATTAGCTTAAAACGTGTTTATATTTTCTAACGTCATATTTGTTGTATTATTTCGTTTTTATTTGTAAGAATGTAATTTAAATTTTAATCTTATTTTCTTGGCTATAATTTCCTTTAACCAAGTTATCACTATTTTATTTATTTATTTTTTTTATTTTTCTTTAGCTACTTTAGCTTTTCCTCGTTTTAATTTTGTAAAAAAAAAAAATGTTGTATTAAATATTTAATTTTAATGTTTTTTTCTTTTTAGAAGCATTTCGCGATTACTGTTTTATGTCGATTACTTCTTTATTTTAAAGACAAGTTTATTATTTTTAGAATCACTCTTAATACTCAAAAGAATTCTTTCTCCTGCTGTTACATTTCTCTTTTTGCACCTTTTTCCTTTGCAGTTTTTTTATTTCTTTATAAAGCGCTCTGAGCTGCATTTTAGCCCATGAGAGGTGCTCTATAATTATAAACGCAAGTTTTTGTTTGTAATTATTATAGTTTTATTTTCATATTTATGTTCTTAACCGTGTGTTTCTGTCTCAGAAATATTTATGAAGAGGACGGAGGGACGGCTGTTATCATGGGGACACTGTGAAGCTAATAAAACATGATACACACCTGAATGGTCAGATCTTATGTGTAAAACTAAGTCTTGCACAGTGTAAATACACACACACACACACACACACACACACACACACACACACACACATCCAGAGTACTGGATTCATCTACAGCCTGTATATCTGTCTTTGTCCCGAGAACCTTTCTCTGCTTCTCTCTGTGATTTATTCATTCTGTTTCTCATCAAAAGATCAAAACTGAACAAACAAGTCGTTTAGAGGGATGCAAAGACAACACACACACACACACACACACACACACACACACACACTGATATTTTTGCGAATGTATATCATGCCGTGTTGACCATCTGGATGTAAGATCACCTTCTGTCCTGTTAAAGGTACGACGAGAAAAAAGGAAGCTGTGATTGCACTTTAATGGAAAATCAGAGCTGTTTTTCACGGCGTTAGGAATGTTGCAATATTTTCCCTTCGCTCATTTTAGCCTTATTGGAGACCTGGTGAATTCGAAATGGACTTTCTCGTTGCTCTCCGTCAGCGGGATGATAACGAAACATGAAAACAGCAAGCACAGATCATCTGCTTTAATGCAGATTGAAGCAATAAATCTCGTCTCGCTGCATTCTTCGATTTCTCAACATGAAGGTACTGCAGTATTAGAAATATCGAGCTCACATCCACGTAACAGCTTTTTTTCCTTTGGTCTGTGATTATGATTTGTAAATACAATGCACATGTATTATATCTGCTTTTGTAGGTCACACAGGTTTTGCACAACAGGTTTTTGTCAGGCTTCGTATTTAAATGACAGCTCCTCTGCGTCGGAGGTCAGTGCGTCCGCTCGTTTCGATTAGCAGCTAGCTGAGGGCTTCGCTTTTTCTTACATTTTTTTATTTTTATTTTATTAATAGTCATTTCTTAACCGAAAAGCCACCACTTTTTATGCGTTGAGCAAGCACTTTTTTCTAGAACGTACTTTATTCCTCGAACTCGTGCATAGTGAACCATCAGCTGATAAATCTTCCGATGAAGCAGATTGTCTATACTGTAAACATGACACGTGACATTCACTATAGACACAATTTAGGGTTTATGAACAGTTTCCTGTATTTAAAGTCCTGTATTTCTGATTAAATTAGACAAGTGAAGGTTTTCGTAAGAATTCAGCATCACCTGCTCTTATGTTAAATGTATTTTTTTTAAATTGGAAATTTGTAGGATGATCGTCACACAAGCCCAATATTTAAAAAATAAATACATATATAAAACAGTTTAATTCAATGTTCACCCCTTAACAATAGTACGTAGCTGACCATGTTTTAAACCTTGTAGCATATTTTAAGGGATGGTTTGTGATGTCATAATTTATACCAGTTTAGCATAACATGTTCTTATATTTTAATGCGAACTGTTTATTTGATGTAAATTATTTGTGCGTGTACATGCCCAGCTTATTCCTGTCCCTGTTTTGGGTTTTTTTCACCTCACTTTCATTTTTGGCTTCATGATAAGACTAGAAGCATCAACATCGAGATTTAATCTCCGGTTCTGTTAAATTACTGTATTTACTTTAAATGTACTCGAAGTGGAACGATGCGAAAATTCACTATTACACACATCGAACGTCATCTAAAAACATGGTGGAAATACAACATTAATTACTTGGTTTATCAGAATATTTAAAAAAAAAATACATTCAAAACGCATAGAAAAATAAAATTTCACTCGTTTTCAAAAATCTTGTAGCATATTTCAAGGGACGGTTTATAACGTCATAATTTATAGCAGTTTCTCATAACATTAATTTTATATATATATTCTTATATTTCTTAAGTTTTGCAAATTGTTTTTGTAAATTATTTTTACTCCTATATGGCCTGATTATTCATCTCCCTGTTTTCTTTTCCTCTCCCGTCTTCTCATGTCCTGTAGTGCTCATTAATTTACATTTCAGATATTTTTTCCATTTTATAGTGTTTCTGACGTAGCTGTGTGATCTATCTAACAATTGAATTAACATTATATTGATGTATTTGGGGTTTTTGTTTTTTTATTTCGTGGCCAGTGGAAGTTATAAAGGTTCAGTGAGGATACAAAAGACTCTTAATAGTCAACATTTTATTGTTTTTTTGGTTGTTTTTAAAGATCTACTCTGGTAATCTGGTTGGATTTGGGGTTTCATTTGTTTGTAACGAGCTCTCCAGTTAATCAAAAATCGAATTCCCTTCTGAGCTTGTTCCTTGTTCTTAAACAAAAAAGTTGAAATAGTCCGAAAGTTAAATGATCTCTGTGCAATCTGTTCAAAAAGGAAAGTGAAATAGATTTTTAAAACGTGATAAAGGGGAAGGTAATGCAGACTTGCTATCTGGGTCAGGATGTAAATTACTAGTGCATTTATCATGTTTCTTGATGTTAATATTGATGTAAATACAAATTTCTATTTAAACATGTTTACGGTTTTGTGTTTTTATTGGTTCTGGTGTATGATTTCTGAATTCTTGTGGTCTTTTGGAATGGAAGGCAATCTTTGTAGAAAATCTAGATAAGCCTTGATTCCATGGTGTAAGCGCATCTGTCTTGCAGGTCGTTGTTACTAGAGAACGATAACATGTTAGGAAGAGTGCATTAATATAAACCTGAGCTGCACTCAGTGCTGCCGTTATGCAATCCAGAATTCGACAACACTTGGTAAAATATGTTGAATTTATATTCTTTTGTTTTAACCAAAAATACCTTTAAATGTTTTTCTCGTTACTTTTACTTTTATGGTACTGAAAACACTCCATTCTGCACACCATGGCGCTGAATGCAGCTTCGGGTAAACTCCGCCCCCAACAGCACGCACTTTCTGGGAAGTTCTGTGGATGGGCGTTCATCAGAGAGCTAACAAATAACCAGGTGAGGTCTAGAAAATAACCACAGCGAGTCGGTTTTGTCCGTTCGTTCACGTTTTAGGTTTCGTTGATATTTCTTTAATTTGACCGAGTAAAACACGGCTTCTGATTCCTGTGGATTAGCCAATAGTGGTTGGCGTAAAAGCTAGCGTTAGCCATGTTGTAGCTTGTAACTTTAGTTGCGAATGTTAACGGTTTGTATGATATTTGGCATTACCTACATGATTTTCTTGTGTGTAAGTTATCCTATAATAAGCATATAATAATAATATGCTGATGTTTTTTAACCTAGCTAACTGTCTGTAACTAGCTGATTAGATGTTGCGCGCGCCATTTTTGTCGCGTGGATCACAAGAAGTAAATTCAGTATCACATTTCTGTATTATTTTCTATGTCTAATTCTCTTATGACCTTAAAAGCAACTCTGAGAATCCAACAGCATGCACTGAGCCATGGGATATACTAATAAACAGTACAATAACCTGTACCGGCTATCACAATCAGTGTTTATGTATTTAATATAAAGCGTATATACTAATATATAATGTGATTGTTAGTTATTCGTTTTTTCCCATTAAAACAGAGACCACACACGCTGTAATTTACTAACTAGCGACAAATCTGCGGATTTCAGCATTCATATTCACTTCCTCTGTAACTTAAGATGTGAGATAGATAAACAGATTACACCATGCAGTATCATCTTACACATCATAGAAAGATTCAAATGTTATTTCACTAAACATTTACGCAACATAGTATGAAATATTGATAAGACAGAAGTCAGTAGTTTGGTGTCTATTTATTTTCTTCAACGTCAGTATAATTGCTATAAGGCCATGATGTATCTCATAGCTGGTCCATTTGGTTAATAAATTGAAGAAAATTAATGTTAAATTGACTTCCTGGGGAAGTGCCTGGTCACTGATGAGCTCGGAGTGCACTTTACTTCAGTTTGGGTGTGTCTGCTGTCGAGAACCACGTACCTCAGCCTGGCTGTGTTTACATGATTGTCCAGCAGGGGGCGGTCTCACTCAGGTTCTTCTTATCTCACAGCTCAGGGAGTGTGTTAACAGTTAGGGTGGCCCAAAGGTTAAACCCTACTGTGAGTAATGCTCTCTAATCATTTATCCTAATGAACAAACACCTTGGTGTACTTTTAACAAGTTCTGTAGAAGCAGTAATACTCGCTTGATTCAATTCAATTCAATTTTATTTGTATAGCGCTTTTAACAACAGACATTGTCTCAAAGCAGCTTCACAAAAGTAT
>JAQQZU010000015.1:682463-693440 GCA_030068025.1 Parauchenoglanis punctatus
ACTGGATTCTCTGGAGTAGCGTGTGTAGCTCGACAGACAGACAGAAAGGCAGAGAGGGAGAGAGAAGAGAAAAAGCATGATATGTTAGTGTTCTTCTAAACATTGTCTCCATCCTTCATTCTCTCCTTCTTTTGATATAATCACCACACTCTCATTTTAACAGAATTTTGTTTATTTGTTTATTTATACTTCAGAAACATGTCAGCATTTATAATCTGATTAATAAGGCATAGCAAGCATTATATATGAACAATCATCTGGCATAGAAACAACAACAGGAAGTGCTGACCATTTAAGGACTGCAGAAAGGGGGAAAGGTGGTGTGTGTGTGTGTGTGTGTGTGTGTGTGTGTGTCTATATATATGTATATTGTGTGTGTGTGTCAGAGAGAGAGAGTGTATATACAGGTATATAAACATGTCGCCAAGTGAAAGCTTCCTCGTAGGCTAATTGAATTTAACCTTATTTATAATGTGCAAGTTGAGCAGACTTCTTATTATGATACCCAGGAATGTAGGACAGCACATTTTATCTTATGAACATTAGCTTTTATATATGCGTTGTATCATTCAGCCGTAGCCGCCGTCTTTCTCTTCCTTTGTTTGGCTCATGCCCTCATGATTTTTGACTCAGTTCCCCTTCGCACGTTAAGCATTTAGCTGGTACCCTGACTGACACAACTACCAGCAGTGCTGATAACTGTTCCACTACTTTCACAAGTGGCTGAAACACATCAGCATTTCCAAAGTGAACAAATTAAGAAACAACTTCAATACTTTAGAGTTTAAACTGGGATTATGTTGTCCAAATTTTTCTTACCTACAGCAAAATCATTAATGTGTTACTCAATTTCTGTGAATTGTAATAGATTGTGTTAATGCATGCTAAATCCCAGGGATATCCCAATCCATCCATGCTGCAGGATCGGGGGAAGCTGGAGCCAATCCCAGCTGACGTCAGGTGAGAGGCGGGGTTACACCCTGGGCAGGTCACCAATCTATCACAGGGCAAACACACACACACACACACACACACGAACAACCGTTCACTCTAGCATTAACACCTGAGGCTGATTTAGAGTACCCAGGTGACCTAATCTGCATGTCTGTGGACTGTGGGAGGAAACCGGAGAACCCGGAGGAAACCCACACAGGCACGGGGAGAACATGCAGACTCCCACACAGGAAGGTTCCAGTCAGCCGGCAGGTTCAAACCCAGAGCCCTCATGCTGGGAGGCGACAGAGATAACCACTGCACTATTCTGATCCAGTTTTCCCAAACTTTAATTTTAAGTATCTCATGATAGATTTACATTTTGTTGTTGTTGTTGTTGTTTTTTAACAAACTGGAGCAGATCCACTGTGCAGGAATGCTCATCAATGGCATCAGACAAACATCTGAAATCCAAATGTCAATAATAAAACATGACTGCCAACAATTCCTGGATTGAGCCACGGAAATGACTGATCACTTCATCAGTGTGTAAGAAAAGTCCAGTCTGAGAGCCACAGCGCCGATCCTCCCCTTTGGAACCCTCCGGCAGTGTTATGCAAAGAACTGTGTAAAATCTCCCCTTTCTTCTCCATCACATTTCTCAATCAATGGTTTGCGCTGTGTTAAGCACAAGCACCCAAATACAGGACAGCAGTAACAACAGTGTAGTTTTAAAAGTACATGGTCCTAGTGTCCGTGTCTGACATGGCTGTGGCTGTGCGTTAACGCTATTAAAAACAGCTGTAATTATAAAGCGTCCTTGAGGGTGAATAGTACAGCAGCAGTAACTCTGCATGGATGGGACTGTCACAGCAATAGGAGAATGAGAACAGGAAACACTGACCATATAAGGAAACTGGAAGGAAAGAATAGGAGTTTGATGGGTGGCTTATTTTTAATTTAGAATGTGGAAGTTCTCATAGGTTTCTATGCATTTCAGGTTATTGCTCATCATCGCAGAATTATAAAATATCACCAACCCAGAAGTTGAGTACCAGATCCAGAGAAAGGACCTAGGGAACCGCGGTGGGTAAACGTATGTAGTGGTACGAGCATGTCACCAGGTGAAAGCGTTTAGTCAGAGGTGTCTGTGCAATCCTGCGCATGTCTTTACTCACCGTGAGCTGAACACGGCATTCAGTTCCTTCGTCTTTTAATGAAGTTCCTAAACGGAAGAAGATGGTGCAAGCTAATCTGTTCTTAGCCAAATCTCCTCATTTAATAGGTTGTATTTGAAAATTCAACAATGCAGGAAAATACTTGGTATTCTCTGGATAATTAATATACAGTATAGTGTTTTACAGATGTTCAGTATATCAAAAGGAAACACAAGACCAGACAGGGGTTTTAACCAACAGTGCATTTTAATATTGTTCATATCAGTAGCATGTTCTTTAAAACATCGGCCTCACTGACGTGTAGTTATCATTACTAACCTTATATTTTTATAAACAACTCTAACAAAAGCAGTATAGCTATAGTATAAACAACAGTCTTATTGCCCCCCCCAATTACAGTAATTAAATGGGACGCTTTGTTAATACATGGCATCGTCTTGTCATTATATTTATTTAATTTTCCTGTAAAGAACGTATAGGAACGTACGCATCAGAAAACTGAGTGTTCACAGTCCAGAAGGAATAAAACAGGAAGCTATATTTGATATCGTTTGTAGCAAATCTGTTTCCTTAATAGCACTTGAGCATTTCAGTGCAAGGTGAAATATAATGACATCTAAAACTCTTACATGATAAAGGAAAGGCAGTTACTGTGTACATTCTCACCTACGCAAAAAAATAGGAAATAAGACATCTGGAACGTTTTGCTGATCAGTGCTGATGTTTTAAATTTGTGCTCTGAGGTTCAACCAAAGCAGTGGCGAGACTGCCGTCAGTGCAGAGAGAAGCCTGGCGAAGGCAGAAAAGTCTTCCAGGTCCGTTTGCTAGTAGAAGAACGTGTCGCTGTGTTCGGGGGATATTTCCCCCCACTCAGCAGAACTGATGAAGAGATTGAAGCTTGAATCTGGTCTCCTCGACTTCCTTCAGAGGAAACTGTTTTCGCTGGAAACGTAGGAGAAACCGCTGAAGGCGTTGGAGCTGCTGGTGGCCAGGCTGGCGCTTAGCTCTGGAGTTCGGCCCACAGAGTTAGGCACCATCTCTCTCGTGAACTCTGGATCAATGTTCTGAAGGTCAGCTGGGCCTCTCTGGGGAAATGAAGAAACAAGAACAACAGTCAGCGCAGAAACCCAACGACTGCTTTTACTCGTGTAGCAATAATGATTCTACATCTCTGCTGGTGTGCTGAAAATAGCAGAAGCATGCAATCACTGCTCTTCTTCTGATGAAAGAGCAAAAAAAAAAATAACGGAAAAGATTATTTAAGAAATAATGCCTTTATATATAATCTTTATTTTTTCTTTAAAGAAAAACCTGATTTGAAATCGTGTCAAATCAGCACACACAATGCTTTACCTACCACGTTGGGGCTGTACGGTGGAGTGAGCCGCTTGTGGTAAAGATCATCCCAATTAATAGGGCTGAAGAAAATGTGATTTTTAATCTCCAACTAAAAAAGAACAGTATATAAGTCAGTTTAAATATTACAGCATAACAAATGTCAGTACTGCTACTAACTAGTTCTACAATAATAATAATAATAATAATAATATTCTTAAACGTGATCTCAAATAGCTTAAAAACCACGGATCTGACATTAAAAACAAATTTGATTTTGTCGTTGGATGAAGTTGAAAATCAGTTGGAGATACAACTGCTTTAGTCTGTTTCAGCACTCGGCGTTTTTCTCTCAGCCACCAGAATGTAAAACCATTTACATCTAATTCTACAGAAAGTGGACAATTTTATAAACCACCCGGTCAGCCTTTTTTTTTGTGGTCACAGTGGAGTTCAGATGTTTTCTTTTTTTAATTCCTGATGAATCAGATCGGAAGTTGTTTTTGATAGTAGATACGGGGACATTTACGACACACAGAATCAAACACTTTTTTGCAACTCTGTGGCATGAATGAGCAGCATGGTGCAGGCTGGACGTGACACAAGCAGCTCAAATTTCCGGATTTTTTTCCTTCCAAAGCTACAGCGAGGACAAACAGCCTCCTGGCTTTAGAGTTCCTCTGCTTTACTGATGAGGATGAGGATGATAATATAGACAGCTAGCTAGGCTAGTAAGTTAGCCGACCATTTACGGAGTGGTCTATTCGACTAGTCCATAATTGAGCACTTTTACATCAAAGATGAATGTTTGTGTGCTTACCAACTTATCATCACTTGTAGACTCCATTGTCACGGAATCATTTATGAGGTATGCGCACATTATCGTGTTTAATATTAATGTTAGGTCAAAAATGATTTTTTCGCACTTTCGTTTATTTGTGTCCTCCTGTATGTGTACAGAGTTTAAGAACATTGTGCTGGTTACAGTGCGCTAGTGTGAAAGCAGCCTTAAAAAAAAAAATAGAAAACTAAATTTAAATTTCTGCAAAGGCAGCATGTGCCATGTTTAATTAATGATGTCAGACTTGGAGCCGTTCTGTGTGTTAGTGGTGACTCACAAAGTCAGCAATGGCCCCTAACCGGCGATGCTGGTCCTTCTGCAGAAGTCCATGCAGCAGATGACACGCAGCGTCCGATTTCCCAGGAGGTATCTGCAGGGGCTTGTGCAAGATGGCATCGTACATCTCTGCTACATCACGGCGGTAGAACGGGGGCTGGATGTGACACACACAATCATCACGAATCTCATCGAAATTTCTGTCCTGTATGGTTGAGGATTATAGATTTTCATGCAGTAGGACTTACTAAGCTGAAGAGCATCTCGTACAGCACGGCACCAAGGCACCACCAGTCCACCGTGCGGTCATAAGGCTCCTTCCGAAGCACCTCTGGAGCAAGATACTGAAGTGAGAAAGAGGAAACTTTATGGTCATTAATACAAAGGCAAAAGAAAAAGCTGTGCTTTAAGAAAATTCCCCACGTGCTGCTAACCTCTGGCGTGCCACAAAATGTGCTTGTGGTGGCTTCTGGTTCCAGGCCTTCTTTACACAGACCAAAGTCAGTCAGCACCACGTGACCCTGAAGAAAGAGAGACCCCCTTATTAGTGGTTTAAATTTGACAACCAAATCCCATCCCAATACATTCACGAGTGCTTCATATTGTTTAAAGATTTAAAGATCTTTCCAAAATAGGAACAAACCATGTAGTTGCTTTCCAAAGTACACTGAGCTGAATTGATATTATGTGCAATACAGTACAAACAAATGGTAGCTCATGTACCATGATATGAGGCGTTACTTTGTTAGCTAAGTGTGTTAATACAGGCTAAAGGAAGTGAAATGCGGCCAGTCGAAACTTTGCATGGAAAATTATTACGGTGATGTTACACTAGCAGGAAATGTTTGTACGTGTAAATGATGGCTTTGTGTTGGACTTTATTTCTCTGTTGCATAAGCGTTGCTACACATGCTAACCCACCCTGTGTGTTTCTGATTCTGAAAAGATGGTCCGCCATTTATACTCACTAATCAATCTGATTGGTTAAAGCAGTCTGAGTGCACTTTAACCTTAAACATGGCTACATAGCAAAGGAAAATGTTTTCCTTTTTGCTAAGGTGAATAAGGAGTGTGATTATTTCCTTCTTGGCTTAAACTGTGATGTAGCTGTGTGTCACCAGTGAATGCATGTGGTTCAGATGTGATCAGGAGAGAACAGATACAGGTGGAAACAGTTTTAAACACACATCCCACTCATCTGTAAAACATCTGAGTCAAAGATAAGCAAGTTCCTCACCTGTGCGTCTAACAGGATGTTTTCTGGTTTCAGGTCCCTGAAAATCAGCAAAAAATGGTCAGCTGAGCGGTGAACGAGATCATATCGTTTAAAAAGAATAAGAAAAACTAAGCAGGAAATGTCCGAGGCACTGACCTGTAAACGATGTTGAGGGAGTGCAGGTAGCCGACGGCGCTCGCCACCTCAGCAGTGTAGAAACGTGCACGCGGTTCTGAGAAACAGCGCTCTCTCTGAAGGTGGAAGAATAACTGGGAAAATGGGAAATAAAACGTGAATTAAAACATGCATATAGGGTTGGGAACCGTAAGTAGGTACCAAATTAGATAAACAGATTTTTAAATGATAAATTTTGGTTCTGCTTATCGGTTCTTAAACACTACATGTCTTCAAGGACGTGCATGAGGACCTCTTCTAGGTGAATACGTCGTGCACCAGCACGCACCTGCCGTTTGCTTAGACACGAGCGAACATGCGTGACAACAGTGTGAAATAAAGACAGGGAACGGTCAAAAGTGTAGTTTCACTTTAATAACCAAAATGACTACATTTACATTTACGGCATTTGGCAGACACCCTTCTCCAGAGTGACTTCCAGAAGTGCTTTAAAGTCCGTATCAGTAAAATACTCTGATGCGGGTGCACTAGGACCCGGGCTCTGAATAGCATCAGTCTAAAACAACCGACACATCGAATCTATTTTTGTCTTACAGGACTGCTGCAGAATATAGACATGTTTTGTTATCTGAACATTAATCCTCTAGTATTTTTTTTACACCATTATGGAACTGAAATGAGAAACCGACAAGATCCGATAAGTAGAACCGGAATCGATAAGATTCGATACAACAGTACCGAAGTATCGAGTACCCCGCGTGCCAATCCCATCTCTGAATAGTTTATTTGTTAGTGGATTTGTCTAGCTAATAAACTGCATTATCTGTGTTTGAACTTTGTTTCCAAAGCGTGTTCCATGATAAATCAGTATACAGACTCTACCTCTCCTCCGTTAACGTAGTCGAGGACGAAATAAAGCTTCTCCGAGGTCTGAAATGAGTAATGAAGGCTGACCAGGAAGGGGTGTTTCAGGCTCTTCAGCAGAACGCTCCTCTCTGCCATTATACTCTTTTGCTGGAAGACACACAGCACATTGTAGAACCCAATCCAAGACCCAGTTTTTTGTCTTTGTCCTGAGTTTGCACAATTTGGCACTTTGTCTTTAAGTAAGGAATTACACCGTGTGTGGTGCCCTTATAGTAAAATAACGAGTGACCAATTTTATCAATTTGATCTATAATTACAATTATTCGTTCAAGAACTACACAATTTTTGTTCTGTTTATAGTTACAATTATTGTTGTGCAGATTAGTTCCTGTTCTCAATTATAAAGCTCTATATCAGCTATAAATAGTCTCTCTCTTCCACTTTCTTGACGTTGTTAAAAGGACAGCAGTACAGCTCGAGCCCTGGCTGTCCATCAGTGGGACAGAAAAACACCTCTCCTTACGGAAAATGTGTCAACATGCAGCTGTTGCTATAGGAACGAGAACATTATTAGCTTCACTACCTTTATAGAAAATTAATCAAGTTTATGACCAATCAGAATCCAGTATTCAACATCACTGTGGTTATATCACATCACCTCATTTTTATTTCATTTTCCTAGTCTCTTACTTGTGACTGAACAGGCATACACTTTTTAGTTCTTATTTTCTTTGTTGTCTTAAATCTGTTTTATGAATATTCTTGACTTGTGGCATTGAAGAGGCCAAGGTGTGAAGGCTGTAAACGATGGTACAAAGGACAGATTAGATTAGATTAGACTGGAAATAAGCCACAGGTTTCCTTATTCAGAGTGGAACTGTAATCCCCGTCAAGCCAAACAACAGCATGTCATCAACAGGACGAGCAGAAGCAACACAAACCTCTTTTTTCTTCAATATGACTTTTTTCTGCAGAACCTTCACAGCGTAGAACTGCCCATCTGCCTTGAGTTTAGCCAGAAGTACCTGCCATTAGAAAAACATCATATTCATCATGTTGCTGGAACTGTATGCCTTAATTGGGGAGAAAGGTGTAATATTTTCAGTCTTCTGCAGTAAATCCCAAGGATAAGAGAATCAGCAAGGTCCAGCTGAGCTGCTGCTGAAAAGTTAATCATCCCTCAAGCGCTGTGTGGAATTCTTACTTTTCCGAACGTTCCCTTTCCGATCACAGCCAGAAAGTCAAAGTCAGTGGGTTTGGCACTGAAAACAAGCAAAGCACAAAGTTAACACGGTTAGCATGTTTACAGGATACAGGTTCTGTTCAATTCGATTCAAAGAACTATCAAGGACCTCATTTTTGATATCTAATATCAAATGTCTGATTAATGTTAATATATAAGCCAAATTACATCGGGTGCACCAACACCTACAGCGTTACCTTAAACACTAAAACATTAACATCGTACAGTGTTAAAGCTGTAGTGTTGCTCGACTGCTCGCAGGACTGCGTAATGGGTCGAAAATGTTGGACATTAAGGACATTTCTACGATGCATACATGATGCGTTAAGATTGGAGGAAATATTCAGAGATGGTTTAATGTCTAATATTAAAAAGAAGAAAGATTTCAATAAAAAGGTACTTTTTGAATCACTGACACTGAATCTGCTGCTTCCAATAAGTTTATAATTATTTGAACGGAATACGTACACAATATGTCAGAAAGGTGTATTGTGACACATTGATCACAATACTGATATTATAATGTCATGTCGTCCAGCCCTGACTCACTGCTGAAACCTTTAACCTCCATGTTGATCATTCAGTCACTCGTGTGAACTCTTAAGACGCCCATGAGCGTGGTTTCTTGTGGGAAATCTGAGAGTTGACGTTTTAAAAATAAAACTCACTGAGGATTTGCTGATGCTCCCAGGTCCACGTTGCTCTGTGACGCCGCTGGTGACTGAAACACATGCAATGAGATGAAACAATTCCAGTTGCAAAAAAAAAAAAAACCATTTGGGTCTTGAAACGGCTGAAAGACTGACCTGAATGTAGTGTGCCATCTCTCTGTCCCATTCCAGTGTGACCCACTCACAGAGAACACTCTATATCTGACCTGCGTGTGTGAAAGGCAAATCATTAAAGTTTGATGACTGGACCACTATGTGGAGTGTTTTCTGCTCTGCACGTAGAGGCAGCACTGAAAAACTGGATCTGCTGGTTTGTAGCTCAAAAACAACCCCATGAAGGGCACTGTCGCACGGCTGCACCTGTCAGGTGTACACAGTAAACACGGCCCGTTCGTCCGCACAGCTTTCTGTTTACTGCCGTGTACCTCCAAACACACACACGCGCCCAAATGCTACAGAGCAATTAGAGCAAAAAAATAAACGCAGCAACTTCACAGGTGTTTTAATGTACACAGAATATTAGTTACTGCACAGGTGTGCCTAATTACTTGACATGCTGTGTGTGTATATGCCACGCTGCTAGTTTATTAGCTATACTACAGTAAGAAATAAAACACTCCATGTGGTGCTGTTACAGGAAAATTAACACCGCCAGGTTGACTCGCTGTCGCCACCCTGAACAACAGCGTTCCAGTAACTACAGTGTTGCAATTTTTTATTTATAAAAAAACCCTTCTGTTTACATGTAAAGGTGTACATGTATCACTTATGTTATAGCAGCTATAAACGGTTGTTTCCTCACCAGCCACACTTTTTTCGCTTACAAATAAAACCCATCTTGTCATATTACCCACATAACCCCTGCATAGAAGCGTAAACTCCTCTGTCCTGAAAATAACCGAAAACCAAAACATGCTTTCTATTGCAAAGCGCTGCCGATGCAGGCTCCTTCCATAAACGTTACATAAACACATTCCTGCTTGCAGAAACTTCATGTCAGTGTCTTTTGATTCGTACGGAGCACCCGTCATACAAATCCAACTTACTGTGCAAATGATAACGTATTAGAATCAGCACTACTAACACTTCACACTGTTACTCCACTTGTGACAATTGATTGTTTATTGGTAAACATGGCATTGTGCTTTCTAACTACAGATATGTTCCATGTGGGTTCCCTCACTGTGGGTTCCCTCACTGTGGGTTCCCTCACCAGCCACTGCTGGTCTGTCTGCTGTCTTGATGTGAATGAGACAACAGAAAACTAATGCTGACACTGGAGGCTCCTTCTATGAATGTTAAGTGAACATCTGCAGGGAAGGGGAGGAAACTACCCCATTTTAACAATTAGCTGCTTTTCTTTCTTGAATGTTAATATTTTATATGCACTAATATAATTAGCCTTGGGTTACATGGCGCGACTGCCATGATCTGTTATTATAGGAACTATAGTGTATTAGAATGAGCCTACAGTTAGACAGGACACTTGTAGCCATGATCTACAAGTGAACTGTAGTTATTGCTCAAGATATCGCCTGTAAAGTCTCGTGCAAAAAAACAAACAAACAAACAAAAAAAAAGTCAAGGACAAAAATGCATTTACTCCCCTATGGAAAAATATGCAAATATACACGTGTCAAAGGAAGACTAAAGACACTACAGTCCTAAAGCTGTCATTTCCAACTCGCATAACATTTCATATCAAATGTTTACTCTTTTTATAATCATTTTTTATTATGAAACAATAAATTTGGAGGAAAAAATAACTGGGTCAAGAACCTGTTTCATGAGGGAAAGTGAATTGCTCTTTAGCTCTCCCTCTTTTTCCTATTTTTATAGCATGTAAAAAACTGCTACTCAGATTCACCAAATTACAAAGACATGAGCAATAAAAGGAATATGAAGTAGGGACACATGGTCAGCAAGAATAAAAAATACGAATAGTTAAGAACATGAAATCATGAATCAAAATCTCATGCTGTTTACATGTAGCTGCTTCATTTATATAAGTGTTATATAAGGCTGTGCTGGAAAGTGAAAGTCGTCTAACTCACCTCGGCATCGAGAAGGTGTATGTCGAACCTTTTTCACCCCAGAAACACGTTTTTACATCGTTGAGCTGCTTTGTATCTTTTAAAAGTGTCGCTTTAAATGCTGGCAGTAAATATCAAGGACTTGAGTGAATGATCAACTTAAGTTGGGGCTAAGGAGCTGTGTGTGTGTGTGTGTGTGTGTGTGTGTGTGTGTGTGTGTGTGTGTGTGTGTGTGTGTGTGTGTGTGTG
>JAQQZU010000015.1:702296-717134 GCA_030068025.1 Parauchenoglanis punctatus
AAAACCTCATAATTCACTTTAGCATTGATCATCTCATTAAACTTTTATATAACGTCTTTTTATACACACACACACACACACACACGTCAAGAATGTAATTAGAGATATGTACCATGATAGAGGGCTAACCTGTGGCAACACACTAACAGGTCAAATGCAAACCTGAAATTAAATTTTAGATGCAGCACAAACACTAGTGATGTAAATAAAATGTATATCTCTCTAAGCAGACAGAATTCATATTGTATAGAGATAGTAAGGAAAACGTAATGGTATTTACATCAACACTACTGAATGTTAAAGCTGTCACTTACCTTGCGGAGGTGTGAGGGGGAGGCCCCTCTCCTTACACCAGCCAATAGGGTGAATGTACGGACTTTGAGCATCACACCTTTCAAAAGAAGTGCAAGCTTATTAATGGCTAGAGTCATAATGAAAACAGTGTAGCGCACAGAGTTAGTAACACACCAGTAATCGTATGTATCATCCCAGTTGTCAAAGTGCACTAGAAATCGCTTCCCCACGATGTCGGTCACCGTGGCGACGCAGATGAGCGACGGGTTCATGCGGTCCACAGCTTCCAGCTTTAAGCCGACCTTGAAACCGTATTCTTCATCTGTGTCAATCTGTGTGAGAAAGAAAGCACATTTTGTACAAGCAGGTTTATTAGATTTTTTTACCCACAGTTCTGTGCTTCAGAGTGTGCGATTTACATTGCCTGGGTTGGTGAATAGTTCCTTTGGGGCAGCTTGTGCTTTGGTGAGCTTTAAATAGCTGGACCAGGAAAACTCCTCTTCCTTACACCCTGTAAAATAGTGATGGTGTTAGAGCTGCAAACGCTTCAGTAGCTCAGATGTTCCAGGTCTGAAATCAAGGTCCTGTTAATTATTTTCCCATAAGTTAGAAAAAAAAAAAGTTCATTTATCACAACATTTATTTTGTCAGATACTCAGATGAACTGGAGTTGTGGTGCGCACATGCAGTTATTGTCATGTCATTCAAGTAATAAACACCATGCACGTTGTTGTTAATAGTAAAATACCGAGTGATACGGTGGCATGAAGAAGCAGCGGTACAGTTACCACCCTGACATCATGACCCAAAGTGTTTTATTCCCCTTATACCATAGCAATTCACCAATTACAATTTATTAAAGAGCGACATATACTTTGTACTTGTTTATACATTGGTGAAACAAATGAGGTTGTGTTCTCACTTGCATTATAGCAGCTGTAAACAGTCATTCCCTCACCAGCCTCTTTGTTCTCTCTCTCTCTCTGTCTCTCTCTTTAAAGTTAGGAAGACAAAATACCTAGCTTTTCATGTGACCGAGAAACTTCAAAGACGTGTAAACTCCTCTGTCCTGAAGAGGACAGAAAATTTACAAAAAAGTTACAGCTTTACACCTGACTGTTACAAAGCACTGACACTGGAAACTCCTTCCATTCATGATGCATAAATTAACACAATCAGAATTCAACAGTGATGTGATGTAAGAGCATATAATAATAAATAAATGTCCAAATAAATGAGTAAATAAAAAAAAAAATAAATAAAAAAAATTGATACTCTGGCTCTGGTCAGAAGCCTGTTCCGTCACATCCAGGAAAGTAAAATAATTTACCAAGTCGAAGAGGTTTCTAAAAATATGTGTGTGTGTGTGTGTGTGTGTGTGTGTGTGTAATTATGCACCAGGTATACAATACTTATTAACGGGGGAGAGATGCATAAAAAAAAGATCAATGTGAAGAAAACATAGTAAAGTAAATAAGTGTGAACGTGCAACAAGGCTAAAAATCTAATATAAAACCAAACTCACTGCTCTGTGATTCCAGTCACAACTTTCATTAAAAAAAATTGTGAACATAGCATAGATAATGGTTTAATCTTTCCTTCCAACAACAGAGATGGGCTTCTATATATTTAATGACTTAAGTGGAATTTATTTATTTATTAATTTATTAATTTACATACAAAATCTCTGTTTCTGAAGCAGGAAATCACAGCAGGATATAAATTAATGCATTGTCATTGACTCTGCCCACTATTTACTGCTATATGTAGAAACACCCCAAATTACTTACAGTGTTGGTGGGAATGGATGGAATGCTGTACCTTTAGGAGTGTGTAGTCTGTGTCCTGTGCTCTCACACCAGCCCGGAGAGTGAATATCAGGGGAGTTGGCATTGACCCAAAAGTCATGGCAGTCGGAGTAACCATCAAAATGGAGACGTAATCTGTAACCACAAACCTGCAGAGCGAAATGAGTTACGGCTGAAATGTTAACGGATGTGTGGTTTTTTTTTTTTTGACACACGCACATGTAGACGCACACGCATGTAGACGCACACGCACGTCTGTAACACGCACTGTACCTCAGCCACAGTCAGGACGAAGTACTTGGAGGGATGCTGGGGGTCGATACCTTCCAACTTCATGCCTTGACTAAAGTTATTGGGACTTTCAGGAACTCGCTGTGACTTTATGAACAAAAACAGAGAAAAATCTACAGACTGGACAAAGTTTTACTACTACTAATAATAATATTTATTACTATTATTATTTATACGTCACTCAAATTTTATTTACATTTTAAGGTAACTTTAATATTTGTTGACTAAATATTCTGTTTTAATTCAACATTCAATTACTATTGATTGCATTCAAGTTTATGATATAAAACATTAATGAAGCAATCACCACTCAATTATATAGTGAAATCGTTTTCCTGACTTATACGATATATAAATATACTTGCAAATCTAGTGTTGGAGGAAAAACAAACCAAGACCCTTCAGTAATAATGTGTCATGTATATAAACTTCAGACTTTCTGACTGAACCTGCATCAAACTTATGGCTACTAAAAACTCAACCACTTTGTAGTTTAATTTTCGATCATCGTATTGTTTTTGCTACATTTCTAAGGAAACAGTCTGTACCTCCTGGAAGAGTTGCGCCGGAGCCGCAATGGCCTTCTGCTCGTCCAGATACTGCTCCCACGACCACGACTCTACTTTAGTGTCTGTTCCTGCGCAGATAAACGCATCCTGAGTTCATCACATCCTGCAGAACTGAACAGCGGCTCACGCAGGACTGAACACTTCCTCCAGCAAGTGCACAGTTGATTGGTATGACTAATTATAAAAACATGGATGTAAATTACACACCTGCTTTTTCTAGTCCTTCTGTCTTTAGGTCTTCAGCTTTCCCTTCCTTAAATAACAAAGTACAAAAACAAATCTCTGGTCAAGAACACAAGGAGACTTTACACTGTAACTTTTTGTCAATTTTGTCTCTACTCAAGATTGGAACCAACAGAGACTAATGGTACTTGGAGGTGGAACCAGCAGCACAAGTCATTGCTTATTGAGTATGTGTTATTGTACATTGTATTAGTGCTGGGCCAGATCATTTGAATATTCATTATGTTCCTTTTTAGTTAACTATAATAACTCTGTTGCTAACACGATACAGTGTTTAAGTTGTACCATCGGCTCGGGCTCAGAGTCTTCCTCAGAGGGGCTTAAATAATCCCGCCTCCTCCTCTTCTTCATCGGCTTCAGGAGTTCTGGGTCACGAGACATCACTCCTGTGTCCAAACTCTTCTCACTTCCTGTCAGACTGGAAATATGGAATAATATCTGAGCTGCTGGATTATAATGTTTATAAAGCATTATACACTGTTTCCCAAAATCTGGATCCATAAATGTTTTTCTTATATTAAATTAAATATTTTTCTTTATAGGGTAGGATAGGCAACTAAGTTGTAGCGAATCAGTAACCTAAATTGGAATTATTTCAATTCTAAAAAAGTGTAATTATTTTAAATGATATAATTACAATTGAGTTTAGTTTTAAAACATTGCAATATATAATTATGGAACTGATTTAATTCAACTTTAAAATTTTTTTTTTTACAACAATGTGGCTAAATGCTCAAATCTGATTGGTCAACAGTTAAGTGCGTTCTTTTCGTATAACAGTGGAACTCACAGTTCTCCTGGCTGCAACGTGAATGACGGGTTTTTATAACTCCGCTTGTTCTAATACTTTGCTCTATGAGTCCCTGCATATGAGCTGTTACTATAGAAAGAACAGACACCCCACATAAAAATGGTGGTGTTTAACATAGAAAATGTATAATCATTAAAATACTTCGGTGTTTTGTTAGGAGATCTTTAACATTCAAAGGAGGACGAAGTCTCCAGTGTCTGTGCTTTGTAATAGTCATGGTGCTTTGCAAAATCTTCAGGACAGAAGAGGGTTTTTTTTAAAGGTTTATCAAAGCTTTTTTTTTTTTTTTTTTTTTTTTTTTAAAGAGAAAGAGATTAAAGAAAATGCTGCTGAGGAGACTGTTTATCGCAGCTATAACATAAGTGAGAACAGGAACTTGTTTGGCGGATGTTCCTCAATATTAATCCTAACATTTAGACCGTTAAAATGTGTGACAGAAATTAATCATTATAATCGTTGGCAAATAACTGTGGTGTAAGTTGAATAACATACTCCAAACTGTGCAGTTATACAAAAATAATGCACTTTGGGTGTGGATTATTTTCCTAATTCCATGTTAAATGCATTATTCCTTACATATACCATTTCAAAACTAGTCTAGATTTTACAAAATTCCAATCTAAATCCTTGAGGCATAAATATAACTTCATATGGAAGATGGATTGAGTAAGTTTTTAATTCTTTAATAACAGTAACAGTGTTGAATTCCTAGAGGCTTTGTTTTGATGTAATAAACTGGACAAATGTGAAATGATTTGTTTCAGGAAGCCGTGAGCCATCAGTTCAGCGTCGGTGAGTCAGAGTTATAAAAAGCTGAAAGTACGGCAGCCGATTGTGAAGCGAATCTAATTTAACAAGCTCAAGTGCAGCAGCCTTTACAGCTCTTATTATACAACTTCACATCGTGTGGGTGTGACATGAAATATTCACGAGCTCGTTGCGCAGCGTTACAAAACCCAAACACGACCTCAGGAAAAACAGAACGTTTCCAGTTAAAACGCTTAAATTACATCCGTTGTCTGCAGTGTGTGACTTCCTAACACAAATCTTTTAAAAGAATGCTACGCTTTTTTCCTCAGAAGTTATGATTTTGAGTGGAAATGTCTGAGCTGTGTTCAGGTTACCACCTACACACACTCCTAGTGCTTATGCAGTTTACAAAAAAAGACCATTTCTAACCTGATCAGTAAATTAGCAAAATATGTCTAGGAGTAGGTTATTATCAGTATCTATAGTGATCATAGGTTTACATACACTCATGGAAAGGAAGGTCATGACAATATTGGGCTTTCAAGGGTTTTTTTCTGGGGGTCTTTTCTGGGGAAGAATGATTGTACAACAAATTTTTTTATTTAAAAAAAAAAAGAATTAGATAAACATGTTTTAATTTATTTTGGGTTTTCCTAAATAAACACAGGGTCAAAAATATACATACAGGGTCAAAAATATACATACCCCCACTTAGATTATTAATTCAGTGGTTCCAAAATGTATTTTAACTTGCCAAGATCTCTTAACTATCCTGTTAGTGATCATGATTGACTACAGCTGGTAGCCTTTCTGTGCACTACATAAGGTTGTGTTTGACAGCATATAGGATTGAACAACAAACAGTAAAATAAAGTCCAAGGAGCTCAGTGCAGATCTGAGAAAGAGGATCATAGATAGACAACTCAGGAATGCCTCTTGAAGCCATTTATAGATTCCAAGATCGTCAGTTCAAACAATTGCATGTAAGTACAAGTTAATGGGAGGTGGCAGACCTGTGCCAAAGTCAGGAAGAAGACCCAAACTGTCACCTTCAGCTGAGAGGAAATTGGTTCAGATAGTCAGGATCAACCCAGAAACCTTCAAGGAACAGGCCTGCCATGAACAGGAAGCTGCTGAAATATCTGTGTCACTGTCTACAGTCAAGCGGGTTCTACATCTCATTTGACCGAGAGGCTGCAGTCCAAGAAATAAGTCCCTGCTCCAAAATCAATACCTTCAAGCTGGACTAAAGTGTGCAGCTGGCAACATGGACAAAGAAAAAGCCTTCTGGAGGATGGTTTTATGGTTAGATGAGAAATATTGAATTGTATGGCCACAATGACCATAGAATCCCAAGAACATTGTACCAACTGCTTAGCATGATGGTGGTAGCATCATGCTCTGGGGCTGTTTTACTGACAGTGGAACTGGTGCATTGAACAAAGTGTTAAAATAATGAAGAATCTCAGAATTCCTCAGCATAACCTCAAACCATCAGCTGAAAGGTTGAAACTTAGACACAACTGGGTGTTCCAACAGGCCAATAACCCCAAACACACATCAAAGCTGGTTGTGGATTAAGCAGGCTAACATTGAGCTTACAACAAGTCCTGACCTCTACCCTATCAAAAATATGTGGACTTTGCTTAATAGTAAGGTCTGTACCAGGAAACACACAAATTAATTGAACTCTACCAATTCTGCCAAAAAGAGTGGTCAAAGATCCAATCAGAATTCTGCCAGAAGCTTCCTGAAAAAAAGTATCTGGTCAAGGTGAAACTTGCTAAGGGACATTTAACCAAATATTAGGTGTTCAGAATATATAGTTTTGACCCTGTTTTGGTTTCAGAAAACCCAAAATAAATTATGACTTTGCACCAAATTAATACATCTATTAAAGATCTATGTTGTACAAACATTCTTCCCAGAAAAAGAACAGTATCCAAGAGATCATAAATGACAGGATAAACTTATAAATTTTGTGTCATCTTTCATTCCTTCTTTGCATTAAACAGTAAATGGGAAATAATTTCAGGTTGGAACTACAGAACATAAGTTGATGTTGAGTCTTTAAACACCTTAATTATACTAATTAAAATAAGTTACCTAGTGCAGGTTGACCCCTTTAAATGGACAATGAATTGTATTTCATAGATAAACTGAAAAATAGACAGGGGTTCAAACGTTTGCTTAGTATATCAGTAAAATGTACATTTTGCCTAATACTAGTCCAGTATTTGAGAAAGTCAGTATATTAAGCTCAGTGTGTGTTTATAGTTTAGTTACTTGTCAGGCGCTGGATCTCGCCGGAGCTCCTCAGTGTAGGTGCGTTTCGTGATCTGATCACTTTCCTTGTGCGGAACCGAGTTCTCCTGGACCTCTGGGTTCAACTTAATGAGCCGACCGCCATCGACACGTACAGCCTGGACATCTAGAGACACAACACACACTTCTGATCATTATGTAGCCAGAACATGACAAACACCAAGATGTTGTCATGGATAAACAGAATTTACTGCATGATGTTTGGCTGATGTTTAATTCCAGCATCCTTATTCTGGATAACCAAAATGCAGCCAAATTAAAACATCATGGACAACTATAGTTTACCTGTACATTTAATAAAAAATTTTTGCTTCAGAATATAACACACTTCTCTGTTCAGAATCTTCCATTAATTCCAAAATGAGGCAACTTATAGAAGGACTAGTTTAAAAGTATCAACCAAATTACAGCCAAATCACCTTGCTAACCTAGCCATCCATGCATCATCCACCGCTTATCTGGATCCAGGTCGCAGGGCCAGCAGTCTAAGCAGACCTGCCCAGAACTCCCTCTCCCTGGCCATCTACTCCACAACTTTTTGGGGCATACTGAGGCATTCCCAAGCCAGCCAAGAGATATAATCTCTCCAGTGAGTCCTGGCTCTGCTCCAGGGTCTCCTCCCAGTGGGACATGCTTGAAGCACCTCAACTGCGAGGCATCCGAGATTGATTCCCAAACCATCTCAACTGGATCCTTTTGATGCACAGAAGCAATTCCCTATTCTGAGCCCCTCCAGACAGATTGAGCTCTTCACCCTCCAGCCACTCTGTAGAGGAAACACATTTCCACTGCTTGTGTCTGTGATCTTGTTCTTTTGGTCACTACCAATAGCTCATGGCCATAGGTGAAGATATGAACGTAGATCAAACTGCTTCACCTTTTGACTTACCCCTCTCTTCACCATGACCGACCAGTACAGCATCAGCATCATTGCAGATGCTGCAGAATTCCTCCACAACTTAGGAACAAGACGCCGAGCTACTTGAACTCCTTCACTTGAGACAACAACTTATCCTCAACCCAGAGCAGGCAAGCCACCCTTTTACATACAAGAATCATAGACTCAGAATTGGAGGTGCTAATTCTTATCCCAGCCATTTCACACTCGGCTACAAAATGCTCCAGAGCAAGCTGGAGGTCACAGCTCAATGAAACCAACATAATCACATCTTCCACAAAAAAAGCAAAAAGGTGTGATCCTGAGCTCACCATTCTAGACACCTTTCACCCCTTCGCTGTGTCTAAAAATTCTATCCATAAAAATTATGAACAGAACTGATGACAAAGAGCAGCCCTGGCGGAGTCCAAGACCCACCAGGAATGAATTGGACTTAATGCTGGCAATGTGAACCAAGAGGTCATTCCGGGTTATACACGGATCAAATGGCCTCTAAAAAGGGGCCCGGTACCCCATACTCTCAAAGTGCCCCCACAATACTCCCCAATGGTCATTTCCATGCCATTTCCAAGTTCAAAAAGCACATTTGGATTGGTAGAGCAAACTCCATGCTCCCCCCAGTACCCTTGTGAAGGTAAAGAGCTGGTTCAGTGTTCCACAACCAGGACAAAACTACATTGCTCTCCCTGAATCCAAGGTTTGTCCAACACACAGACTCTCCTCTCCAGTACCTTGGCATAGAACATCCCAGGCAGGCTGAGTTGGAACACACACTCCAGTCTCCTTTCTTCAAAAGGGAAACCACCACCCCAGTCTGCCAATCCAGTGGCACTGTCCCGACCCCCATGCAATATTAAAAAGGCATCACTCAAGACAGCCCAACAACATCCAGGGCCTTCAGAAACTCAGGCTTAATCTCATCTACCACCAGAGCCCTGCCACCGAAGATTTTTTCCTCTCAGCCCTAGTGATGGGTGAATCCTTTGCCAAGTCCTTGGACTCTGCATTCTCTATGGAAGGTGTGTCTGTGTGATTCAGAATATCCTCAAAGTATTCCTTCCACCGCCTAACTATATTCCCTGTTGAGGTTAACAGCACTCCATCCCAACAGTAAACAATATGGTCAAAGCACTGCTTTCCCCTCTTTAGTTGTCTGATGGTTTGCCAGAATCTCTTTGAAGCCAACCCAAATTCATGCTATATGGTCTCTCAGTATTTCTCACACACCCGAGATTTTGCTTCCACAACTGCCAAAGCTGTACTCCAGTTGGCCTACTGGCATCTGTCAGATGTCTGCAGAGTCCCACAAGCTAAACAAGTTCAACAGGACCCCTTTATAACTAGTGTTCGCCACCGGGTTTGGTGGCTGCTGCCATGCACCAACAATCTTATGGTCACAGCTCTGTACAGCCACATCAGCAAAGGAGGTATGGTATTTGGCCCATTCAGACTCAATCTCCCCATCCCCCGTCAGAACGCAGTAGGAGTACTGCTGGATATGGGAGTCGAAGACAGGAGCCTCTGCCAAATAATCCCCTCACTATATGTTTGGGTACACCAGTCTTGTCTGGCATCCTCCTCTGTTATCTGATCCCACACACCACCAGGTGGTGATCAGTTGACAGCTCAACTCCTCTCTTCAGCTGAGTGTCCAAGACATACGGTCTCAGAACTGATATGACTACAAAATCAATTATCGACCTACAGCCTAGTGCCTCTTGGTGCCAAGTGCACTTTTGAACACCCTTATGCTTGAACACAGTGTTTGTTATAGAAAACCTGCATGTCCAAGTGAAGGCACAGTGGAGCATCGGTTTGTGAAAGGAGAGCAGAACCAGGAGTGGTAATGATTGACACCTGTGAGTGATTTGTCATGAACAGTGAGGAGGAGGCCCTAAGAACTGGAAGGGCCAAACTGTCTCAGGTCATCAGTGCCACAAAGTGTGCACATGACCAGGGAATCCACAGACACTTCCAGAACACCGGCGACACACAGTGCATGTGGCAGGGTATCCAGGCCATCACCAACTACAGGATGACAACTGCCTGTGATAATGATGCCTCCTTACCAGATGCACTGAACATCATCTATGCACAGTTTGATATACAGAACAACATGATGGTGAGGAATACCACCCCTTACAACAATCAGGTGCTGTGTCTGACCATGGCTGATGTGAAGAAACTCTTCGCAGAGTCAAACAATGGAAGCAAACCAAACAACATCCCTGTGAGAGTGTTCAGAGAATGTGCAGACCAGCTGGCAGCTCACTGATAACATCTCCCTGAACACCGTTGTTGTTCCAATGTGCTTCAAAGCCAGCACAATTGTTCCCATGCCAAAGAAGTCCTCAGTGTTCTGCATCAATGAATACCGTCCCATTGCACTCACATCCATCATCATGAAGTGCTTGATCTGGCTTGAGATGAGGCACATCAAGACCCTGCTGCCCCCTCACTGGAACCCCTGCAGTTTGTCTATCATCCTGACCGCTCAACAGCTCAAATCACATATTCATGTTTGCCGATAACACAGCCGTGTTGGGTTTCATGAGCAAGAACAAGGAGTCAGGATAGACAGAGGAGGTTCAGCAGCAGCTAACAGACTGGTGCGGAGTCAGCAACCTGTCTCTGAACATTGACAAAACAAAAAAGATGATTGTTGACTTCAGGAGATCATGGAGCGACCACTGTACACTGACGGATCCTCTGTGGAGATCGTCAAGAGCACCAAATTCCTTGGTGTTCACCTGGCGAAGAACCTCTCCTGATCCCTCAACACCAGCTTCATAGCCAAGAAGGCCCAGCAGCATCACTACTTTCTGCAATGGCTGAGGAAAGCCCATCCCCCACCACCCATTCCCACCACTTTCAACAGAGGGACTATCGAGAGCATCCTGAGCATCCCTGTGGATGACCCCACGCACCCCTCACAAACTCTTTATCCTCCTGCCATGTGGCAAGAGTTCCCAAAGCATTCGTGCTCTCACTGCCAGACTGCAACAGTTTCTTCCCCCAAACCATCAGACATCTCACTACTCAGGGACTGGACTGACAACACACACACTTCAAATAAATACATTCCACTACTTCTGCAGTCTTTATACCGCACTGCTAGTATGTTACTGCTTACATTTTTAATGACTTGAACAACTCACTAAATTTTTGCACCTTATTCTCACCAGGACTGTGTAGTGGTTAGTGCTGCCCTGTCTTTCTGTCTCACGGTATTAATGTCTTTTATCGTACTGTCCTGTAATCTTTGCACATTAACACACATGCACTTTATCGAGTCTTTTATGAAGTGAATTTGTGTGTCTGTTACATAAAAGAAGTGCTGAAAAGAAAGTCTGCGAGAATCGAACTGACACTTTGAGTTTCGCATGTCTGTAGAATCTTCATTTCCCGATGAACGTGCAACGTCCACACTGTGATTATCACAGAAGTCTAATGACAAATAATCACTTGAATTCAGATTGGGGAGGCCACTCCTCCCAATCACACCACTCCAGGTTTCACGGTCATTGCCCATGTGAACGTTGAAGTTCCACAGTAGAATGATAAAGTCCCCAGAGGGATCACCTTCCAGCACCCCAATGTATAAGCACGAAACCAGGGGGCTATAAGTTAACCCATACCTGCCTGACACATCTCCGCCAGGGCAACTTCAGAGTGGAATAAAGTCCAGCCCCTCTCCAGGAGATTGGTTCCAGAACCCATGCTGTGTATTGAGGTGAGCACAACTACATGTTACCGGTATCTCTCCAACACTTGCACAAGCTCAGGCTCCTTCCCCACCAGAGAGGTAAAATTCCATGTCTCTAAAGCTAGTTTCGGTAGCCGGAGGATAGACTGCCAAGGCCTGCACCTTCGGCTGCTGCCCAATCCAGAATGCACCTGCCACCTAAGGCTCCTCCTGCAGGTGGTGGGCCAACATAGCTCCTTTGGACTGAGTCCAGCCAGGTCACAATAAAATCATACATTGCTAATCTGTTATTCCATTTAAATAATCCATTTATTATTGTTTCATCTATTCATTTCGCATCATTGAATCAACACTGAATCATCAAATCATTACACCACTAACTTCTAGACTATAGAACATTCTAAACCAAGAGGACAAATCTAGTTAGTACTACACCATTCCAAAAAAAAAAAAAACCCTCAGTGTGAAGATTTGTCATAATAGAAAACATTAAGAGTTTATCAGAGGAACACTGCAGACCTGCTGAAGGATCTGTGCCAGGTTTCAGTGCCTGTTTAGGTTCTCCATCCATGACTTTGGTTGCAGCTCCATCAGTAAAAGTATTTGCTGAGCTCACTTTCCCCTGACTGATCACCTCCAGAGTGCCGCTGTCGCTCACACACAGCTGCAGAACACACACATGAACCAACACACACACACACACACTCAGAGTCTGTTGGAATATCCATCCCAGATGTAACTGCTCAACTCTTTCACTGAAGCTACATAATGAAGTTTAAATCTCATTTCTAACCTTCAGGTTGCTGCCTGGCAGAATCGCCATTCCCTCTTTCCACTCCAGAACATGGACGATGCTGCATGTTCCACCAACCTGGGTCACTTCCTTTGCCGTGGTTTGGGACACGTCCACTTTAGGTAGCGAATGGGTGGAAGCTTTTACAAAAGAAGATTTAGATCTTTATGAAATTGACTTTCACCACAAGGTCACAAACAATTCTTTAAATCCTTCACAAAGACACATTGGTTTATGATGCGAAGCTCTGATCACAGATCAGTTTTGAGCTTTAGACTAAAAAACACTAGGCTTTTTTTTTTTAAATAATAAAAAAGCAATCTTACAGTTGATTGCTGATATTCTTACAAGTATTGTTATAGTGATATTTTTTTAATTACTGCAAAAGAGTTATTCATTAAATTTGTATATTTGTATAGGTAAAAACCAAAAATATAGTGTTTGGATAGTGCTGGAATTGAAATATTTATTTCACCATGTTTCAAGACACCTGTATTTTTTAAATCCAAAGTCAATGACCAACATTTTGAGAAACTCCTCTGAGGTATCATTCTTAATAAGGATATAAATGAGTTTTTTTTAGAGAAAAAAAATATTTCATAAAAAGAATTGTGCAGTTTTAAAACACACCTTTTATTCTGATAAATTCCGTGGTTTTTTTTTTCTTTTAAGAAATTGACTTGTATATGTATGTAATAGTGCTGTATACACCGACATGCAGAGCAAACCTCTAACAGGACAATCCAGATCTGACACTAACAAGTAAAATGGTTTGTATGGTCTGTGGTAGCTCAGTGATTAAGACATTGGACTAGTGGTCGGAAGGTTGTGAGTTCAAATCCCAGCACTGCCAAGCTGACACTGCTGGGCCCTTGAGCAAGGCCCTTAACCTTCACTGCTCACTTGTATAAAAATGTATGGCTGTAAGTCGCTCTGGATAAGGGCGTCTGCCAAATGACTTAAATGTAAATGACTTAAATGTATGAGGGTCAGTGGTGGGACTTCAGCGTCAGAGAGATACCTCAATTCCAGCATTACATTTAGGTTCAACTCATGTCTCCTTTATAGATAAACAATTTACACATATACATTTTCACGCCATTAATATTTTATACACAGTCAGTAAAGTGTTGCTTAAAATCAACTCCCATAGGAAAGCACAAAACAAGCAACAAAGTGGAGTGAAATGTCATCCAGCTTGTTTTGAAAAGCAAACTGCTGATAATGCCAAGGTCCAACACAAAAGGACGAACAGGGTTGCCGCCCGTCCCGTATAATATGGGCTCGTTCCGTATTTGAACATAAAATACTGCGCCCCATATTAAATCAATACGTGATGCGATTTGTCCCAAATTGTTTTTGTAAATGTGGTTTCATATCCTACACCAAGTCTTCAGAGTGTTGAAAATAACATAGCAGCTAAAATCAAACCTACAAGTGGAGTAGAGAGATTTGTCTTCAGTGGTGAGGTCTGAAGAATTCAGTTCCCTGGTTTCCCTTCAGCGTGCACGTGCAAAATCATGACGTTTTCTCCTGTTGCTGTGTTGAGTGGCTAGTGTATGCTTTATCATTACATGTTTGTTTATATAATTTACTTTTTATCAGCAGAAGGTAAATGTCACATTGTGTGTTTGATGGTTTGAAATGAAATTCTTTCTGTAAAGTACCTGTAGAATGTGATGTCAAAGGTTTTATTGGTTCAATCGTTAGTCAGATATTCTTGCCACTTCTAGCTTCTGCCCTGTTCTCAGCGTCTTTGTGTAAAAAGTAATACAATTAACATGTCAAGTTTAATAGTTTAATGAGTCTAAATAACAGTAATGCATTAGGCATTAATTAATAAATGCATTAACGTTAATGCCTAGTTCTCCAGGGATATTCTCTTAGTTGGACAATTGTTTATGTATTATTGTTGTTGTGTATGTCATTTTTTTCCTCTGAACTCCACAAATTTCATCCATATGTTTTGTAATTAAGAAGCAGAGGAAGCGGCTTACATCGTCACCCATGGAAATTAGTTTCCTCGGTGTACTCCAACAATGCACACTTTAAATAGTTTAACATGTTTAATCAGCTCAGCTATTCATCACATTTCACCCACAGAGCATTCGTTTCCACTGAAAAAACAGGGGAACAGATTTACCTGGAGGCCCAAGAAAAGTGGTTCCTCCTGTAGATTAGTGTGAGGATGTGTGAAGCACCACAGTGATGCTGGTGATGTATTTTACTGTTGTCTTTATATATATATATATAACAAGTTTCATCTACAGAATAGTCTCTGACACTGAGAACACGGGGGACATCCCTTATTTCTCCACACAGAAGAGAAACACCCTAGGGGTCAGTCTAA